>UWZB01000010.1:78411-178264 GCA_900536885.1 Peniophora sp. CBMAI 1063
TATGCGCCCCAGCCCCCACCTCCGCCTCCGCCGGGTGCACCCATGCAACCGGCCTACCAACCCGCAGGCCAGCCCTACCCCGGCTACCCGTACTATCCCGGTACGGCCTATGCGCCACCTGCGCCACTGCCTGGTCAGCCACAGCAACCGCAGTACTACCAGCCTCCGCCACCGCCCATGGTGTATCCTCCGCCCGGAGTACCGATGCAGCCGTACGCGGCGTACCCCGCTCAGCCGTACTACGCGACGCCCGGTCAGTTTATCCCGGCTGTGCCCGCGGCTGCTCCTCCGCCAGCTGCACCAGCTCGACGTGCGGGCGAGAAGTACGATCTTCTGTTCAAGTTTGGAGGCGGCACGTCTTGTAAGACTCTGATCATCTTCGCATAAGGGGGCGGTACTGACCATCGCGCAGATGGACCGGCGCTCAAACCCGCACACCTCCACGCCCTCGGGTCTCATCTGGAGGTCAACCCCCTCCTAACACCCGTAACCGACGCAGACGCCACAACCCGCCGCCACATAATCTGGAACATGCTCTTCGTCTCCTCCGACGCGCGCCTCTCCACCGACGGCCCCAACCGCTCCTGGTCCACCGGCCGCGACGAGCCCGCCACCTTCCCCCGCCTGACGCTCATCCGCCTGATATCGACGACCTTCCCCTGGTCCATCGACGTGCACGCGCACAACGCCGAGTCGGGCGTGAGCTGCGGAGACGTGATCGACGCCATAAGCTCGTTCTTGCAGCAGCATTCACCAAGGGCGGACTACGAAGCCGTGACGGGCGAGCACCGGCGCGCGCTCAAAGACGCGTACCACCACAACCGCTCGCGGGCGCACGGCGTGCCGGGCGGGCGGCTGGGCGAGGGCATGCGCCGCGTGGACTGGCTGCGGGACTTCGTGATGTTCGGCGGCATACGCGTGAACGATACGTATGTGTTCGAGCGGTCGGACGGGGCGCCGATGCCGGGCGTGCTGGAGGTGGTGTGTAAGGAGCAGGCGGACACGTTGCATGCGGATGATGAGGAGATGAGGGGGCGCGCGGGGAGGACGAGGAGTAATAGTCGGATTAGGAGCGCGTTTAGTTCGAGGCATGCGAGTCGCAGTCGGCCGGTTACGCCTGGTGGTGCTTGATGGTCTGTACTTGTGGGGCTTAGTTGTATGTTGCCTGTTGTATTGTACTCTGTCGAAGGTCGTGTGAATGTAGCCTTGACGTGCAAATGCTATTGTGGGTGTGCAAAGTGGTGACCACGGCGCGAGACGCGTCGGCCCAAGCTCAAGTCAATGACGTCACGCGTCGAGCTCAGCCATAGTCGGTGGCAGCGTACAGCCAGTGATGAGCCAAGGAAGTACTCTCTGCCGGCCATTCAGACATGCATGACCTACGTCCAGCTACGTATATAGCGATGTCCGGCGGCGCCAAGCGTCGCTGTAAGTCGCAACTGCGAGGGTAGGGTTCGGGGGATCGGGACGACGCGTCAGATGAGATAAGATCAGATTTGACTCTACATCTCCTGTCAGCGATCTCAGCAACCCTTACCACAAACCCTCATCATCTCTACCTTCGCACTCCCTCATATCGATTCCCTCTCGGAACAACAGCTCAGAGTTCTATATCATGGCTCCCAAGGGAGGAAACGCGAAGAAAGAGGGTGGACGCGCGAAGAAGGCGGAGAACGAGGCGAAGAAGCAGCAGGCGGCAGAGGATGCAAAGGTATAGTCTATCCAATGCTTGCCTACGCTCTCCAGATCTAATTAATGGCTTGTTGTACTTATAAAGGAACGCGCTGAGGCAGCGAAATGGTCTGACGGCGCCAAAGGCAAAGCTAAGAGCGTCGAGGACAAAGAAGCCCGCCGACAAGCCGAGCTCGCACGAAAGGCCGAGAACGCGCGTCTCCTAGCCGAAGAAGAGGCCTCCGCACCAGCGAAGAAAGCCGCCGCACCAAAGGCGGGCGCGAAGAAGTCCAAGCCTACGCCCAAGCCCGCTGGACCCGGTGCGATCGCCGCGGGCGGGGGACTGGCGGCTGTGGCGGCGAAGGAGGACGACGTGCCGCCGGAGAAGAAGGAGGTGGAGAGTTATGCGGCGACGGGCATTGATAATGCGTTGGATCTGTTGGAGGTTGTTACGGCTAAGATGGATAAGGCGAGCGTGGGATCTAAGGCGGGCGAGATTGAGAAGCATCCAGAGGTGCGTGTATACGAGTGGTATGGATGTACTTGTGCTGATATGATTGATCTTTGTCCTGTAGCGACGCTTCAAGGTTGGTCAAATCCTTCTTCCATCACACGCATGTGCTCATCATACGTGTAGGGCGCACTCGAAGCGTATACCGAACGCGAGTTGCCGAATCTCAGGCAAGAGGTATGTACAGCCTTCCCAGTACACAAGCGAATACCGTCCTCACACCTCTGTTCCGCTCAGCATCCCGGCCTGCGCTTGCAGCAATATAAGGTACACTCCGTCCGCATATACGCCTTGGCGTCTAAAGTCTGACCATGATCGACAGGATTTGCTGTACAAGCAGTTCCAGAAGTCTCCAGAGAACCCGTGCGTGCTGAATCAGGCTATGATCTTCATATGGACTGCGCATCTGACCGATACGTGCACAGGTTCAACCAGGCCACGGTTGCTTACGACGCGTCGAAGGAGGAGAAGGTTGAAGCGCTCAAGAGGCAGCAGGACGCTGTGGCGAACCGTTTGCGGGAGAAGTCGTGATCATCTGGAGTCTGGACGGAATCAAAAGGGCGTCTTAAGGCGCGTGTAGAGTATATTTACGTGGCGGCGATCTGTTGTAGAAGTAATCGACCTGGAGGAGATTAGCTATAAGCTTGTAGATGTAGGTATATGGATATCACGTGTAGTGGCATCAAGCATCTAAATTACTTGGACTTGTCCCATATTCGTACAGCGCCTCGCGGATCCGAGACCGCCGAGCGTACGAGGAGACAGCCATCGGGCCGTCCCCAGCAATGCTCGGCGACGTGTCCCGTCCTAACGCAGCTCCTCATACCAGCCTTTGGTCCTGGAGGCTCTGCAACCACAGACGACTGCGCGCGGCACGGGCAAAAGGGCACGGCTGAATTTCCCACGGATCTACGTTGAAAAAGCTGACGACGAAAATAAGCGGCCGCCACTCATCTCCACCCACCATGCAGCAGGACCCGTCCACGTCTTCTCCCACCGTTTCGTCTCCATCCTCCCGCAGCTCATCGTCGCCGCCGACATCCGTAAATAGGACTCCGCGCACCAATGCCACTAATACACTCGTTCTGGCTCAATTGCCAAAACAGTTTTTCGACCCAGTCGTGATGGCGGCTTTGCGCGAACATTTTGAGGCCGTCGCGCCTGTACACTCTTGGGCGCCTATACGAGCTTTCGGGCGGGTTATTCTTGTCTACCATGAAGAGGAGGCGGCGGAGGTGGCCAAGCTCAGTTGTGACGGTATCGTCATCGATGCGACGAGCTCAACGTACGTCCTCGTGTTTATCTCGCTCATTCATCTGACTCATTTTCAATATTCAGACCTCAATTTACACTACGAGTATTCCGCGCCGACCCTACACCCATCGACATGTCCGACGCCGACAAGCACCTCCACCCCCCAGCCATCGAGAAGAACTTCCTAATCTCACCACCCGGCTCCCCACCCATCGGCTGGGAACCAATCAAAGAAGACCCGCCCAACGCCACGCCGCTCGCCCAAGACCTCATCCACGCGCTCGAGAAACTGCAGCTCGCACAGGCGCAGGCTTCCGGCCCCGCGCTGGTGCACGAGAGCGAGGACGACGGCGTGGGGATCAGCGTTTATGTTGAGGACTGCGATTCGGGCGAACGGGCGCTGGCGGAGGAGCGGGATTGGGAGTATGGGATGAATAATCCTGGGAGGGAGGCGGTGTGGAGGCCGATGCCGACGGCGTTGCCGCCGATGGGGGCTTGAGTGCCCATCTTCTTACGATGTGAGCGTTTTCTCTGGACTTGGCTTGCGTGATGTATACATATCAGACCTGTTCTGCCATCTGCGTGGAGACAAACCGATATTGCCTATAATTTTTCTGATCCCTTTTTTTCTCGTCCTTGTCGTCTTCGGCGGAGAGTTCATTGCTAACTTGTACTTGCTTTTCGCAGATCTTTGACGAACTACGCTTTATACCGCCCTCACCATCATACAGGACTCACCTTCGGAACATACATGTATATCTAGTACACTCACGACACGGACTTTCTCATGCGCCTTCGCCTTCGGCATCATGTTGTAGTTTAGGAACCCATTCTTCGTGCCCATCGGAGCACGTCACTATATCTCAACCGTCGATTGTGCTATTGATCAGACTGAAGGAACAGAGCCATCGACCCTGACTTGAGGTAATGTTCGAGTCACGTTGCAAGCGTCAGCCTGTACGCTTGGGTAGACTCCTTCCCAGCGCTTGATAGCTCCAAGTACCGCTCAAGCGGGTGAGAAGGACTTCAAGAAGTCTGCCCAAGTGTACGTGCTGGCGCTTGCAACGTGACTCGAACATTACGTCCGTTGCCTAGCTGAATTGAATATTCGCTATACTGTTGTATACCCTGGGATTGTCTGTTGATGGGCCTCTGCCATGCATCGCACAGATCGAAGCCGCAGATATACTGTCTTTTTACTACCGTAAGTTTGTAACGCGTAACATCGGGCGCGGCACGAACTTCGGTAAGTAACGCGTGTTCAATGGCCATTCGAACCTGCGAGCAGTATGTACCGGCGGCCGAAGGATCGGTCGACGCTGCCGGGAGGCCATCATAGATCCCAGGGAGCTTTTTGAATGCCCGCGAAGTTCGATGTATGTCACGCTCGTCGGGGTCAATGAACCTTTTCCCAGCGAACTTATGGCGGGGTAACGCGTAACGCGCCAGACCGCCGAATTTACGGTCGAAAAAAGACAGTAAC
This sequence comes from Peniophora sp. CBMAI 1063, assembly GCA_900536885.1. NCBI lineage: Eukaryota > Fungi > Basidiomycota > Agaricomycetes > Russulales > Peniophoraceae > Peniophora > Peniophora sp. CBMAI 1063. The sequence goes on from UWZB01000010.1 coordinate 83,331, forward strand.
TGGAATAACGTATTTTCACGTGAGGCGTGCGAACAGACATGTGCCGGAAGAACCTTCCGAACGAAGCCGACCGCCTCTTCTCCTCTGCCACGATGGCGCCGTCAGACGATTGCCCTCTGAAGGCACTCATGTGTTCTCTGTCTGTATGGACTACGCATTACATGCTACGGTCCATCATGCGCTGAGGTGCTAGAGCGCAGTCACAGCTGGAAGATCTTTGGACCACACGCGTAGTACACGTGTCGTCCGTACAGTTGGGGCGTTCTTACTTGAGTACGTGAAAGCCAAGTTTGACAAGCACCCGCCCGTGGTATCAGAACTGCCAACCGGTGCAGAGATGAGCTGATGCGGTGCACGCATATCCTGCTCTCAACGTCCTCCACCAGGCGCCTGCCGCACCTTCGCTCTGTCGCGCATTGACCGAAGCTCGACATGGCGTCTCTTTCTGAACGCGCGCGCGAGGATGCTACGCTCTTACAGTCCCTCCTACGCTCTCGCGCCACAGCAATGCACACCTCTCCGCGTACGGGAAGCGAACCCTCGAGGAGCGTGAATGTGCCGACCCTGTCGACAAGGAGCGATGAATTCGCGGATTTGTGGGACAATGCGCTCGACAACTACTTTACGCGAACAGGCGTCAACCTCCGGGATCGTGATCAGGATTTGTATCGGCGTCTACAGGGCTGCTCCTCGTCAGACTCCGTCGTTCAAGTATTGGAGGACATTGCTCTTGATTTCAAGACATATCGGCAGGGTTCAGAACGGGCCAACAAAATCCGCTCTGCCTTGTCCTCCGTTGCTTACGGAATATCCGTTCTGGTGGAGGTGGGAGCGGAAAGCGCTGCTTCGAAGGTAGGGTCGAGCTTTTACAGTCCCCAGATCCTGATATGCTAATTGTTCGGTTCTGTAGTCTTTCCCAGGCGGCAAGGCCATCTTCGTGGCCATTGCGATTCTCATCAAGGTACGATCACGCACCTACACCGATATGCACGGACAACTCACCTAACACCGCTCAGGCAACTCAGGGCGTCAGTCAACGCTTCGATGCACTGGTCGCAATCTTGGAGAAGTTCGGTTTCTATCTATCCCGTCTACCCATTCGCATGGACATTGGGCTTGGCACTGAATCGCGCCGCCTCACCATCCAGTTGCTTTCGAAGATGGTGCACACGTTTGCTTTAGCTACAGAGACGATGAAGAAGAGTCGCACGCGTATGTCCCTCTGCTATTGGTAATCCATATGCATCCAATAACCATTCTTGATCTCAAACAGATCACTTCATCAACGTCTTCCTCAACAAGAATGACGAGACCCACGACCTTACACAGAGCGTGGGAGTTCTAGTTGAAGAAGACGCGCGTCTGGGGCTTGTTGAGATGCATCGCGCTGTTAGCCATCTATCCGACAAGATGGATAGTTTGCTTGCACATGCATACAGTTACTCGGAGCGTCAGCCAGAATCAACTCTCTTGGATCTTCAAGATGAACTCGCCAGCGTCAAGGAGATCACCCGAACCGGATTTGCCACATTAACCGCGCATATGCCGCTAGCAACCGGCTCTCGAGAAGAGGCACGTCCGCCAACGACTCGTTCGATACCGAACTCTGTGTCACCATTCTTCACGACTTGGGAGGAAAGGACATCCCTCGCCAGTACAATTGAGGATGGTGCGTCCAACATGGCAATGTGAAGATCTGTAGATGTACTCACAGAGTACTAGGTCTGGATGACTGTGTCACTCCGGTCCAGCGACAGTCTTCTGCAGAAATAGACCGAATGGCAGGTGGATCGCAACCCCACGTGTTGTATCCGGATGTGGAGCTGACGATCTGTAGAGCGTATACGAGCCTTGGAGCTAGCACAGGACAGCATACACGAACAATTGGCGCAGAAAGAAGGCAAGTGTTTGAGAACTGAATCTCCTCTGAACACCTCTGTCTGACACGCGATTCTGGACGCATCGATATAGGTTCCTCGTGGGAATGGAAATTATGGGCACGAATGTCGTTGTTGAAACCGGCTCTTCTCACCAGGATGGTCAACGAACTACACGCCACCTTCCGTGATCTGACGCCAGATGACAGAGCGGCCCTTAGAGAGGGAATTGCCGCGCTGTACGCCGCCGTGAATATGACGGTCACTGGTGCCGCCGACGGAGGCACCACAATTACTGCCTGGTTCGCTGTGTTGCTGAACCCGGGGGCCGTCTTCACCGCGTTTTTACCGCTGGCGGCGGCTTATACTGTTGCCTACCTCGGCTGGCAGCGTGTGCACTCATCATCGTCGGTAACTAATCTGCGCAGACTACACGATCCTCGCATGGACACGATCATACTCATCGACGTCCTGGGTGTGCACATGCTTTTACCATTGGATAGAGTCGGTACATGGATGGTACGTGTACCACAATCATGTGTCATGTGCTATGTGTCTCTCATCGTCACCAATCAGGAGCTGCATGCCCTTCTCGTCCATCACTTTACCAACCGAGAAGGTGTCGAATACGTCAGAAACCAAGCGTATATGATCATGCATCCGCATGGGGACTCCGTTATACGGCCAAACTCTTGGACGCGCATCATAAGAGGTGGCCTGACACTTGAGATGAGCATCGTGCTACGACGGAGGTTTCTCGATTGTCCTTACTGTGGTACTGCAGCTCATCGACCTCTCGAGGGCCGAACTGAATGGTCCGTATACCCTTCTAAGTACTTGATGACATGCTAAACTAACAGACCTCAATGTAGCGTGAGTTGCCATCGCCAGTACTGGGCGACCAATGCGGATACGTCCGATCCGGACGGCAATCAGATGAAAGAGCCTGGGTAGGAAAAGAGTTATCCTCGGCGATGGAGGTCAACGCTCAATGCATCATAGCGCTTCTCCTCTTGGCTCCCCCAATGAACCGCTTTCGGCTCTCTCGAAGGATGCCAGTCCCGTCTCTGACGGAAGTCTCGACTCCCCAAACTCACCAGGTTTTGATTCATTCCGGAGAATCACCGTACTTCACGCTGCGGCCGTACGACTGCCCGCGGACGCACCGTCCACTGAAGGATCACTCCACGTTCAGTCACCCGTACCGATTCCTGCTCCTTCAGTCATCCCATCGAGTGAGGTGCCAAGAAGCCCCGTCTTCGATCACGCGAAAGAAAGGCCCCCATCCCGCCCGATCAGTCCTATCACGCACCGTCTAGCGACCCATTCTTACCCCGTCGCGTCATCCTCGCTTCCTCCTGAGACTGTTGTGATCCCGCCTAGGGTCAAGATTGCACCACTTCCAAACCGACGCAGAGAAGAATTGAGGTCACGGTCGCGTTCTCCCTTGAGTCGGGCGTCTTCGTCGACGCCAACACGAACGGAGCCCAGATCCCCCAACGACAAAAGTCACCCGTATGGTGCCGAACTAGATCGCGAGTTAATGAGCAACCATCTTGCTCGAGTCTGGCCTCAAGGCCTTCACCCGCCGCGCAGTCGGCGCTCGAGTATGCGAAGTAGCACCTCCAGGGCTACTGATGATGACGGGGACACTACGTCGGGTATGAGGAGAAGAAGGACGAGCCCGAAATCACGCGCTGGCGATGCGCCTAGCCACTCGAAGAGTGGAAGGATGGGTAGCCTTACTCCTACCGTCGCTATGACTGGCGCTCCGGATCCCCTGAAACGAAATATCGGACCGGACAAGGCCATTGCCAAGGGGAAACAGGATGGTGGACAAGAAGGATACACCAGCAACACTAGCGCAACAGAAAGCTCGGAACAGTATTACACCCCGCCGGAAGGGAATGTAACATCGTCAAGTTGAGCTGAGATTCACGAAGACAAGCGGGCTTTGAAATGTAGTATGGACTCATGTATTCTTATCATAGTTCTTTGAGTATGCATGAGTATGCAGACGAACGAGCGGTTATGGAGACAGCGGCGATGTCACGCTGTCACATGAGCTATAGTATCTTCCAAGATTGCATTGGCATACAGTTCTTGCTTCACTTCTACCACATCGTGTTCTCGGTCGGCTTGCGATCGAGGCATATGCTCAACTCCCAGTCTCCCGTCCGTCTCGCCCATCGATAGGTACGACTTGAATCCACAACATACAGATCGTTCGTTGGTCGCGGCAGCAACTCCCTGAAGTTTGCCCCGTCGTCCTGCTCAAGAAGGCTGGACTGGATGGACCTAGTGCGATCGTGTACCTTCACCCTCGACCCGTTGAGCCCGCCGTCAACGTGGATGAGAAAGACTTTGTCGCCATGGACGTTCTTCGGCGGCTCGCCACGCAGCACACGATCGAGGCGCCGTTTATGGTTTAGTAGAGTCGTGTTCATGTCAATTGACTGAGGGTAGTACTCTTCTCCATTCCAGGTCTCGGTGTCACACAAATGGAAGGTCATCCATCTACCGTCGCGGACAGATTGACAAACAGCTTTGTGATCCTTCCAATGCTCTTTCTGGCAGTCTGCGAGCAGATATGGTAAGCAGATGTAACAGATCAGATGAAGGCAGAGTTCGCACCAGGGCTGCAATACCTCTCCGAGAGGCAAGCGGAGCAACGTGTGGTTTGTAACTTGCCGCATACGATGCAGCCGGCATTGTGTGCAATCATGCCCAGTTGTAGTGAATGCAGAGGTGAGAGAGGGAGAAGGAAGCTCAGGGTGAAGTCCTTGTCTGTTCTATGCTGAACAGGCCAGTACTCAGGCGCTAATCTAGCGGAGTTGCGGAATAGAAGACGGCGGATCAACAGTTGGTGATCCAGACTGCACTCGACATCCACAACCGTTTTCCTCTTTGCATTAGATTGAAGAAGGCTTCTCAGAACGGCGACGGCAGGCCCATTGACGTCTCTGAAGATCACAGAGACGAGCGGTACGGCCACTTTAAGGTTGTAAACACCCAAAACCTTCAGAATTATTCAGACATCTATCATCGCGCTCGTGTGTGTGAAACCTACCCGTAAACCTATGGCGGCTTGTTGATCAGTGTCATGTAAGATGAACGTGTCCGCGCCAGAAGTGTATCGATCTGCTATGGTAAAGACCTGCGAGAATGTAGCAGTGGGTGGTAACATCACAAATGGCGCACATACCATCTTATGTATCTGCCCAATGACTGTGTTCTCATCGGTTGGGCGTTTCGTCAAGAGTGCCTCCAGGGCCATAGACATCATGTCGGTCTCCCCAGAGACAGCTTCATGAACATCATCCCTGCCCTGCGATCGATCAGAGTGAGATCATCGATAACATACAAGAAAACTCACAGTCCACAGCGGTAGATCAGCAGGGGCGAGCGGTATCATATCCGTGAAGAGCACGAAGTGCTGCAAGTAGTCCAATGTTAACACGAGTTTCTTCTCAAGAGCTGGCGTGATAAGCTTCTCGAACTCCGGGAACTCAACGCCCGATACGCGCAGCAGATGAAGTAGGCGATCAGGATCCCCGACCTTCCCGGAGTCGCGCTTCTTAGCGTTGGCCTTCACGAGCTTCTCCCAGTTGAAGCACTTGGGGCAATTAGGGGTATTGTGGTCCTTGCAGGAGGCCAAGAACTTGATGGTGTTACCGCCACTACGCTGTTTATCCATGCAAATGGAGAAGCTGCCTGCAATTGATAATGCTTTGCGGTAGTCCTGGGAACAACGTTAGCGGGAGGAACAGTTGTCAACCACAGGCGGAGGTAACGCACGGCGTCGGGAACCTTGTCGGGGGTGCCATCATTGAATGCGCGCGAATCCAGTACGCACGTCCTGCAATACTCGTGGCCGTGATAGCAAAAAGCCCATTTGTTCGCGACAACGACTTTTCGGCCATCCATTTGGTGAGTATGCGTGATTCCGATTGAGCTCATCGGTGTTTATGAAAGGAAAGATGTAGGTTACTGAACGAGCGACCTTGCTTGGCTCGTGTTATTACAGAGGGTGTGAGTCCCAGAAATGGCGTACGAAACGAGAAGCCTGCAGGGTAAGGTGAGCGGACAACGAACGTCTTGGTGGTTGGCAGCATGCAACGCGCTAGATTGGGTTCGAACTCGCGTCTGGCAAGCACGGGCCGGAGGCCCGATCCGGGCCACAGCCCGCTTCGAGTGAAACTCGCGTTTGACCGTCATCGGCATCGGGTGCACATACCAAGGACGCCTATTCCGATCCAGCTCTGACGTACTTCTATGGAACATGCTGATATGCTCGAGCGACCTGAGTCGAAGCCGTCTGAGGCTGTTGGGACGGCGAATGTGGAGATGAATGAGGAAGAGTGCGTCTCTGCAAAATGACGTATGATAAGACTTGGCATCTTACCAACATCTACACCCAGTGCAACTTCAGACATCTTCTGGCTAGCAGCTCGCGAGGCGAGGGAGGCTCAGTGTACCTCTACGCGTGCCGCCTGGGCCAATGAAGTGAAGGCGATGGCTATACAACTATCCGCCGCGAGGTCACGATTAAACGCCTTTTCTCCAGTCTCCGCGCTCCCCGATGAGGTCCTTGCTCGCATTTTTGAGCTGTTGGCCTCTGTCTTCCCTATCAGAGCTCGACACAGGAGATGGGGCTGGGTCGGGGTTACGCATGTCAGCCGACGCTTTCGAGCGGCGGCTGTGGGCCATGCTTTGCTCTGGGCTACACTCTCCGTCGACGGTCAGACACCTTGGGACCTATTCCTTTCCCGAGCTCGAGAAGCGCCACTTCATATTCACGGCACTATTGCGACGCCAGGTCAATCTCATTACTACGCTAGTCGCACACTTCAAGTTATCAAGCGCGTACGCACTATCCGTGTCGAGGATATCCCACCTATCACTGGTCGCGACTGGCAAAATATACTGCGAACCGAGGCTCCAGAGCTGCAGAGCCTCGACCTCACGATACCCTCAACGGACGAGTCCGAGCATGATACGCACGACCCCTCCAACGACGAGCTTGGATCCATGATAATGGACAAGTCGTTCCTTACTCATGACGCGCCCAAGCTACGGAAGCTCGGTCTTAGTGGCGTAGAGATTCAGTGGAGTCTTGATACCCCGATCGCTCTTACGTCTCTCGCGCTTGATGGCTTCGGTACTGCTACGCAGTTCTTCCTTCAAGATGTCTTGCGAAACCTGGAGTCCCTTCCTTCTCTAGAGCATCTAGCTTTGAGCAACATTCTACGAGGCGGGCCAACGTCACATGTGATCAAAACACGCGTTGGCGTGACCCATCTACGCTCCTTGCTACTCGCTGAACTTGACGGTCGCTGCTTGAACTTGTGGTCATCCTTGGATCTTCCTCCAACCTGCTCTGTCCGCATCGAGATGGAAGGGCTCGAGGTACCCGGAGCGGCGGTCTGGAAGGATATGATGATCAATAGGGCCAATTCCCAGCATACTACTTACCGCAGAGTCCGGTTTGAATACCCCGATTTTGTCAGCGACTTTGAACCTCGTGATGGATTACAGGTCACTCTTTACACCACAGGCGATGTCGAAGATGCAGAGCCCGGTTCGCTCTCGCTCGATGGAACATCACACGTCGACGCGCGCCCAAGACTCACGTTTCTGTTCAATCTCGAAATTTTCGAAGGAGAGTTGGAACTATTCTACGATCTTTTCGAGCTTTCTTCGACCAACTGGGAAGGCGTAACCTTCAGTAATGTGCACGCATTGGATCCTGAACAGATGTTACTCAATATGCGCTGCGTGAGCAGCCTACTCGGTCACTTCGGCACTTTCGAGGTTATGGAAGTGCATGGGCGGTCAAGCAATCTATCTGCGTTCGATTATTCCCAACTCGAGCAAGCGTTCTTCACGTGCTTGCTTGACGAGCTCTTGCCCAGAAGCGCACCTTCGCCAGCGACTGGTCCTTGCGTTGTCCGGTTCTTCCCCAAGATTCATACCTTGTCGTTGAGCCGCGCACATATGGAAGAAGTGTTCTTCTACAATCAACGAGAGCGATTGTACGACGCCGTCAGCGAGGCGCTTCGATGCCGTTACTTCGCGGATGCGCCCATTCACACTATCAAGCTGTACAAGACGAAAACCCGGGACGCCTGGATCGAGATGTGGGAGAATTATGTCGATGAAGTTCAGCACAATACGTGCGACGACTCGGTGGCATCATGCAGCGATGATGATGACGATAGTGACAGCGACGGGACGTCTAGTTTCGAAGGATCGGGCGAGACCAGTGAGGACTCAGAAGCCGAATGGGTTGACGACGAGAACGACTTGGAGGACGAAGAGACGGTTTGATAAGATGATTATCGTAGTTGAATCACTGTATTCTCGCCAGATGTTTCATCATGTACGTATGCACCAGCTTCGCCTCCGCTGCTCTGACGAATAGCCTTAGCACAGTACTGTTCTTCACAACCTCTCGTTAGTAACCCTCTCTTCACGCGATCTTCGCTATTCATCGTAAAATCAGAATAAAATGCTCTGCCATCGCATCGTATACAGCGTGGTAGATGACTAGAACATCCGCAAACACAGTCCCCGAACCTCGCGCACACCCTCCAGTGCTCCCCTACGCGCCATCACCGTTGATAGCAGCAAGCTCCTTCCTGATCTCCGCCTCGCTCTCGATCTTCTTGAGCTGCGTAGCCTCAAGCCGCTCCCCGCGCGCCTGCTTCTCCTTGAGCTCGTCGATCGCCTTGAGCTGTACGTCGTATCAGCACCTCTATCGACTCTACGCTCACACAACGAAAGAGCATACCTTCTTGTTCAAGTTGCGAAGCTTCTTAGCAGCAGGATCCAACGACGCCTCGCCCCCAGCCGGCTCAATCTCAGCCGTCTTCACCGGCTCAGCAGCAGCAGCCGCTTTAGCCTGCCCATTCCCATTCGCCGCGCCATTGCCATTCGCATTAGGGTTCGCGCTAGCGCGCGGCGGCTTCTCCCTCCGCTTCTTCTTCTCCTTATTGTCCGGACCCGGACTGGGGCTGTGCGCCGCGCCGGGCACGAACCTCCTCCCTCCGCTTCCCGGTGCGGGACTACGCGGGCTACGAGGAGTGTTGGCACCAGAAGGCGGTCCAGAGCCATCGTCACGCGCGTATGCGGACGAGGCGGTTGTTCCACGTGCGCCAGGCGGGCGGTAAGCGCCGCCTGCCTTAAGCGGCGCGGGTTTAGCTTGGGCGAGGTAATCGGTGGCCGCTTGCGATGGTGCGGGCGGCTGAGGGATGGCTTGCGGGAAGCCTGGTGCGGAGTCGACGGGTGTAGGGCGCCATGAGGTTTGGTACAGCTCGTCGATCATTTGGACGTGTAAGAGCGCGCCGAGGGCGTGCCAGAGCTTGATCCCGTTGTCGACGCGCAAGCGCGGGGAGAGCGTTGCGGTCAACAACGTGCGACCGTCGGGCGACCACTCGCAGTGCGAGGTGTTGGCTGCGTCGATGGTCGCCACGCGCGTTAGGGAGCGGCGGTCGAAGATGTTCATCTCGCCTGCTAAGTTGCCGAAGCCGGCGAGGGCGATGAGACGGCCTTGGGGGTTGAAGGAGAGGTAGTTGTAGAAGCCCGTGCCGAAGTCGTGTAATGTGCGCACGCGACCGTCGAAAAGCATGGCTTTGGCTGGCATGTAGCCGTACACGACGCCAAACTCGCGGCTACCAGGAGCCCAAGCGAAGTCATGTACAGGACCCTCCTTGTCGAGTTGCACACGACAGTCGAAGTTGCCTGCAGCTGAGAGCAAGTAGAGACCAGTCTGGCCATAGTAAGACTTGTTGGTGGCATCGACGTCGGTGTGGGTTAGAACAAGGACTTGGGTACCCAAAGCGTTCCATTTGATGGTGGCCTTCTCAGCCTTGAAGAATGTCTTCTGGCTGCTGGGCGGTGATCCAGGCGTCAGAAGCGAATAGACTCTGACGCTCGCAGGCTGACCCTTCTTTTCGGGAATAAAGACGGCGAGCGAAGGGTTCAGCCCGGGCGAGAGCACAGCCTGTGTAGCGCCCTCGACGCGGATCTTGTCGATCACGCCTTTGGACCAGTCGACAGGGCTAAACACCTGCACCTCCGCGCCGACAAGACGCACAGCGTGAGACTCTGTGATGGTGTACTGCACATCCCAGCCGTCCTGCGCCTTCTGGGTGAGCGCCAGGAGTTGCTCGCCGGTCGATGCCGAGAATATACGGTGGTTCTTGTGTTGCTCGCCCTCGGCCAGCTTCTGCGGGCGCTCCCACGTGCTCAGGTAAGTGCCACGCGGGGAAAAGGCGATCTCGACGATGTTCGGCAGGGGCAAGTCCTGGAGCAGGTGCGCATTCTCCGCCTGGAAGATCTGCACCTTGTCCGGGAGCGCGATGGCGAATAGGCGCCCGTCGGGCGAGTAGGTGAACGTCCTAGTCGGGGCCGATGGCGCTTCGAAGCCGTCGACGGCCTTGTACGACGGCGCGCCGCTCACGAGCCCCGTCGACTTTTGTGCCCTGACTGAATACCAACAAAGGGATCTGAATTAGCATCTGGATCGTGCGAAACGCTACAAGATCGATCTGAGATATAAATAAATATACACGTACAGGCGAACTGCGATACGAAGGCCATTTTAGGGCTCTAAGGGGAAACGAAACAAGTTAATGCTTCGGGTGAGCGGCGTGGAATTGCCAGATGGGCGCGGGATGCAAGGCTCGAAGCCTGTCGTGAGCCGGCGGAGGCCAGTTTTCGACGCGTTACGGCCGCGCGGTTACGTGCGGTTACTATATCCGGTAATAAAGCCGATCATGTTCCGACGGACAAGTCGAGTCTCTCGTCTCCTCGCGCCACCATGTCCGTCGTCGACCCTCTCAACGCTCTACGCGCGGCCGTCAAGGAAAAGTTCCAAATAGTACCCGTCGAAGCCTACAATGCGCCCGCACCCACTCTGCGCGAAGCTACCCACTTACGACTCAGCGACACTCTGACGCTTCAAAAGACGCAACCTACCCGCCTCCGCCGTGCAGCAGGCTCGAAGGCGCTTAACCCCGAGCACCAACCGGACGACTTCTTCACACTCGAAGCCGTATACCTGGCATGGTCCCTCCGCGATGCAAGTGGTGCCGAATATATGAAACAAGCCCGTGACCTCGTCTTCGTCGGTGTCACCGAGCGCAAGCACGTCGCAGACTGGGTCGACGGCAAAATCCCAGACTACGACCGTATCGTCCCCTTAGCAGGCGCATCGACCACACCACCCGGCTCCCCCGGCCCGCAAGCGTACTTCAGACAGCTCGACGCCTCCGCCACAGCGTCTTCGGCGCCTACTGGTGCTGAACCGGCATCGCGCGCGGGCGCTCAGGCGGGCGAGAAGCGCCGACACGTGCCGGACGCCGCGGACGTTGAAGCTGTCAAACGCATCCGGCACCAGCAAGTCGATCTCCGGGACCGCAACACGGTCCTGCGCGGCCCGAAGCCGACGAACTTCGCCACGCTGCGCGACTCGTACGCTCAGAAGCTCAAAGCTCTGCGCGACCCTAAGCGCTCGGGCGCTTCGGGTCCCACGAGCGCGCCTACGACTCCGGACCCGAAGCAGCGCGCGCAGAAGCAGAGGGCGCAGCATCCGATTATTATTATCTCGTCGTCGCCGACGTCGCTCATCACGATGCACAACGTCCGCGCGTTCCTCGAAGACGCGACGTTCGAAGCGCCCGCCGAAGCGCGCGCTAAAGCCCAGTCACGTCCGGAAGACGTCATCCCCATATACCGCACGCGTACTTCTGTCGATAGTGCGGGTCGCGAAAGCTCACACCGCGCGAGATATATGGTCGTGGACTCTGTCGAGGCGTTGAACAAGTTCGGGCCGGACTCCTGGGACCGCGTCGTTTGCGTGATGACGACGGGACAGAGCTGGCAGTTCAGGCCGTACAAGTGGAGTGAGCCCAGGACGCTGTTTCATCATGTCAAGGGGGTGTATGTCGCTTGGGCGAACGACCCGCCGAATCCGAGGATCAAGGATTGGAACGTCACGGAACTCAAAGTATGTTACTTATGATATTCTATGATGGAGTTAAGGCGCTGACGGTGATGACTGCTAGATTGACCCTCATAGGCGACATGTCGACAAGAGTACTGTGGCGCACTTTTGGAAGATGTTGGATGATTGGACGATGCAGCACAAGCCTGGTTTGATGTCTTGAGGATGTACACTATGACGTTTTGCTCTTGCTATCATCGCTTGTCTCTGTAGCGTGTCCGACTCTGTCCTGCCTGCTTCGAAGAGCTTCAACTTACCTGAAGACACGCGCGTCGCATGAAGTACTCACTGGTAGAACCTGAGATCGGATCGTTTACCCGCGTCGCACGCTAAGCCCCTTCACCTACGCCCCTTCATCAATGCCCCTTCACTCGCACCTCTGCAACCGACCACCAGGATCTACCTACCAGGCAGCTCGCGATACGCAGCATCCCAACTCTTTTCCTCAGCCGTTTCACTCCGCTTTCGATCCTTTTCCACTGATACTCGAAGTCCGGAGACATCCAGCTCCCTCAAACAAAGGCGCGACCAATGAGTTTGATACAAATCACGCTTTCGCATGGAGACAAAGGCGTCGTCATAGTGCTCAACGGGTGGACTTTCTGCGCTCATGGCCACGAATGCTGCGGTGTGTGCAAGCTGGACACGCGCTTACACAACGACGGAATCGCTCAGAACGTCAAGGCTCCGGGTCCTGTGCGTTGCATCTCTCTCTGCCGCTCATCTTTCCATATTAATGACTATCTTGATAGGATCACCGTCAAGGTCTATCCGTAGCCGGACGATTCGCCGCCCACAGGAGCGGTCAGCGCGGAGTCGCCTTCCACTGCAAAGAGCATAGCACGCAAGACTGCGCGAAGTGCTTCAACTGGAATAAACTCGTCAAAGCAAACGCCAAGAAGCGCAACTCGGGCAAAGTCGAAAATCGCGACCGGCTCCTCCAACTGCTGCGTGCTTTGGGTGTCGACTTCGCGGAGTTCAAGAAGCTCGTTACGCCGGCGCTGGAGAAGAAGCTCACGATGGCGCTCGACTATGCGCAGAAGCTCGTGTTGTTCTCTGATGGTATACCTCTCCTCCCCACCATGCTGCCGCTCTGGACGGTGAGTACTCTTACGTGCATCCTACAAGAGTAGTCTGAGCGACCAAAGGCTGAGGACAACTCGCGCGAATTCGACCCAGACAAAGGCGACATGACTGTTCAGGATATCCTCCTGTCGATACGCTTTCTTGGTGATCCAGTGGATATCGAACAACTCCGGGAGACGGTAGGTACAGCATTTTACATGTGTATCGCAATACTGACTCGTGCGTAGGTTCTTGCTATAGCGAAGCACTACACGTCTGGCGCAGACACCTTCATCTTACAGGACGCAAACAAAGAAGCAGCTATTGGCATGCGGGTACGTTTCACGCCTATGCGCACGTGAGGCTGACCTGTTGAATATTCTCCAAGGTTCTGGGTGTTTACAAACTCAATGGAGCTATGCCGCTCATCACCGTCGTCTTCAAGGACGTCGCCGGACCAGCCATACCCGTATTGAAGGGCCTAATGCAGTCCGGCGCAAAAGAGCGTACAGTAGAGGAGATCGCCTGTACTCCGGATCACCAACTCTTGATCCGCCGTCTTCTGTTCCGCAACTCTGCCAGGCTTTCGCCCGAGTACTCTCCCGCCCAACATAGGGCCGAGAAGGACTTCACCCTGAGCTTCATTGTACCTCTGTCGTCGTTGCACAAGTCGCATCTGGGCATGATTGCCCACAACGCCGGATGCGTTGTGTGCGGTAAGCTGCAGACGAACCGCTGCTCCGCTTGCCTCTCGGAGCGGTACTGTGGCGCCGGTGCGTACCTCGAGAGCTCTCCGGATGAACTTGCATCTGAGTTCTGTGGTTCTTCAGAATGCCAGAACGAGCATTGGCAAGAGCACAAGACCGTCTGCCGCTCAGTCCGCGACGGGAAGTGGATGGCCTTCCGCTTCAGCGATGCCGACATCATGATGGACGGCAGTCGGCGCTACACCCACATCGCCGAACCGAACATGTCGCCCATGAACCAGAAGCGGCAGGCACAACGCGCAAGGAGCGGCGAGCCGCCCGAGAACATACACGGCGACAAGGTGTTTCTCATTAATCTGCTTGACGGCGGGGTCACTGGGACGCGCATCGAAATCCACGACCGGACCGCGTCCATTCGATCTCATATACACAAGGAGGATAATGGAGAACACATTCACGAGCTGCTCCCGGAAAGTGACGACTGGTATCATATGTATCGATGGGCGAAACGGACTGGGGACTGGGAGTTGAGCATATGCCTCGATCGCAAGCCGTCTGAGAATCCACTCTGGTAGACGGACGGTGGGTCTGGCAGTTCAAGTTTTCTCTGCATGAGCTTATTTCGGCTGTAAGTACGTAGCTTCAGTCTGCCGCGGGTATCTTCAAGATCCGAAGAGGATTACTCTCGAGTGTAGCTCATCGAATGTTATCCGTTTTCCGTTCAAATAAGTACTATCATTGGTGCAATGTACTAGAATACTCTGAAAATAATGCATAGCTTGAGATGACTGTCCGTCTCGCGCTCTCCTCACTCCTCATCATCGTCCTCTTCGTCTTCGTCTTCCCCCCATTGTTCCGAGTCGTCCTCGCTCAACAGTCGTGAAAGTGACTCTGTCTCAGACGTCTCGTCGGAGCTCTCGTTATTTGGGTCTCCGTATTCAAAGCACGTCTCGTCGCAGTGAACCTCATCTACATAGTTCTCCCATGGCTGTATCCATGAATCGTCGACTACGGTGCCAGAGATCTTGACAGTACGGATAGCGATGTCCGCGAAGTAGCGGCGCCGCAACATTTCGCATAGTGTGTCGCACAATCTATCGTTGCTGCCTCTGCCGCGGTCGTCGATGAACCTCTGTCGTAGATGGACGTTGCGCAGCGATAACGAGCGTACACTCGGAAGAGCATATCCCGTAGATGGATGCTTATCCAGCAAAGCGCAATAGTACACCTGTACGAACTCCTGGAACACGGTTGACGAACGTCTGGAGTCGTACCACCCACATATCTCCACGCTTTCAAGGGTAGTAACGCGAGTGAGCAGAGTGGTCACACATTCCATAGAAAAGGCGCCCTTTAGGTGTAGTCGCCCATGGTGGAAATCGGTTGGCGATGCAACGCCGGAGAGGTCGCGGAATGGTTGGGCTGGTCCGGAAAAGAGAAACGCAAATGTGAGCGTGGCGTCGTCATCGGTGTCGTGCGGTTCGTCAGAGTAACGCAATCCAGCGATTGTACTCTCGTCCAAGACAACAGAAGATACCGTGAACTGGATCACTTCGTGGTCGTCCATCCATTGCGCGCCCGTGGCAGGGTCTTCGAACCGGACATGGCGGTACGGGTTCTTCTGACGCTTCGCAAGCTGTTCGAGGAGCAACTCTTTCCATGTGGTCGCTCCTACGCTGTCGAGCTCAGCGGCCCCAATGCGGATGGAGCAGGTAGAAGGGACATCAAGGGATGCCCATAAGCCCAGACAACGTCCATCGGGCTCAGCGGACGATAAGGATCGAAGGTGTGGCATGCTGACCCGCGCGTCGACGTCGCGCCTGGTCGACGGCGGAAGGATGTTCTTCAAGGCTAAGTGCTGTAGCAAGGGCATATTCCGCAAGCAGCCTAGTACGCTCGAAAACACGAGATGGGGAGGATTGCGGCGGACAGAACCGTGGAGTGATAGAGATCTGAGCGCGATCGGTGCGTTCAGCTTCCAACACATCCGTATGCCCGCAAGACTAAGACTCGTCAAGTTTGGGGCGTTCTTGGTAAGGAACTGGGGACGCATGTGTTGAGGTACGTTCTCAGCGCGTTCGGCCTCGTCAGAGTCACTCCAGTCGCTCGGGTCATCGTCCATATCCAAGCCCAACGACAGGGTCTGTAGCTTTGGTGCCACGCTTCGCAGTATGCCATGCCATTCGTAGGCTTCGGGTATGACGTTGCTGACTTCTATAGCCTGCATACGCTCTATGTTCTGCAGCGTGAGTGCAGCATAGAGTTGTGATTGCTGATCCGTCTGGATTTCGCCATGAACGGAAAGGAGCGTTCCCCGAGCTCGAGGAAGGAAGAGATTCCATGGGGTTTGGCCGTCAACGGAGAGCCTCGACCACAGCGAGGCATGGCCAATGGCCACAGCACGAAAGCGCCGACTGACGTGCGTGATACAGGCCCAGCCCCATCGGCGTCTCAAGGCTCTGATGGGATCTAGAGTGGCAAGTAGTTCAAAGATGCGAGCAAGTATCTCGGTGGGGAGTGCGTAGATTGGACTGAAGTCGTTTAAGCGCAGCTTTGCAGCAAGCAGTTGAGCGTCCATCGCCTCGACTTCGTTCCTCCAAGTGTCCCGTGAGGAAGAAAAGCGCGCCTCTCTCGCTGTACGAGCAGCCAGCCAGAAGTTGGCAGCAACTGCCCTGGTTATAAATATTGATCAGACACTCAAGCTTGTCATATATCGTTTTGCAGAAGCGTACTCTTCTGCATTGATTTTCATCCTTGATCTTCCGACACCCTTGGGCGGTACCGAACCGTGTGGATTTGACATAACTGTACCTCCTGGAGGCAGTAGTGATGGTCAAGCGCACGTTCGGTTCGGCGCGACATCTCCGTGAGATCCATTCAACCCTGCACGCCGACAACAGCCTGCAGTTGCAAGTGACGCACGCTTGGCGTGAGGTTGATTACATCTTCAAATAATTCGCCTCAATATATCGTTGTTTGGGAAATCATGTAGACCAAGAAAAGTGGAATATCAATGGCGCAAAAGGTTTGTGAAGGGCACGGCGAACCTGCGCGACAGACGACTTCGAACTGATCTCCTGCGACTAACTGGGCGGGGACTACAGACTGCGGAATTGCTTCCCTGGTCCGATAAGTCCCGATTACTCCGGGCTCTACCACGGCTTCAGCCGCGAGGAGCGTAGGACACCCAAGTTTTCTGGAGGGTTCGGTCTTGAACTCAGCGCACAAGCACGTTGACCGTTGAGGGATACACCACCTCACATTCCCGGTTTAGGGCCATTACAGCCACTGCGCCAAGGAGCGTTGCTGTTCTTTATTTGCATGGCAATAGGTTCCAACGAAAGTTGAAAAAGTTGTGAACCTGCCCGCCAGTCCCTTCCGCGCTTGTTTCCAACCATCGCCTATGTCTGACATTCAGGCCGAAAAGCTTCATCGCATCCGCCGTGCACACGCGTCGTCGATCTCGTCTAAACATCTATGCAATACTCTGATTCCATGATGACCACGCCTGCACGCATACCTCGCGGATGGTCCACAAATCATAGCGCAACGAGCGCAATGATTTGAAGCCTTGAGCGCCGGCACGACTTGAGTGCATATAGCATTTGTGTGTACCAACTTCTGCATACCCACAGCGACTGTTGACCGTCTCAGCCCGGATCGTAGTTTCGCCTAACCCTTCAGAACCCTTCACGCCGCCGAGGATGCTATAAAGATTGACCGCGTGCGCAAGGCGGCATCTTTCTAGCAATATGCTCTCACCCGTTCACCCTTCGGGGGTTAGAACCTCACGGTCTTTACTGTTCACTTGGGGTCTCCTGGCGAGCTACCTCCTACCGCAGGCGTTGGCTCTTCCTCTCCTGGGAGCTCGACAGGCGCAGAGCGTCTTCCCTGAATCACCGCAGAGTGCTGTGCCTCAACAGTCACAGAGCGAATGGCCGTACAGCGCTTCATCTACTCAACCAGCGAGTGATGCGCCGAGGTGTGTTGGCCAATACTACTAAATGAAATATGTCGCTCAACCACGAGTAGTACCGCCTTTCCCTTCGTCATCGATGCACTGACGGAGACCATCTTCGTGACGGCGACACCTTCGCCTACGACAACAACTTCCGACGCAGGGCCGATAGTGACGATCACATATACGATCGTGCCCACACCCATACCCTCCCCCACGTCCTCACCTTCGCCAGCATTCTCGTCGGCCCTTCCGCTCCGTGGCCCCCAGCTCATCCCAGTTCTTTCATCTTCATCCTCCTCTCCTGCGTCACCCACAACGTGGAGCGTTCCTCCGCGGTACACGAACTTTGACTCCTTCTCCGTGACGCACTACGCCGGTGGTCAATCCAACATGGAGATTGTGACTGCCGCGGCATCTCCAACTGCCTCGGCTCGTTCGGTCGCCAGGAGGTCACCCGAAGACTCTGTGTCGACCTCGGCCGCAAACACCAACCAGTCTCAAGACCTTTCTATCCTGCGGGTGCTTTACCCCGAAGGCTCGATCAACCCCGCCAATCGTCCGCAAGGAGGTGCCCAGTTCTACGCCAATCCACTGGACATCACGGAGGCACGGAGTGTCACCCTTGAGTACGACGTCTACTTTCCGGCTGACTTTGAGTTCGTGCTCGGCGGCAAGCTGCCGGGCTTGTTCGGAGGGAAGGAGTCTTGCTCGGGTGGCGACGCGGCACTGGATTGCTTCAGCACGCGCCTAATGTGGCGTGAGGAGGGTGCGGGCGAGCTCTACCTGGTATGTCTGCGATGGTTGGCTGTTGTGATGTCGTATTCATGCACATTTCCCCGCAGTATGCCCCGAAGGATAAGCAGACGAAGGAGTTGTGTTCCTTACCGCCCGAGTCGGTGTGCGAGTCGTCCTATGGACTCTCCATCGCGCGTGGCTCATTCAATTGGACGCGCGGTGGCTGGACGCACGTCGCACAAACAGTCGTGTTGAACACGCCCGGCAGGCAGGATGGCGAGTTCCGGCTTGATGTGAACGGCGCGCCCGTCATCAATCGCAGAGACGTTTACTACCGCAGTGCGGGGGGCGACGCCGGGGACGATGACGATGCAGACGACGATGAGGACGACGACAAGGGGCTCATTGGCGGGCTGCTGCCGTCGTTGGGAAAGCTGCTTGGCCGCGCTAGTAGCGTCCTCCCGTTTGCTTTTGGGCCTCAGTCAATGATGATGCCAAGCGTCATGGCTCAGAGTGACGCTAGTGAAGAGGCTGGGACGTATCAGTCTAGGCCAAAGGCTAAGGCCAAAGTCAAGGCTGCCGACGCTGACGCTGATGCCGACGCGGAGCCTATCGGCTTCACAGGCATGTTTTTCAGGTGAGCATCTACACTACATACATCTCTAGACGACGACCCTCACCACTCACTGCAGCACATTCTTCGGCGGACATGACCCCGAGTGGGCAAGTCCCAAGGACCAATATGTACACTTCGCTTCGTTTGCCATGCGCATCAACGAATGAGGCTTGAGGCTTTTGTATCTACTGCTTCATGTAACCGCTACTAGTAATATTGTTCTGTACTATACAATAGGCTACGTACTATAGTATTTATGCATGAAAAGCCGAATGGCGTCGTCTGGGCTCATGATCACGCCACGCTCCGTGCGACGCCGCGGCGCTCAGCAGACAAATGACCGGACCTTTCTTCGAACGATCATCTACCCAGGCGCCCTGGAAATGATTACGCCGGCCGTATTATCCCTTGTCTCCGGACGCTCACAGGCAAGGAAGAAGGTCGCCGGGAGACCTCTATATCGTACATCTCTATCATGAGTCCGCCAACAGACCTCAAGGAAGTGCTTGACTCGGAGATCAAGTACGTGCTTCCTCCCCGCTGACGCACGTGTGAATCTGAACTCTCTGCTTTTCAGGGAATGGCATTTCCGTATGTAGACAGAGTGCCAATTGCAGTATCTGTCCGAAGCACCTCTGACCCATCTTTGGGGATAGACATCTACTTCTTCCAGAAGAATGACGCACAGCGCAAGGCCGCACTCGAGCTTCGCGATGCTGTTCTGCGCTTACGCCGAGACGGCGCTTTCGTAGCGGTACCGCTCTGGAGAGTCAACTACGAACCTATGGGCCCGCATCCTTGTGGTATGTGACCTCGACTGCTCGCGCTTGCCTTTGGCGCTGTGTCTCACCTGTCACGTTCAGGTTCATATGAAGTATGGTGCCCGTCGGAGTCCTTTGCTTCGCTGTTCTCGTATCTATGTATGAATCGCGGAGACCTGAGGTGCGTCATGCCGGGCGTATCACTTCTCATACGACTCCTAACGCTATGTATGCCGCAGCATCCTGGTGCATCCTCTCACCCGACTCCAAGTGAGCAAAATGACCAGACATTGAGCCGCCACCGACGCTGATCCTGAACGGCAGCGCACAGACCACGATGAACGCAAAGCATGGATCGGCAATCCTTTCCCTATTGATTTATCGACTCTCCCTCTCAACGGAGATCTTCCTTTACAGTACCCAAGCCTCAGTACGCAGCCACACTTCTACAAACTCCCTGTCTTGACACATTTGATTCAGAGCTGGGATACTCTTCACCCGCGCCGGGTCTATCGCTCGAAGACCGTAAGCGCCTCGGAGATGCCGTCGAATGGATCCTCAAGGGCGAGGAGGAGGCTGCACCTGCTCCATTTCCGTAGTGCTGTATCGGTGTTATGCACGGCCGCTTTGTATAGATCGAGACAACAATGTTCTTCACTATGTAGCCGGCATGATGATGATGCAGTCTGCGTATACATCTCCTGGTACCATTGTCAGCCCCTTTAATGGTGATCATCGGACCTTCGGTGAGAGCTTCGTTAGTATATGGTTCCTGCTGGGGATCACGTTGCCCACCATTCGGGCGTCAGCTGCGGCTGGCGTGAGGGTCGATCCGTTTTCCACACCACGTCGGTCAAAGATGTGCGGAGGGCTTGTCACTTCTGCTCTACTCATTGACGCAAGGACGAGGTACTGTCTATGTATCTCGACGACCCATGCTGTGTTGAATTGCGTGAGAAGAAGTAGCGCGTGGTAATCTCAGATGGGCGTGACTTGCGTGATCCGCGCACATCGCTGCACAAACTTCCTTCTAGCTGTCATCACTCCTGATACCATGTTGGTTTGCATGCTTACACTCATAGATATAAGCAGAGAGTAACACAATTCTTTAGATTATGGACACTATCCCTCCTGAGATCCTAGCCGAGATCTTCCAGATCCTGACGGTCACAGACAGACCATCCGCACCTTGGCGAATGAAGCGAAAACCGGTTTCTTGGGGAGCCACCGGAACGCCATCTTTGGGCTGGATCAACGCGACCTACGTCTGCCATTACTGGCGCGACTGCGCTCTACGGACGCCAATACTGTGGACATACCTATCGGACATCGCGCATCACGGAGAACGATGGACTGAAGTGTTTGTAGAGCGTGGAAAGGAAGTCGGCATATGCTACGAAGACAAGGACGTTTCCACTCTACGTAGTAGTGATCCTCGCTACACGGTCTTGTCTCAACACGTTCACCACATCAGCACCCTTCACCTGATGCACCCGCTAGCTGCCTACGCGAATGTCGCAAACCGCATCTATCAGGACATGCTCTTGAAGCCTGCACCCATGCTTCGCGATCTTAGCCTCCAGGACTTTCCCATCGTGGAAGTCCAATTCAGGTTGCCAAGCTTGCGCCGCTTGCGTCTATGGAACACCAGCTTGTCGCTGTGGCCGAAACAGCTCTTCACGCTGAACCTGTTATCCTTTGAATACTGTACAAGGGTGACAGACAGAGACTCACACCCCATCGACATCAACCTCATATTCGACGCTTTGCGTGAGACGCCTGACTTGCGCTCGCTGACACTGGACTTGAATCGGATCCAACCATTCGAGCCTGATCTTCTTCCTATCGTCACTTTACGAAGCCTTGTGCACATCGATATATCCGCAGAGGCTAAGACTGTCCTCGCGGTGGTCAAGCACATCGTTTTCCCTCCCACCGCTTCTCTTCGCATTGCCTCCCGAGAGGATCGCTTTGCCCAGGCATCAACGAATGAGACCACCAATCTCGCGACCTTGGACTTCTACGAGGAACTTACGCGCAATTCAGAGCCTCCTGCGTTCAAACTGGTCAACCTTTTCGCGAAGACAGACGCTCTCTACTTTGCGGCTGCGCGATATCGCTCCTCCGACATCTCGTTCATCGCACCATCTTACGATCTGGTGCTCGAGCTGCCCGTTCCTCTGGCCGAACCGGATCTGGACTCCACGAACAACGTTCACGGCCTTGCCGCGACGATATTTGGTCGTTTCTTCGAGAAAGAGTCGCTGCGCGAGCTGCACTTGGCGGGTGCATGGTGCCGAACTTCGATCGCCATGTTCTACGATATGTGGCGAGTGGAACATATGGACCTTATGGGACCAGCTGTCGAGCTATTGGTAGAGCATATGACGGGACGGACGAAACCTCGCAGGTCGGTGGAGGAGAAGCCGTTGGGCGATCGAGTTCAGACACTCGCTCTTCATCGTGGGCATGTGGATCGCGACTTATGCATGCGATTGGCCCAAAGCATTGGGTCGCCTGCTTTCAAGAAGGATGGGGTGCTCAAGACGGTTTACCTGTCTAAGGCCAATATGCCATTGCTGGGGAGAGTTTGGGATGAGGCGGGCGTAGAAGTTGTGGGTGTGTAGCGGCGATGCTGATCTAAGTTATTTAGCCTGTGTAGATCGTCTCTTCTGAACATATGTGCGCAGTACGCTCCATAGTATCAAATGCAGTACCCATAACACCGCAGCTCGCAGAGAAGGGACCCACATCGAGCTCACTGGTCGAACATGCGCTATGCTGTGCGTGGGAGCTTTGACCCGAAAGAGGCATGAAGGAGTTGCATGAGCGTCTCGCGGGGGGAATAACTTGAGCTTGGACTTCGTCTCCTTGTATGTCAAGATTGGGCAAGAAAGCGCTGTGGTTGGCTTGCATACAAGCTCACGCGTCTCGACATGCTGTAACTCAGACGGAGGGCAACGCGTGCCAAAGGGCCGAGACCTCAACCACGCGAGAAGTAGTGATGGATTGATGTTGGCCTCACCGACGGCCTCAAGGTGCGCCTGACCGGGGTTCCTTCCTGCCATGACCGCTGGGCGTTTTGACCTGCATCGGTGAGCCTTGTGAACCCGCAGATCTGGTCTGCACACGAATAATGCGAGGTCATAGATCATGGACACCATCCCTTCTGAGCTCTTGGCGCAGATCTTCCAGATTTTGACGGTCGCGGACAGACCACTCGCGAATTGGCACCCCGTCATATGGCATGAATCTGAAGACTTGGTTGGATCGGCGAGAGTCAGATCTGCTTCGGAATGGATCAGAGAAGGGACGCCATCGCTAGGTTGGGTCAACGTTACCTTCGTCTGCCGGTATTGGCGGGAATGCGCTCTGCGAACGCCATCGCTGTGGACGTATCTGTCGGACATCGCGCGACACGGAGGATGGTGGCTACAACGATTTGTTGAGCGCGCGAAGGAGGCAGGCCTATGCTACGACGACAAGGACGTCGCCACCGTACGCCGCGATCGCCACATGCTGCTATCCGAACATATGCATCGCATCAGCACTCTTCACTTGGTCAACGCTGCGGATTCTGAGTGGGGTTTTGTGGATCGTATATATGAGGATATATTCCAGAAGTCTGCGCCCATGCTTCATGATCTCAGCCTTCAGGACTTTGCCTCATTGAATATACCGTCCAGTTTACCCAATCTGCGCTGCTTGCGTGTGCGCAATACAGACCTGATCCCATGGCCAAACCAGCTCTTCACGTCAAACCTATCATCTTTCGAATACCATCCTCGGGCGATGTCAGGTAGCCTCGAGATCAACCCGATGTTCGACGCTCTGCGCGAGGCGCCGAATCTGCGTTCATTGACATTAGATCTCACTGGGATCCAGCAGATCAAGTCTACTGGTATCCCTACGGTCACTCTGCGCAGTCTCAAGCATATCGACATAGCTGCAGAGGCCGAGACTGTCTTGACAGTGCTCAAACATATCATCTTCCCTCCCACCGCTACTCTCCGCATAGTGTCCCAGCCCGAAGACCCAAGCGCCCATGCCGCGCACGAGGCCATCAATATTGCACTTGTAGACCTCTATGTGGACCTTACTCGGGACTCAGAGCTCCCCGCATTCAGCGTGGTCGAAGTCTTCACAAAAATGGAGTCGCTCTACTTCGCAGCCGCGCGCGATCGCCCCCCTGAGGTCTCGTTCGTCAAGCCATCCTACGACCTGGTCTTCGAGCTTCCTGCCATCCTGAATACGTCAAACTGGGACTGTGCGAACAACATCCACGGTCTCGTTACGAAGATATCGGGCCGTCTTTGTAAGAAGGAGTCGCTGCGCGAGCTGCGTATATCGGGCGCATGGAGCCAGACTTCGATATCCATGTTCTACGATCTGTGGCAGGTGGAACATCTGGATCTTACGGGGATAGCCGTGAAGTTCTTAGTGGAGTACATGACGGGACAGATCAAGCCTCGTAGTTCGCCGGGGCTTGGGAATCAAGTGAAGACGCTCGCTCTGCGTCCTGGCATTTTGGACCATGGTTTGTGCATGCAATTGGCTCGGGCCATCCGGGAGAACAGGTCAAAGAGGACGAGCACGCTCGAAGTGATCTACCTGCGGAAGGCCGACTTGTCGTTGTTAGGGGGTTTCTGGGAAGAGGCGGGTGTGGAGATCGTGGGTGCATAGCGGTGAAGCCGATCCAGGTACCCATATAGCCAGCCTGTGACGTTTGCTTCTAGTACATGTCTGTAGTGCGTAGCATGGTACCAAACGCAGCATTCACAACATCGTTGCTCGCAGAGAAGGACCCACATCGAGCCCACTGAGTGAGCGCGCGTTATGCTGTGCGTGGGAGCTTCAACCCGAAAGAGGCGTCCGCGGTTGTCCGACGCGCGCGGCTCCGAACCCGGCATCATCACCAACCATCACGACGAGGACGGACACCGACTGCCCAGCATGGCGTCCGACTCGGTACTCACAGAGTACCCCACTCTATTTCGTACGTAGAGCATACACATTGAGTATACAAAGACTCATAATACTCGTAGGCTCCGATGCGATGAGCCTGGTGCAGCTGTTCGTTCCGACGGAGGTTGCCCATGACACCGTCTCTGAACTCGGAGAACTCGGAAATGTCCAATTCAAGGATGTACGTACTCGAAATACAACATTTCTTGGCACATACCTCTGACCAAGCTTCGTAGTTGAATCCGAACGTGAACCCGTTCCAACGTTCATTTATTGGCGAGATTCGCCGCATTGACGAGATGGCGCGCCGAGTCCGGTTCTTCTCTACGCAAATCGAGAAGGAGAAAGACGCTATTGCCGTACGGCCTCTATACGACTCTGCGCCGCTCATCACTGTCGGCCCACGTGCGGCACAGACAATGGACGAGCTGGACGTGACGTTGACCGAGCACGAGTCGCGCCTGACACAGATGAACGAGAGCTACGAGCTACTCAGCTCGCGGCTGAAGGAGCTTATTGAAGCGCGTCATGTCCTGCGAGAGACAGCTGTGTTCTTTGAGAGGGTATGCATACTGTATTTAATCCGGATTATATGTATACTTACCCAAACATACAGGCTGAGGGACACCAGGGCGAGATGCGCAGCTCGTTCGACGAGAGCAGCGCTCCTTTACTGCAGCACGATGACCGCGAGAACAACTTCTCGTCCGCCACAGTACAGATGGACCTCGAATTCGTGGCCGGTACCATCGACCGCGCACGTCTCTCCACATTCGAGCGTGTTCTCTGGCGTGTTCTCCGTGGCAACCTGTACATGAATCACACGGACATCACCGAGCCGTTTGTCGACGCAGCTACGGGCGCTACAACGTACAAGAATGTCTTCATCATCTTCGCCCACGGTGACACTCTTCTCGCCAAGATCCGCAAGGTCGCAGAGTCCATGGGCGCTACGCTCTACCCTATCGACGCCAACGCGGACAAGCGCGTCGAGTCCTTGCGCGAGGTCAACGGCCGCATTGAGGACCTCGAAATGGTCCTGTACAACACCGGCTCCACGCGCCGCACTGAGCTCGTCAAGATCGGCGAGAGTGTACGCAGCTGGGAAGACGTTGTGCGCAAGGAGAAGCTGGTCTATGAGACGCTCAATCTCTTCAACTACGACAACCGCCGCAAGACGCTGATCGCCGAGGGATGGTGTCCGACTCGCGATATCGCCCGCATTCAGACCGCGCTTCGTCACGCCACCGAGCAGTCTGGAACTTCTATTCCTCCCATTCTGCACGAGCTGCGCACGCACAAGACGCCGCCGACGTTCCAGCGCACCAACAAATTCACCGAGGGCTTCCAGGCCATCATGGACGCCTACGGTGTTGCTGCGTACCAGGAGGTCAACCCGGGCATGTTTGCCGTCATCACATTCCCTTTCTTGTTCGCCGTCATGTTCGGAGATATCGGCCACGGTTCCATCATTGCTCTAGTGGCGCTCTACTTGATCCTCAACGAGCGCAAGCTTGAGCGCCTGGACCTCGGCGAGATCTTTGGCACTTTCTACTTGTCAGTTCCACCCATGTTGTGGTCAATACATTCATTGACGGTTGTGCAGCGGTCGTTACATTATCTTCCTCATGGGCTTGTTCTCCATCTACACCGGATTCATCTACAACGATATCTTCTCGAAGACGCTGCACCTCTTCCACTCCGGCTGGGAGATGCCCTCGCACGAGAACGCAACCATCGTGGACCTCGTCAACACCGGCCATGTATACCCCTTCGGTCTTGACCCTGGCTGGCACGGCGCGGACAATGCTCTCATCTTCACCAACTCGTACAAGATGAAGATGTCCATCGTTCTCGGTGTCATCCACGTACGTTTCATAACTGTAGATGAGACGAAGACATTGATTCACTGTACGCCCCATAGATGACTTTCGCACTCTGCCTCCAGATCCCGAACCATATACGCTTCAACCGCAAGTCTGACCTCTGGACGTCCTTCCTCCCGCAATTTCTCTTCCTCGAATCCATCTTCGGCTACCTCGCCCTTTGCATCCTCTACAAGTGGTCCGTTGACTGGTCATCCGCCGGCCAATCGCCTCCCTCGCTCCTGAACATGCTCATCGCGATGTTCCTTTCGCCCGGAACCGTCACGGAGGACATCCACCTGTACTCGGGACAGAGCTTCGTGCAAGTCGTGCTGCTGCTGTTGGCGCTGGTTTGCGTGCCGTGGATGCTAGCCTTGAAGCCGTATTTGGAGTATCAACATATGAAGAAGACGGCGGCCCAGGGCTACCAGCAGGTCGGCGACAACGAGGGTGGGAATGGATTCCCGCGGGATGAGGATCTTGTTGATGGCGAGGAGGGCAACGGTCAGGCCCATGCTGAGGATGACGAGGAACACGTGAGCCACCTCTCTCGCTCTGTCCTGTCAACAGTCGCTGACCGCGCCGTATAATAGGAGGAACACGACTTCAGCGAGGTGGTCATCCACCAGGTCATCCACACCATCGAGTTCTGTCTCGGCTGTATCTCCCACACGGCCTCATATCTCCGTCTCTGGGCGCTCTCGCTCGCGCACGCGCAGCTGTCCGAGGTGCTTTGGGACATGACGATCGCTGTCGTCGAGGATATGACAGGCGTTGTCGGAATCATCATTCGTGTCCTCGTCGGCGCGGCGTGGTTTGGGTTGACGTTGGGCATTCTGTGCTTGATGGAGGTAAGTTACCGCTCAATATGAGGATATATGAGGATGACGCTAAATATCAATGTGTAGGGTCTGTCCGCGTTCTTGCACGCTCTTCGTCTACACTGGGTCGAGGCGAACAGCAAGCATTACGAGTCGGGCGGCACGGTATGCTCTCATAATACACTGTCTCGATTCCCTCTTACTGACTCACTGTATCGCAGCAATTTGCGCCGCTCAGCTTCGCTACCGCTGCGAACGAGTAAAGCGTCTTGTGGCAAAGGACACTCCCAAGATTGCCAGTCCTCTGACGACCTTTCTGCAAGTATCTACTATCTTCAATCGCTCTTAGTGACTATCGAGCCTTGCTATGTATGTACCCCATGGCCGTGGGCTCTTATACGCAGATCTTTACTTGATGATCATGCCACCGTGGTCGACGCGAGACTCTTCTTCCTATTTGACTGATTTTCGACAGGACGCCCTTTGTGGACGCGCGTCGGGCGCGTGGTTGGAGTTGGAAGCGTATAAAGCACGCTCACCTGGGGGGCGTGCCATCTCATTTCCACCCCCATTGCCACCAGCACCGGGACACGAACGATCAGGCCGATCATGTATAATACCCGCGACGACGTAGTGAGGCAGCTCTACTCGATGGGTGTAGACCTCAATTGGACCGATATGCCTGCGAGCAAACTGGACGAGAAGCTTGACGCAGCTCTGACGTTCTCACAGGGCGTACCCGGAGCAGAGTACCCCGTCGACCCAAGCAACCTCTCAGAATGGACGGTGCATACCAGCCTTTCATGCCACCTTCACTGTGCGCTTGCTGAACACGCTTTGCTGGCAGGACACAAAGGAGTCCCTTGTTCAGGCGTTTCCGAAAGGCAAGGAACCCGAAGATCTCACCATACTCCGGTTGCTATTTTTTGGTGGGATCCCGTCGGCTTTGAACCCCATGAGAGCGTTCAGCGATGTGCAGAGGACTGTATGTTTGTCTTCTTTGGATGTGGGCTGCAAGAGTAGGATAACTGAGTGGCACTGGACAGGTTAAGGAGATCGCGCAGAACTACGTGAACGGTCATGAGTACAGCTATGGGGTGGATAAGAACGCTAGGTCGGCTATTCATTTCCGCGTACGTTCCTGCGTCGATCAGTGCCTATATATGCGTACTCACTTCTCTTCCAACCACAGGTACTCGGCGTGTATAACTTCAACGGCTCACCCTTAATTGCGCTCGCGTACGACGCCGATAACTCGCGTAAGCTGCACAAGACCGACAAGTTCATCAACGCGCGCGTCAAGGCCGGCGCTCGGGAGATCGCTCGGATCAATTGTACGCTCGCCGAGCAGGCTCTTCTCAAACGCGTCCTTCACTTCAACTCGAAGAGGGTAGCGAAGAGTTATCTGCCGCCTCTTGCGCCCGAGGAAGACCGCTACGCCCTCAGCATTTTCTTGCCTCTCGAAGAATTGAAGCAGGAGCAGCTCGGAGTGCTCATGGCTAACGACGGGTGCCACATGTGTTGGGGACCGGCGAACCCGGGGCGATACTGCAAGACGTGCAATGCGGTCAAGTATTGCGGTCGGAGTGAGGCTTCTACGAACCTATGCAATGTATACTGGGTTCTAATTTCGGAGAATAGGCTGCCACCGAGCTCACCAGAAGGTTCACAAGCACTTCGACGAGCGCATGAAGGGTGGAACGTGGACCGATGCGACTTTTAACTTCGACCCTGCTCTCGATGGCGGACGGATGCTTGCCGATTCTCCCGACCGTGTAAATGACATTGGTGCTTCCAGACAGCCGTCATTATCGCCTCCTAACTTGCACGGCGACAACGCGACCCTCATCAAGATCCAGCGCCCGCCGTCGGCGCCTATCAATGATACCGACAGCGAGATCTCGGAGGACGATGACCTCCGTCTTCTCATTCATGACCGGTTCCGGACGTTTAAGGGATACGTCTCGAAGAAGGACAACCTGGAGTTCTGGGAGGCGGCGATCAAGTTATTGCCGGAGCCTGGACTGAAGAACGAAGCCGGAGTGTATCGGTTCGCGAAGAGGACGGGAGACTGGAGGTTGAGTGCGTGCTTGGACCGGGAGCCGCTTGGTGGCCCTATGTGGTAGCTTCTTGACCTTATATTTGCTGGACCCCGTGAAGCTCGTGTGAGATTTATGTAGGGCCTACCTTGCAGCGTAGAAGGATTAGTTCACTCAGATACTCGAACTTCTCATGTAAATTACGATCCCACTATTCAAAGAATGCGCCCCTCGAACGTGATCTGAGATATATGTGCTACTACATCTTGGAACCTGCGAGCACGGGAATATGCCCAGGTTCGGCGCCGGGGGTTGAGATACGGTCGCCGAAGCTTCCCCGAAGTGGCGCGACGCGGGATATTCAGCGTCTTGCTCGCAACCACCACAACTATCCGACACCGGTGTTCGAGCTCATCGCACAGCCCACCCGTGCTCGAAATCTGACTGAAATGGGCATACACCCACGCTGCCTGCGCCGACGCCACAAGCGCCGTCCTTGCTTTCTTTTGACTAATGCCTCGCACCCCGCTTTCTGGATGCGTCACGCGTGGTTGAACTTCTCGGCCGATTTCGCGTAAAGAATGCGCTTTTCACCTCGACTGCCACCTCCTCGTTGCAACTAGGCATCGCTCATCATCTAGCCCTCGCATGTCGCCGTCCGAACCGCTACGCCTCACTGATCGTGATGCTGTCCTTGTGAATCGGTTTCACTTTTGCGCCCACGGCTTTGAGGTCTGCAATCTCTGCGAATGCGATGCGCGCATGGCGAACGATCAGATCTTGCAAGGGACATTCGATCCCGAGAAGCTTGAAAAAATGAGCGTGCAGGAGATGATGGACAAGATGATGAAGGGTATGATGGAGGCTTCGAATTTTGAGGTATGTTGGCGATCCTGAGGTAGTGCGGCATAGATTACTTATCTGTCGGGTAGAAGGAACTGCGGGCTCCCTTGTCAATCGCGGACCTTGTTTTGGATACGGGCGAACTGGAGTACGAGGACGACGGCAGCGTGAATTATAACGTCTGGGCCTGCAAGCCTCACTCGCGCAAGAACTGTATTGCCTGCTTCGATTGGCGTGGACTCATCAACGCGGAGCAGAACAAAAAGAACGATTCGTCTCAGGAGCGAGAGCGCGTACTGGCTCAATTGCGTGCTATGAATGTGAAGCTGCCTGCTGGCACTAAACTTCCTCTGGACGAGCTGGAAAAGAAGCTGTCTGTGGCTCTGAGCTTGGTGCAAGACTTGTCAGATCGGCCCGTTGATCCGAGCAAGTTGCGAGCATGGAAGGTATGTGTCAGTACTCGCGTTCTTTTACGCATGCGCTCAGGTTTGAGGTCGCAGGGAAAGGAGCCGCTCTTGGACGCTTTCAAGAAAGGAAATTTGGCCGAAGCGTACGCGAACTTACAGTCCCAGAGCGAAGGGCGAGGGCCGCTTTCGTTTCCGCTCTATGAGAACGCGTTCGTCGACCTGCGACAAACGGTTGGTATCCGTCCCATTATAAGAGCGTCACAGTAGTCTGACGCATTCGTAGGTCATGCATATTGCCAATAACTATGAGAAAGGTCAACAGTGCTGCACCCTTCAAGATAATACTCAGCGAGAAGCCATATGCATACGCGTGAGTGTAGCTGACTTGGGCGTTCTCGACTCGTGGATATACTGAGCGTCCATCATTCTCAGGTCTTAGGCGTTCATGATTTGAATGGCACTCCGCTCATCTCACTTGTCTACGGTATTGACGATGGGCCATCGATGACCAAAGTCTTCGAGTTCAACGATGCCCAGCGCAAAGCAGGAGCAAAAGGCTTCGCCCGGATTCATAGCACGATTGAAGAACAGGCTCTGTTCCGTCGCCTTCTTCAGGTTAACGCGGAGAACATTCCGTCTGGACTTACTGCAGAACTGAAGCCGGAAGAGCAGGGCTTTAAAGCGAGCTTCATTGTACCCGTTGCGCCCTTGAGTCAGGTTCAAATCGGAAAACTCACGACTAATCTGGGATGCCCCATTTGCGGCAAGTCAGCGAATAGCCGTTGCGCTGCGTGCCACTCTATCTCATATTGCGGGCCTGGTACGTGCTTCACCTTCCTTGCAAGCGATATTACTTGCTTACAACTCTTTCCAGTCTGTCAGAAGACCCATTGGAAAGAGCACAAAGCGCAGTGTAAGCGCATCCGTGGCGGAACTTGGCTCGAAGCAACATTCTCCGAAAATCCGATCGTAAACGGACAGCAGAAGTATGCGGGTGTCATCAGCCATACGGCCAACAAGATGCCAAAAGTCAGAGACTCCCTGGGTCCTCCTGATAATGTCCATGGCGACAAGGCATTCCTCGTCAAGGTCCAGCGCCCGCTGATGATGTGGGCCGATGGCTACCTTAGCATGCTAGTCTACGATCGCAACCGTACCTTCCAAGGCAACATATCTAAGCAAGAGAATCCGAAGTTCTGGGAGGCAGCAATGAAGCAGATGCCCGAAGGCTCATCGAAGGTCAAAATATATCGTAACGCTCGGAGAACGGGGGATTGGACATTGAGCGTGTGCGTGGACAGCGAGCCCAGCGAAATTCCTCAATGGTAGCAGTGCACCTCTTACATGTTATGTATGTTTTGATCCGCCATCATATACTTTGACTGCTCGTACAATAGTCTGTAGCTGTCCTAACTCGACGATTCGTTATGTTGTAACGCGCGGCCACGAATGACATGTGACCGCGTTTTCGATTGGTCCGTAGTTTCCGCGTTCGAAACTGTTCGAAACGCTTTTCCCTACCGCAATGATGCGCACCTCTCCTTGCGACTGTCACATATAACGGCCGGACGCAGCTCATCAATTGATACGTCAGTCTTTATGTAATCCACATGCACCGAAGTCGCTGGCCTCCGTGCATTCATCTATACGTCGCTGGTCATGTCATGGACGCTCGCCATGGTCCATGGGTGATTCAAGCCCCCAATTGACAGCGCTCGCGAGCTTTCATCTGGCTAGCATCGTAAGATACACGTTCCAACCTGGCCTCCTACCATCACCCCAGTCCGCCACTGTCGTCCTACCAGACCATGTACCCGCCACGCATGAGCAGCGAACGGGTCATCTACGTGAATGGGTTCTACTTCTGCGGCCATGGACTCGAAGTCTGCAACCTTTGCCGGGTCGAAGCTCGCGTCGCCAACGACGAGTCTTTAAGGACCGACACCCCGATTGGAAACTCCGCGCGGAAGACGATAGAGGAGATGATGGATGTCCTGGACGGCATCACTCAGGGCATGGCCCGTATCGAGGTACGTTTGTGGAACAACCAGGCAAGGACTTGCCTGTGCTCACCTCTCGACGACAGAAGACGCCAAGGCAGTCGCTTTCCGTCATGGCAAGTGCTCTCGATACAAGACGTCTGGCATTCGAAGATGATGGAGGTACAAATTATACCATCTGGGCGTGCAAGCTGCACAAGGACGACAACTGTCGAGATTGCTTCGACTGGCGAGCCCTCATCAAGACGGAAAGAAAGAACGCAGAGAACCAGAAACAGGAGCGTCGTACTGGAGTACTGGCTCTGCTCGGTGTGCTAGGCGTGCACCTGTCCGAGTCTGCGAGCGCGGAACTGTCTTCGGATGTACTCGAGAAGAAGCTATGCTCTGCGTTAAGCCTGTGCCAGAGTCTCTCCGAGTCGGCACTTGGTTGGCTGAACATGGAGCTGCTGCGTGCATGGAATGTGGGTAGCTTTCTCCTGTATTCCGCTGAATAGCATACTGACCGCCTTGACAGGTCAAAGCGTCGCTCGCGGACGCATTCCAGCCGAGGACCGCCACGACAAGGGAAAGCGCGAGTCGCCGTCCACGTAGCAAGGTATCAAGGGCGACTGCATCGCTGCCAGTGGAGAATACGTCCAATACGCTGAACGAGATCGTGCGTACCACATTCCCCGGTCATGCACGAGTTCTAGACCTGATAACTGCGCAGGTCATGCGCATAGCGCGAGTCTACGACAATGGTCATCGACTCTGCGTCATACAAGATGTCAAGCGGGAGACGGATATACGTATACGTGTCAGTTTATTTACTCCTTCGACTTGCAACGCTCTGATAGTTTGACCACAGATATTGAGCGCTCATAAGTACAAGGAAGTCCCTATCATCTTCCTCAGCTTTTCGATCAAAGACGGCCAATCATCGTTCGCCGCTGAACGCGACATCGGTATGGGCGATCTCATGGGCGTCGAGATGACGATCGAGGAGCAGACATTACTCCTTCGCCTGCTCCAGCTCAACTCTGAAAGGCTCACCGGAGATCTCAGGTCGAAAATGAACGTCCGCGAACACGGTTATAGCGCAAGCTTTTTGGTGCCTATTACCTCATTGAGCCTGGACCAGGTCGTCGAGCTGGCTGGTATACCTGGTTGTGGGATGTGTGGAAGACTATGTGCACTCTGCCAGAGCGCGTCGTATTGCGGTCAAGGTCAGTACCCAGTTTAAAGTGATCAACTCTCGCAGGGCTAATCAGGCATTGCAGAGGCGCAACGGTCAAATTGGGAAGAACACTTGCTCTCATGCAAGGGCGTACTGGAAGGCACTTGGACGGACGTAACCTTCATCCACAAGCCAATCGTCCATGGCCAACTCGGGTACGCCAGTATCTTCAACCTCTCCAGTGGCAAACTTGCAACTGTCGACGGATCTTGTGCTTCGCCGAGCCATGTTCACGGGGATAAGACGTTCCTCGCCAAGATACAGCGGCCGGCTTGGATAACGGGTCCAGTTGACACCCTCAACATGCTGGTTTATGACCGCAGCCGCACGCTACATGGCTTGATCTCTGCCAGGGGGAACCCGGAGTTTTGGACTGCGATCTTGTGCCAGATGCCATTTGCGTCGGCCGAGTCGAAAGTGTATCGCTACGTCAAGCGGACGGGAGATAGAACCTTGAGCGTCTGTATGGATCGCCAGCCCAGCCCAGATATTACTCAGTGGTAGCGCGCTTGAACGTCGGACTCCCATTGGTCAAGCCTCCGAAAGAGATGATCCGGAGGTCTGCGCGGAGGGCCTAAGTGGCACACCTATGAACTCAGAGTCGCAGTGTTTGGGTGGATCGCGAGCCTCCTGAAGTTGCTCCGCCGTATTAGCACTTGCATGTACTTATATCATGGTGCACTAGCGCGCTTCCCGTTCCTGCTGATATACGTACGGGAAGCCTTAGACTAAGAGGCGCCATACATACTCGTGCGTCGCCGGGCGTTAGCCGGACGCGTCCTTTGCGCGCCGTCCATGTGACCGCGTTCTTTGGTTATGTTTGCTACGCGTCCGGCGCGTGCACGATCAGCGCGCCGACCGCACGCGTTGTTTCCGACTGCCACCACCTCTAAGCTTGTCTGACCTGTCTCCTCGTAATGGATCAAGGGTGGGAGGAAGCGGCGCGCCTCATGAACGAGGATACTATAAGGGTCAATCGTCTGACTTTCTGTAAACACGGCCACGAATACTGCAATCACTGCTCGGCCGACCACCGGCTTGGGAACGACGAAGAACTTTCCGGCGAGTCCTCGGTGACCGATGAGGAAATCACGGAGACATTGGAAGCTCTTGGGCTTGAACCTGGATCCGACGCGTATGAGACGAAACTCATGCAGACTATGAACGAAATATACTCTCGACTTCCTCAGGTAAGATATGAGCTTGCCCACGAAGATACCGCCCACAGTTAACTGAACTGGAGGCCCTCAGCCTACTCGGAAACCGTTGTCGATTGCAGGCCTTGTATACGACACTGGAAGGAAAACTTCTCACTCAGACGCACCGGATGCCGAGTTTCCCGGCTTAACTATTTGGGCATGTAGAGAGCATAAGCGCGATAACTGCCCGAACTGCTTCAACTGGAAGAAGCTTTTACGGTCTTTGGAGAAGAAGAAGGACGATGGCAAGTTGAAGGATAACGAACAGATCATCTCTCTGCTACAAGCAATGGGTGTCATTATCTCACCTGACACCAAACTTTCCGCGGATGTTCTGCAGAAGAAGATGAACACGGCTTTGAAGTTCTCTCAGGGCAATGCAGTATTTTCTGCTTCGTCTCCGCTCGATCCAAACCTGTTGCCTAGCTGGAAGGTAAGGAACATACTTTCTGACGGCCAGCGTCACCTATCTCACGCCAATCGTGCGCTTCAGACGCAGGAAGACTCTCTATCGAGTGCCATGACGCGCGGCAACCTGATAGAGACTGAAGCATATCAGGCCTGGAAAGCAGGGGCAGAGGGAAAGGCCCCTCCTCCGCGACCGCGTCTGTACGACAACGCTTTCAACGATGCAAGACAATCGGTGAGATTCTTCAAACTCTCGCGTTACCTACTGGTAGCTTGATGACTATTCGTTGACATATGCCATTCAGATCTGGCACCTCGCTCAGTGCTACGAGAAGGACATCTACTCATGTGTGCTTCAAGATGCTGATGAACAAGAAGCCATATGTATTCGCGTACGTCCCTGCTCACGTTGTACTTCCGAAATATTCTGATCTTTCACTCAGCTCATTGATGCCCGTGCGCTCGATGAGAAGACGCCTGTGATCATCCTGGCATACCAGACGGGCACAGCTCACGAGCCTATCTCTAATGTAGCCGGGTTTCTTGAGGCCAACGTCGAAAAAGGATACTTGGGAACACTTACATGCACTCCTCAAGAACAGGCTCTCCTACGGCACTTGCTGTTGTACAACTCCAAGAGCATCTCTGATGACTATAAGCCTGTCTTGGCGGACTACGAACAGCATTTCAGGATGAGCTTTATAGCGCCACTCGCGCCATTGTCACAATTTCAGATCGGCAAGGTGATGCAAAACCTCGGTTGTGCGCTCTGTGGGCGGACTGAGTCGACGAGTCGTTGCTCATCGTGTTTAT
This sequence comes from Peniophora sp. CBMAI 1063, assembly GCA_900536885.1. Taxonomy (NCBI): domain Eukaryota; kingdom Fungi; phylum Basidiomycota; class Agaricomycetes; order Russulales; family Peniophoraceae; genus Peniophora; species Peniophora sp. CBMAI 1063. The sequence continues at coordinate 119,638 of UWZB01000010.1, forward strand.
CCATCGTGTATTGCGGTGCAGGTGCGCCGTTTAGAGGCAATAACCTTGGCAGATCAACTCACAAACCCATCACTCCAGCGTGCCAGAAGGCAGATTGGAAGCGTCACAAGCAGTCGTGCAAGACCCTTGCTGGTGGAACGTGGGTAGAGGCGACCTTTTGCGAGAACCCATTGGAGGCAGAGGGTGCAGTCGCGGTCACCGTCAATCATTCATCGGGCAAGATCGAGGGCAGGCAGCCTAACGCAATGGATCCGCCTCCGAACGTTCACGGCACTAGACCGTTCATTGTCAAGATTCAGAGACCTCTCTACCCTCCACGGAGTACCTCTCGCGCAACTATGCTCGTATACGACCAGAAGAGGACGTTCCAAGGTCACATCACCGCGGCCGAAAATCCCAGGTTTTGGCGCGAGGCTCTTCCGCTGATGCCATTTAACTCGTCTAAACAGAAGATCTATCGCTGGGCAAAGCGCGCCGGCGACTGGCGGTTGAGTGTGTGCCTGGACCGTGAGGTTGGGGATACTCCACAGTGGTAGAGGTTGATATACCATGTCATCGGTGTGCGCCTAGCGTAGACTGATTAGTACCTTCAAACTTCGGTTCGGTTTGATGAGTACATATATCCTCAATAGTCATTCACCTGCGATCGACGTCGTCGTGCTAGCCTACCAGAAATCAACGGTCTCTCACATAGATCCCGAGAGTATGTGTATATATTGAACTGCTTCTGCCGGGGATCACTAGATGCCACAGATGTACGTCGGGCCCCGCCGCGAAGGCTGCAAGGCCGGCCCGTCAGCCCGATTTCAGATATGTAGCGCCCACGGCTTTATTGCTGCCGCGACGCGACTTGTGTTGAACGCCCATGACCTGCCCATCGTCTTCTTTATTGAGTTCTCTCCAGACCTATACAGCATGAACTCCAAAGAACTGGCGAATGTCGTTGGCCAGATGGGCTTGATCTATGTCAGAGACTGGGCCTTCTGTCCGCACGGCTATGAATTCTGCCACCGCTGCCCAACGGACCAGCGTGCTATGAATGATGGATCAATACATCAGGGTAACTTCAGTCGAGTGCGTCTTGCGGTCAATGATGTGCTCGCTATACTTACTCGTGTTGAAGGATTACCGCAAAGGCCTTTCTGTTGTCGGGCGTCTCGTTGACACCGGTAGAAGAGAGGGCGGTAACGTCATCTTCAATTGTAAAGAGCACGGCTCGCGAGACTGTGAGCAGTGCTTCAACTGGAAGAAGCTTATGAAGGCCGCCGATTCGAAGGAGGAGAAGGGAAAGATCAACGATCGTGATCAACTTCTCCGTCTCCTCGAAAGTTTGAACGTTGCACTGCCCAGGACGACGAAACTGTCCACTACTGCCTTGGAGAAGAAGCTGACCTCAGCTCTTGACCTGGTACAGAACATATCCTTGTTCTCTGACAAGTTCCCGGTCGATCCGTCCAGTCTCCCATCGTGGAAGGCAAGTAACGTCCGTTCTTGAGCGATGTGCTTCGTTGAGAGAAGTTTGGTGTAGCCCGAACATACCGGCAGCGCTTACGCTGAGATGGGCAGCATGAGCATCAAGGAAGGAATCTTGAACAAGTCAGGTGAACTCGCGCCAACCGCTTTTGGCAACTTGCGTCGTACGGTAGGTTGGTCCCTGCCGTAACGTCTCACCGCGGCTCATCTAGAGGGCTGCATGCCAGGTCATGAGCATCACCAAACTCTTCGAAGACGGAAACGACTGTGTGACCTTACAGGATAAGGATCAACAGGAGGTTATCTGTTTGCGGGTGCGTCCCATTCTAAGCACACTCTGCTCTACGTCGTACTCAAAGCGCCTGAGATAGATCCAAGGTGTTCACTCGATCGCAAAGGATACGCCACTTGTTACCGTCGTATTTGGAACCTCTACCACATTTGAACCCTTCACGAAGATAGAGAACTTCATCGCCGGGAATCTGACCCGAGGCGTTGCGCTCGCGCAGATCGTGTGTTCGGTCGAAGAGCAGGCGATCCTGCGCCGCCTCCTCTATCGCAACCACTCCAAGTTGTCGGCCGACTACGCTCCCGAGCTGAGACCGGAGGAGAAGGACTTCAAGCCCAGCTTCCTGCTCCCCCTCACGACCTTGAGTCAGGCTCAAATCGGCAAGCTCACACATGACCTCGGCTGCACTGTCTGTGGCAACCCGACGACGACGAAGTGCTCTGGATGCCTCTCCGAGAGATACTGCGGAGCAGGTGAGCTCTCCCAATCCTTCTCTACCATTTCATTCTCACGCCTCACGCCACATTCAGCGTGTCAAAAGGCTCATTGGAAGGAACATAAGGCATTCTGCCGTTTTGTGCGCGACGGCACCTGGACAACATACACGTTCTCCGACTCGATCTCCTTCGGTGGCCAGAAGCTCTTCACGACGTCTCTAAACTTCCAGAGCTCCGTCAAATCACAGACGGATAAGGGTAGCGCGAAAGGCGCCGTACCTGCAAACATACACGAAGACAAGGCATTCTTGGTGAAGCTACAACGTCCGATGAGCGAGCAAGTCCACTTCCGATTCCCCATCATGGTCTACGATCGCAATCGGTCGTTCCAAGGCCATATCGCGCCGGAGGATAACACGAACACCTGGAATACCATCGTAGCGCAGATGCCTCCATCCAAGCTGAAGATCTACCGGTGGGCGAAACGGGTAGGAGACTGGCAGCTGAGCCTTTGCTTGGACCGCGAGCCAGGAGAAACTCTTCAATGGTAGGGCAATATCCAAGTACGTGTCCGGCTACGTTGATGTGCTCTTTCATTGACCAGCATTCTAGCATTCCCCTTGGTCTTCCGCCGCTAGAGTTCATGTTGTAAACTACAAACATCCCAAGATTCGGATGAAAGCAAGTGTATAGTAATGTGGACGCTGCGGTTCCTGTGCATTAACATTTCAGAAGCGTATACAGTATTACGTGTTTCATGGCAAATCAATCATCATCTCGTCCATATTGCCCTCTACCATGACAGTGTCTCTACACCCTGAGGCTCGCGATCAAGGCAGATGTTTAACTCCCAGTCTCCCGTGCGCCTCGCCCATCGGTATATCTTCTCGCCAACGGCCATCGGTGGTATCTGCTTGACCAACGTCGTCCACGGCGAGTCCCTGCCCTTCGAGCGTAGATATCCTTCAAGTGAGCGCTCTCGATCATGTACAACGTATTGCGGTGGATTAGGAGGATCACCGTTGTGATCTGTTTGCACGTATTGAACCTTCAGGAGGAAAGTCCTGTCACCGTGCACATCCGGGCGAGGTTGCAGGCCATTGAGCCGCTGCAGATGAGCGTCATGCTGCTCGCTCGAGGGCGCGTAGAGGTTTAAGAGGCTGTCCACGACCTTGTCACTGTTCATATCCGGAGAAGATACGAAGGCAAAGTCCGTCCAGGTACCACCTTGTAGTGAATGGCATGTTGCCTTATGTTCCTTCCAGTGCGCTTTCTGACAGGCTGTATACGCGATGAATACAGCTCTCAAAGAGTTGATAGGCGTTGGCACTCACCAGGTCCGCAATAGCGCTCACAGTGACATGCGGAGCAAGCCTTCGTCTGCGAAGCTCCGCATACCGCGCATCCCGTGTTGCTCGTGAGCTTGCCGATCTGGGCTTCGTCCAGTGGACCGATGGGTAGGATGAAGCTGCGCTTGAATGCGCGTTGGTCCGCCGCAAGAGTAGTCTCGTACGCAGGTGACAGCTTTGTTGAGTTGAGGTACAACAGGCGTCGAAGGAGCGCTTGTTCTTCGAGCGTGCACCTGATCTGGGCGCAGTTCTCGTTACCCAGGGGCATGACTTGCGTTTGCATGAACTGCATTGTCTTGCTCCCAACCATTTGCTCTTGCGCGTTCGCAGGTTCGTATATGAGCGCTATGAGCGGCGTGGTGTTGTCTAGCATGTATACGTCTAGCATCTGTGACGGCGAATCTCAATGATAAGGGTATCAAGACAGACGCAAAGAAGACTTACTCGCATGGAGATAGCAGCACGTTGATTCTCGTCTTGCAGAAGAGCCACAGGATGGTTTGTATCGAAGTTCTTCGCGAGAGACATGATCTGAAGTAGGGATTACCGCTTTGTCCATCAAAGATGTAAGACGAGAGAGACACACGGTCTGACGAAGATCCATAAACGCGTTGGCGTACAACGGGAAGGCTGAACTTGCATTTCCCGTCGTTCGCCGAGCCTCTGCGACCTTGAGTACCTCTGCCATGTTGCTGCGCCGCACAGCGTCGAAGACTGGTCGGCGCTGTACATCCTATATCGTTGATAGTTGAGCGCACATACAAGCTCTGCGCTAAGACAACGTACTTTCCATTTCGCAAGCTCAACAGGGTTGATAGGCATCCTATTCAAGAACTTTGCCATGTTCTGCGCGTAGTTGAGCGCCAGACGAAGCTTGTGCTCCAAGCCACTTTCGTCGAGTTTAGTGTCCCCCGCGACAGGAGCGCCCATCGCCGCGAGCAAGCCGCTCAGCTGATCGCGGTCGCTGACCTTCCCATGATCGTTCTTGGCAGGTTTGACTTGTGCGCGCATGAGTTTTTTCCAGTTGAAGCACTCTCGGCATGAACTCAGGCTGTGCGCCGCGCACTGAAAGATCCGCTGACCCTCTTCGTCCTTCCTTCCGCTATCGACGACTCGTCCAACCATCGAAAGTGGCCTTCTTTTCTCCTGTCAAGCATCTTAGTATACCATTAAGCGAGATATAACACACGAGGTGCGTACCATTTCGTAATCCCAGTTCTCAGAGTCCATCTCCTGACCCCGGAAAACGCGCATCTGGTTCAGCGGGCGCAAGTCGGTACCGCAAGTATTGCAATGCTCAAAACCATGCGCGCAAAAGCATAGTCCATCTAAATGGAAGATATTGTCTTCTCCGATAAGGGCGTACAGTTGTTCCGGGGCTCAGGATGAGTTCCGGTTTGTCACCTAGGAGCCCAAAATCTGCCCNTGTCTCACTTCGAACTTGCTTCGAACAATACCGAACGCGGCGGTCTAGCTCCAGTGAGGCGCAGGGCCGATGACTTGGGGCTCTGGGCCGTTCTGAGGTCTTGCTATATAAGGGCGGCCGTCGACGCGGATAACAAGCCCCAGCTTTGCACTTGCTCTTGCGGCCCTTGAGCTTGATAGTCGGTGGGATCAATTCACTGCCGAAGGTCGGCTGGCAATATGCCGACTGCTGATTGAAGATGGTGCCGTGTTCATGTTCAGGAGCTTACCAATTTTGTGCTCCTGTAGAGCGTATAACGTACTCGACATGTGAAACATTTCCTATCGACTAGGACCCGCGCGTGAGCTGAGGGCGAGCGAAGCGAGCCCCAGGTGAACGCGGGACAGAACAGAGATAAATTATCGGTAGCTACGAATATCTTCACCAACGATGATAGTCTCGTTGAGGAAGAAAAAGCGCTAGAATAAGTGCGCCTGGTGTCGCAGACATAGGTGGAAGTACAGGAAATTGGTCGGACGGTGTTACATCGGGTGCATGCACCAGTACATAACGATATCTGAGAATAAGTCATACGCTGTAACATGTACGTCGTTCAAAATTTGAAGGGAGTTGAGCCCCGGGAATGCCCCGGAGGGGCTGTGGCAGTTGAGAGTTCATGTCGGCGCAGGCGGTGATGGCCGCAGCAGACAAAGGGCAGGCAAGCCGCGAGTGAGACGCGTCAAACCTCAACGCGTGACGTCACGCGTTTCTGACCATTTTTACTCCAATTCCGGCGGACCGCCAGCACACTTGCCCCACGCTACGGTTTACCACAAGCTGATACTATGCGTGTATTACTAAGAAGAGATTCTGAGCCCTGCATTGGTACACAGAGCATCGGGACCTGGCTAGACGATCGGTAACGCTTTCGGTACTTGATCACCACGGTATCTTCTCTTTCGGGGGCCGATCGAGGCAAATGCTCAAACCCCAATCTCCTATGCGCCTCGCCCAGCGATAAATCTTCACGTTGACAGCCTGTGGCGGTATCTCTCGCTCAAACGCCGACCACGCCGACACGTTGCTTTCCGGCTCGAGGTAGCCACTCATTGTACGAAGGCGATCGTAGACGGACTGTTGTGGCGGCAGCTGTGGCGTGAGGCTATCCTTGGTGCGTTGTATCTTGATGAGGAAGGCCCTGTCACCGTGTTTGTTCGGTGGTGGGTCTACCTCGCCATCTCCTCCGTGCATCTTCGTCTTCGCGATCTTACGTGGAGTGGCAGAGGAGGATACTATAGCGGCGTAGAGCTTCTGGCCGTTGAAGCTCGGCGCATCTGTGAAGACGAAGTCCGTCCAGGTTCCTCCTTGCATGTCGCGACACGCCACCTTGTGATCCTTCCAATTCGCCTTTTGACACGCTAGAACACATGGACGTTAGTAATGTCGACTCTTTCGTGCGGGCATGAGACGGCAACCGACCTGAGCTGCAATACTTCTCGATCTTACACCCTGAACAGTTCTTTGTACTTTCCGAGCCGCACACGACGCAACCGGTGTTGTGCGTGATCTTCCCTATCTGTACCTGGTCCAGAGGACCAACAGGTATAATGAAGCTGCGGCGGAAGTCACGCTGGTCTGGCGAAAGGCTGGCTTCGTATTCCGGCGCAACCTTGCTCGAGTTGATATCCAGCAGACGGCGAACGAGCGTAAACTCCTGAGGCGTGCAGACGATCACGTTCTCGTTGCCGCGCAGCTTGCTCTGTACGAAAGACACCATCTTTCCCGTCGTCATCTCCTCAGGAGATATGGCAATCTCGTAGAGAAGCGATAGTAGGGGCGTCTCCGTGTCGAGGGCATATAAGCCCAGCATCTGACCATCACTGAGTTCAAACGCGGCTCTGCGGATAAGGCGACCGAACGTACCTGCACGGCGATGCTCGACTGTTGCTTCTCATCTTGGATGAGAGTCCCGCGCCGCCCTTCTTCGTACATCTTCGTGAGCGACATGAGCTAGCCGATGGTAAGCATCCGCACCGCCAGAGGCGGATGATCACGCACAGTCTGACGCAGATCCATGAACGCGTTCTGCGACATTGGGAACGCGGTGCTGGCGTCGCCACCTCCCATCTCCGCACGTTCGATCTCTGCTGCCTCTCCGAGACTGACATGCGCGAAAGCCTTGTGCGCAGGCATCCCATTTCGTGTCTATATTGCAAAGTCAGAGGCTAATTTCGGGCGGTAGCTTGGCAGGAAGCCCACGAACGTTCCAAACAGGTAGCTGAATCGGGTTGATCGGCATTCTGCATGCGAACGATGGCATGTTCTGCGCGTACCCGATCGCAAGACGCAGCTTGCGCTCCAGCGTCTCTCCGCTGAAGCGCGAGTCTTCACTGATAGGGGCGCCCATCGCGGCGAGTAGCCCACGGAGTTCGTCCATGCGAGACGTGCTCATGATGGCCGGGGTGGGGTTACTGCGATACACGGACAGGTGATGGAGGCAGGAGTTGAGTTGGTCGCTGAAGTCAGTTCAATCGAGCGGCGAGCATTCAGACCCACGAAGTGCTCATGACAGGAAGCACCCTTGTCATGCAACCCTAATGTCTCACGTTCATAATGCATACGCAACCATTTACTGGAGTATATGCATTGAGCAACGTAGAGCTACTAACAATGGCGTGCCTGTACAGTAGGCACAAGTCAATGAATGTCTTCCACATCGTCACCAAGCTGTCTTCTCAGCGTCTTGGGGATGACGATCAAGGCAGATACTCAAGCCCCATTCTCCAACGCGCCGCGCCCAGCAGTACATCTTGACGTTGAGCCCAGGCAGCATGGCTCCCTCGAGCGCTGGCCAAGCAACCTCATTGCTCTCTGGCTCAAGATAACCCTTTGTAGTGCGGAACCGGTCGTAGAACAGGTGGAATGGTGGCAGTTCTGGCATCCCGATGTTATCCTTGAGACGTTGAATCTTGATGAGGAACGCCTTGTCGCCGTGTTTGTTCTGCGGCGCATCCGAGTCTTCGTCTCCTCCGTGCATTTTCGGCTTTTTAAGCTTGAATGCAGAGGAAGATGTGTCTATGAGCGTGCCGACGAGCTTTTGACCGTTCAAGCTAGGCGCATCGGCGAAGATGAAGTCCGTCCAGGTTCCGCCTTGCATGTATCGGCAGAACTCCTTGTGATGCTTCCAATGCGCCTTCTGGCAAGCTGGCAAATCCGAATCAGCCAGAAGTCGTCTTGATAAGTCAGATGCAGACGCACCTGAACTGCAGTACCTCTCTATCTTGCAGCCCGAACAAGTCTTCACCGCCGCCGAGCCACATACAGCACATCCAGGGTTATGCGTGACCTTCGCGACTTGCAAGGCATCGAGGGGACCCAGCGGGATGATGAAGCTCCGTCGGAACGCACGCTGGTCTGGCGCGAGACTGAATTCGTATTCCGGAGCGACGTTGGACGAGTTGAGTTGCAACAAGTGGTGTATAAGGGCCAGCTCCTGAAGATTGCAGACGAGCTGTCCGCCTTCGCCACCTTGCAGCTGTGTCTCCATGAACTGCGCGATCTTGGGCCCCTTCATCGCCTCGGGTGTTTCTGCGATCTCGTAAAGGAGAGGCATGATGGGTGTCTGCGCGTTGAGGGCGTATACACCGAGCATCTGATGGGTACGGTCAGGAAAATGCAGCTACGAGGATGGGATCAACGTACGCGCACGACTATGGTGAAGCCTTGGCCCTCATCTTGGAAGAGTGCAACGCGAAAACCTTGTTCATAGAGCTCCGCGAGCGACGCGAGCTATTCAGGGGTGAGCAATCAAGTGGCGTTCGACGGTGACGGCGACGTACCATCTCACAGACGACGACGATAGTATTCCGTGACACCATCGACACTTCATTGCCGTTCACGTCAAGCCTGGTCTCCACCCCTGTCTGCTGTCCCGCTAACTCCGCAACGCTCGTGCGCTTGAACGCCTGAGAAGCAGCCTCCCCGTCCGGCTTCTGTACATAACGCTCAGCATATACCCACCGACATGAACACGACAGAGAACATACCTGCCAGATAGAAAGTTGGGAAGGGTTGACCGGCATCATATCCGCAAACGCCGACATATTCTGCGCATAATCAAGCACGACGCGTAGCTTGCGCTCGAGCGTGTCCTCGCTCATGCGCGAGCCCAGGACGACAGGCGCACCCATGGCTGCGAGAAGCTCGCGCAAGTTTTGGTTCCCAGGCATGTTGATGGTGTACGGGTTGACGGGGAGGGATGAGCGTCGTATTCAAGTTGCCGTGCTCAACAGGAGCGACACCTATTTTACTCCCGATGAGTCCTTAGTCCCCTATGAGGCGAAACATGGGTACCTGCCAAATGGCCTGTTAGGCCGGATTGACTGGCGTCGTCTCCGCAAACGCCGGCACATTCTACGCGTAGCCGAGCGTAAGGCCGTGTCCTCGCTCACAGGGGAGTTCGCGTACGTTGTGCAACCCAGGCGTGTCCATGACATGCAATCCGATGCCTTCTATATGGGTAGACCTAGACACAGTTTGCCTGGCCATGTGTGCACACGACTGTCGCATCCGCCAAACTTGGGGAAGTTCTATGAGGGTGAGGGAGCGAATTCATTGTGCAAGCGCCGCGAGCGATGATATTCCTGTCAACATCCTGTCAACGACGTTCAGAACAAGGAGCGACCGCCGACCGGGCAGTGCTCTTCTCACTCTCAGGTGCGTCGAAGCCGGTCCGAATTCCGAGAATGTCCGAAGACGTCCGAAGGACCGGCGCCTACAACTTGCCCTTCACTCTCATCACGATGACGGTACTGCCTTCCACCACATCTTTATCTCCAGTCGATCCAATGCTTGCGCAAAACTCCTTCATACCGGAGTCATGCGCTAGGTGCCAGATGAAATCATCCTCCGAGAGTTCTTTAATCGCCGCTCTCTCCTGGCCGAACGAACCGCTCGAAGTATTCAAAAAGCACATTGTGCACTACCGCAGAGGCCCTGCGACATGAGGAGCGCCATAATCTCAATAACTAGCTCGTTCACTTCAGAAATGCACCAGAACGCGATGTAAGTCAGCACGCCCTCTGAATCGTGAGGAAAGTCGACTTCCATCGTGTTTCCCTCCCTTCACGCCCTTGTGTCTATACACAGACTCGGAGACAAGCATAACGAAGATCCTGTCCGGGACTGTGGTCAAGAAGGGCCTAAAACGCGGATGCATCCGCGTCATGCCCCATCGTCCTGCACCATCCAGACTCGGTAGAAGAACGAAGACTGGGTGACCGACGTCGTCCGCGATACGCCTTTGCCGGCTCTCTGTCGGGAGTTGTCTACATTCTGTAGCCATGAATGCTCGCGCTTGCCCCTGAAATCTGCGTGGTGGTTCAGGGTGGTTTACGCTGACGTGATCTAGAACGGTCGAACACGTCCTCATTATGGTTATGACGGCGACATGCGGCTCGGTTAGAGTCTGTAGGTGGTTGATCGCGTCCATTGTCTGAAGACAGCGCCACCAACCACACAATATTGCAGGTGCGGTTATCTCGCCTTGATATAAAGCCTCTCTCTCATTCACAGCTTAACTCTCAGCAAACCCATCGCCTTCCTTCCATCCGCTAACACTCTACAATTCCTATCATGCTTTTTCCACCGCGCTATTCCTACCCTGAAGCGGGCTCCAACGTTCCGCTCAATCTCTATATTTCCAAGCCAATCAACGCGGGCAAGGCTTTGGACGCTGTGAGCGCGCTGGAGAAGCAGGTTCAGCAGTGGATCCAGCGGAGCGGCAAGGCCGTTCGTCTCAGCGACGAGGCTTGCGCCAACCTCTGTTTCCGCATCAAGGACGGCAGCAAGATCGTCATCAGCCTGCGCCACCCGCGTCTTCCGGAATCCGGTGTGGTCGACCTGTACCACACTCTCGACATCGGAGACTCGGCAACGACGCACACGGTCGTACTCGAGAGCGCCGTGCGCTTCGCGCACTCTTTGGGTCTCAACGCTGCTCCGAGGGAACCCCAATGTGCGGCTGAGTTTTTCGAGGTCGTCGAGGACGACAAAGGGGAGGATGACCTCCTACAGTTCCCGCACATCGCGGTCAGCCCCAACCTTTTGTCCGATGGCTTGGTCAAAGTCACGGCCTCGCCATACGATAAGTACGGCATGGTCATCAAGAACATGACCGACAAGGCCTTCTATGTGTCGGGCGTCTTTTACTTCGACTGCAGTGATCTCTCCATCGGTGTGTACCAACTCATACTTCATAGTGCATCCCTTGACATTCATCTAACACGTATCCTTTTCAGGTTATCACCAGGCGGACAAGAGGATGATTCCTGCCAACGGTTCTATGAGCTTCGCAAACGACACTAGTTATGTACCGTGGACGTTCTATCTACGCGAGGGGCAACCCAGGGATATTGGGTTCATCAAGATCTTCGTCACGTCGGCCCCCATCGACCTGTGCGGGCTGGCGCAAGAGAGACCGTTCGCCGACGTTTCTCGCAGGGTCACCACCCTAGACGAAGAAGGGATTCGCAACTTGCTTGTTGACACCATCACCTTGGTCGTAGACCAATATGCGCCGGGTGTGGTAGTCTGAAGTCTCCCCTAGTATGAATTTCCTATTTTTCAATTGTGACCTTTACTTTGCATGTGCTACCCTGTACTACCTGATGTACTGGTGCCAATCGAGAACATGATTCATACCGTGTATTGAGTTTACGGCAAAAGCTCACGACCTCTCTAGGTACTTGGTGCGAATCTGACAGCCGAGCGAGGCTGGCAGACGAACAACGCACGCGTATTAGTAGTGAATGGTTACTGTTGATGGGCCTCATCTACTTACGACTTACAATCTATCCCATACATCCGCACAAGCTCACAAGTCTACAGTACCTCAAAGACACTGATTGGGTCACTTACAAGTCATCGCTAATGCCAACGATGATGGTCAACAGGTTCACGCGAGTGACTATGGGCAACATGCAGTCTCCCCGTGTAAGCACGGGCACCGACTAGCGATGTGATAAATCACTAAGCTGATTGAGAAGTAGAGAAAAACCTATAAATATGGGCTCGACACACACGTCGGGGAATATACAGAACCTACCACCATATCTTCTACAGCATATCACAACCGGCCACTAAGACAGATTATGTAGTACCCGGGCAAGTTATGGCGGCACACCTAAGATCCGGAGTAAATCGAGACTATCGTAAGAAACTCAGAGGACAAATCAAGATCGAGTACTTTTCCAACCGTCAACGAGCGGTCGTTTGACGAAGAGATACCCGCTCCGTCGGGATTTCTCTCCGTCGATTTTCATTCGAGGCATCATAGGTGGTTTTGGGGACTGCGTGATTCTCAGGATGAGGTCGAGCCTATACAAATAAACCGGCTAGACCGATAGACTGAAGTATGTTGTAAGTAGCTGCGGCATAGTACCCCATTCTTTGAAAGCGACGTACTATAATCGTCTGCAACCTGTGAAACTCCGAGAGCAAGGCGAGATGATTTGTGGAAGAAGTGCTTAAAACAGAGTTGATGTTTTTTTGCACCAAGTTCATTCGTCTGTTGGTATCAAGCTCAAGGGTTCTCTGTTGTACGATTAATGACAACCATTGAGTCGAAGAAGGATGTCCACTCACACGGAAGTCATCATCCATATGGGCGAGAGCGGTATGCAAGACCGTGATCTGGTCTTTGTGGGCCCTTGCGAGTATGAATCGAAGTGCCAGTCTGTGAGCCCAATGACGGATGCGGGTCAAGGATAGCTGACTCGCGACACCAAGAAGGGATTGCATGTTTCTATGATTTGTTCAAAGGAGTGAAACACAGTGTTGTGTAAATGAGAACTCACACATTCAATGTCTCGAGTGCTGCAAGCTGGACCTCGGAGAGACAAAATTCTCTGATATCCGTGTCCCCCCAAGCTGCTTCGAGGCTTCCCTGGATTGCGTCAACACGCTCGTAAAGCCTTCTACGGTCCGTCTCGTTTTGCACCGCAATCTAACCCATCACTATGAGCAAATGCACTTGTTGAACTTGACGGCGTACACACCTCATACGTGTCCACAAGCTTGAGGAGACCACCGACAACACTCTGAACAGGTGGGCATATAGGGGAAGATTCCTTGAGTGATTGCAGGCTCAACATAATTAGCTCCCGGGTAATGACCGCGGAAGTGGTGCTGGAAGAAGCACCGGCATGCCGAACTGGAGTGTCTCGACTAGGTCGGTACAGAGCGCGTATGGCGAGGGAAACTCTTGTGAAGCTTGAGAGAGTACCAAGCAAGCGAGCGCGTCGCGATGGACTGTGTCTCGCATCCGAATGGGAAGGAGCGCCCAGCTTCGGCGGCTTGCGCATGTCAGAGAAAGATGTAGTCTGTGTTTGTTGGAGTGATTCTCAAGATATTACTCTTCTTATACTACGAGCCCAGGCTTCACGTGTCCGTCCTCGTTAACGTAAGGCCATTCGATAGATCAGACAGTTGAGCAAATCTGGCGAATGATACTCAGGCTGTGTGTCGCACAACGGGAACGGGCTATGCGTGGGCTATGCAAGGGGCGCTGGCCAGGTTTCCTGCAAATAATTTTCGAAGTTTCACCATCGTCGTTATGTCTTTCCGACTACCGAATCCGCCCCGAGCAGAACCCTTCCGGGTAGCGAAAAAGGCGGTGTGGGAAAATGCGGTACAGCGAGAGATGAGATGAAACCATGATAGACACGATAGCAGCGACATCCTTGACTTCATCAAGTTATCGATGGATGGCCTGTTCGGAGGTGCCAATCGCACAACCCCTTCCTGTGGGATTTCTGGGTATAGCGACATCGCAATTGCGCACTGGGAGCCATGAGGGCAAGCCTTGTGAATGTAACATGGTACTTACTCGGCGACGAAGGTTCCGACGTTGCACACGATCTTACAGTACAGGACAGCGCACAGCGTGCCAAGTACTCCTTCCATCCGCACTGCGCCCACTTCGGTCGCGCCCAACGGGCCATTGCGCTCTCACAAGCATAGCCCTACGCGCTCATATACGCAAAGATGGGCAAGTCCTGCGCGTGTCGCGTCACATGTAGACGGGAGAAGACAGACATAGTACAGTAGCTCTGAGGATGGAACCGGCCGACCGGAGGAAGTGTTTCATAGTACGCCGACTCTTTGGACGTGGAGGTTCGGTCTCAGCTGTGCTCATCGCGGATTCGCCTGCTCGGAAGCGGCGGGCCGGATAAGGCTGAGCAACTGTGAGAACGCGTAACGACGCGCGAAAGAGTTGTCAACATCGCCCATGCTTGCGGCTATTTGCGCAATCTCGGGTGGGCCGTCTTGTAGAGGTTATCGTTTACCAATGAAGCCTTAGCATCTTTGCACAGGAAGAATCGGTAGAAACAAGAAAAATGATATCGACGCGCAGAAATTCGTAAAAGATTACAACAAAAGGGTTGGACGCGCGCCGGTACGAGAAAAGCTGGGTACAAACAATAAAGTAAAACAGATGCGTACACGTAATTCGTATGTAGAAACTCCAATCCAGATGAGACGAGACGATGATGAGCAGGCGGTGAAGTACATTGCAGTCGAGAGCGAGCGGGCAAAGCGAATCGGGGGTATGGACAACAGACGACGAGAGCACGAGAGAACGAGGCACGGAGAGCGAGCTTACAGCTCCTCATCAGTAAACACCTCCTCCCCGCGCTTCCTCCTCGCCATCCTATCCTTCTTTGCCTTCCGCGCCTCGGCCGACGTCAACTTCTTCGCCTTCTTCGCCTTGTCGATCTTGTTGCCCATCGCGTCGTACTGGTCCTCCTCCTCGCCGGCCTTCGTGTCGATGCGCGCGCCGGAGCCCTGGCCCTCGACCCAGTTGTGGCCGGACGCCTCGAGGTGGCCGTCGCGCATCGCCCAGACCTCGGAGCAGATCGACTCGGAGAAGTCGCGGTTGTGCGTGATGACGAGGACACCGCCCTCGAACGTCTTGAGAGCCTCGATGAGCGCCGCGAGCGACTCACGGTCGAGGTAGTCTGCACACGTTGTCAGCATCACCGTCAAGTGAATGGAAGTAGGAAAAAGACATACTGGTCGGCTCGTCAAGACAGATGATGTGCGGGCGACGCCATGTCGCAGCGCCGAGAACGATCTTGACCTTCTGACCGCCAGAGAGACCGCGCATCGTGTTGTGCGACACGAACTCAGGCTCAAGACCAAAGTCGGCCATATGCTTCTCGATCTCGCGACGGACAAGCGGGCGGAGAAGACCGAGGCGCTGCGCCTCGCGGGTGTCGACCTCGAGGACCTTCTTCTCGAAACCGCGCTTGATGAGCTCGTCACGCGGCATCCAGATGTTCTCGGACGAGGAGAGACCCTTGAACGTGATCTCGTACTCGTACGACTGCTTGAGCTTCTTGCGCGCGACGATCTCGTCGATGACGCGCTTCTGGCCCTCGACGACGACGTTGGCGCCCTCCTTCATCTTCTGCTGCTCCTCCTCGCTGATCTGGCGGTTGGCCTTCATCATCTCCTCGAGATCCTCGCCAGTCTGGTAACGCCAGAGCATGTACTCGAGCGGGGTCTTGTCGAGGTGCTGGTCGATGTGGTGGAAGGCGTGCTGCGCGACGTAGCCAATGACGAGGTTGGGGTGCTTCCAGACCTCGCCGCCCTTGTTGGGCTCCATCTCGCCGGTAAGAAGCTTGACGAGCGTCGACTTGCCGGAACCGTTGGGACCGAGAATGGCGACACGCGACGAGAGCGAGACTTGGAGCGAGATGTCGTAGAGCTGCTGGACGGGCTGCGACGGGTACTGGAAGCCGACCTTGCGCATCTTGAGCAGCGCCTTCTCCTTGGTCTTGACACCGTCGAGGAACGGAGGGTCGGGGAGCTTGAACTTGTAGTCCTCGGCAGCCTCGAGCGTGTAGTAGGACTTGGCCTCAGGGACGGCCTTGACGAACGCCTCGAGGTTACCGCGGTAGCGGCGGAGCTTGAAGCGGTTGAGGTGAAGGACGTCGGTAATCGTGTTGTTGAGGAAGCCAGAGTCGTGCGACACGATGACTTGGGAAGCAATCAGTACGGCACTTCGATGGAGATAAGGGTATGAACGTACTGGAGGTGCAGTGCGTGAGGCTGGTGAGGTAGTTCTCGAGCCATGCGACGTTGACGACGTCGAGATGGTTGGTCGGCTCATCGAGCAAGAGGATGTCGGCCTTGAAGAGCATGGCGCGGGCGAGCGCAAGCTTCATCTTCCAACCACCAGAGAGCGAGCCGATGGCGTGCTTCTGGCGCTCGTCGGTGAAGCCGACGGAGGCAAGCGTCTCGACGATCTCCTCCTTGGAGACGATTACACGCTTGTCCTGGAGAATGAACTCAAGGACGGAGGTGTCCTCCTCAGAGCCGTCGATGTCGTGCTCGACGTAGAACGTGCGGACCTCATCAGGCGACGGGAAACCCTCAACCTGGCCGTTGGTGATGGCACGCATGAGGGTCGACTTTCCGGTACCATTCTTGCCGCAAAGGCCGTAGCGGTGGCCACGCTTGAGACGGAGCGTCGCGGTGTTGAGCAGGATCTTGGCACCGTAGGCGAGCGAGAACTGGCAGTTGCACAGGTCCTCACCCTCCTCCTCGTCCTCGGGGACCTCGCCGACATCAGCGTCCTCAGTAGCGGACTTGACGACCCATTCCCGAGCAATGGTAAGCGGCTCGGGAACGGCAGCGAGGAAGGCAAGGTAAGGCGCGAAGGTGTCCCACTCAGGGACGTCGAAGTTCTTGGCGTTGGTGGCGTTGGCTGCGAGACGGGCGACGTGGATGGTGACCTCGGCGGCGACAGAGGGGACGGGGTTGCCGCCGGCCTTCTTGTAGAGCTCGATGAGCGAGTGAGCGAGCTGCTGCTCGGTCGCGAACTTGAGCGTGGGAAGATCCGTGCCGTCCTGGTCGTCTGGAACCTGGCCGACCTGGCGAAGAGTGGCGATGGCACGGCCAACGACAGAGCGAGCCTCGGGGTCGCCGATGGTTTGCTCGACCTTGAGGAGGCCTGGGAGAAGCTTGGGGATGAACGGGCGCACGGTGACGTGCGAGTCGACGAGCTTGGACATGTTGTCGACGATGCTGAGTCAGAAAATCAGTAAAATACTTCTTTGACCATTCTAACGAAGTCAACTTACACAGCGACCTTACGCTTGGTAGCGGTAAGCTTCTCGTTCAGGCCACGAGCAAGCAAGGGGACCATAAGGGAGAGCGTTGGGGAGTCTACTTCGGAAACGAACGTGGTAGCGGACAAGAGCTGGATGGTCTTTGGGACCTCCTCGACGGGGTTGATGAGAGCGTTAATGAGCGCGGGAATGAACTTCTCGATATCCTTGTTGGATACGAGGCCAGTCGCCTTTGTGAGCGACTCGCGGGCGGCCTTCTTGACGTCGGCCTTGGTGTCCCAGATCGCCTCGGCGAGCACGGGCACAATGTCGGGCGTCAGCTTGGCGATCTGTGCGGGCGCCGACTTGACGAGCTGGTCGAGCACGGCGAGCGAACCGGTCTTGATCTGCCATTTTCCCGCGGTCTTGATCTCGTGGAGGAGAGCGGGCAGGATGAGGCCGGCGCCCCACGGGTTCATGTTCGCGACGAAAGCCTTGACGGCGCTTACGGCGGCAGTCCGGGCCGCGGGCGTCTTGTCGGCAAACGCCTCGAGCAGGGCAGAGTACAGGCCAGAGTCGACGAACGACGGCTCGAGCGCCTTGATCGCGCCCTTGGACAGCGCAGACACGGCCTCGGCAGCGCCCTCACGTGCGGCGGGCGACTTCTTGTCGCCGAGCGCCTTGAGCGCAGCGGCCGAGAAGCCGGCGGCCTTGAGTGCCGCAGGGCCGTCCTTTTGAGCAGACGCAACGAGAGCCTCGATCGCGGACGTGCGCGAGGTCTTGTCGGCGGCGAAGGCACCGTCGACGGCAGGAGCAGCGGCGCCGTGCTTGAGGTCGGCGACAGAGGGAACACCGGGAGCAGATGCGGTAACAGAGGGCATGATGGTTATTTTTCTATATGCTGCGTACGAACATGAGTAAAACTTTGCAAGGACCATCGACGATGCGACGACTCACGATGGATAATAAGGATCTAGTTGATGGAGCGAGTGCGCACAAAGGCGAGTGTAGCGTCAAACGTCTATGAACCCCGTCGAGGGATCGGAACCCAAAGCCTTGTCCACCATCAACATCGACGACCAGCATACGCTCTAACAAATGGGCGTACCTCTATTAGATGAGAGAGGAAAGGAAAGGTGAAGAATCTCACGATCAGACCGCCCGAGATTTATATAGCTTGCGGAATCAATCAATCCCGTCTGCCGCGCGGCAAGACCCGATCGCATCGCCAACTCTATTTCCCCGCATTCATCATGTTTTCAGGGCGGGCCACATCTCCCCGCCGTCCGACCTCGACGTGTCCTGCCAGCTTCAACAGCACCTCCAGCTCGCATCCCGAGCGAGGGACCTTCCAAACGGTCTGCAGACCTCGCGAGGGAACAAGGCCGCGGCGAAAATGAGCCGCGTGCAGGTGGCCACTTGACCTGGGCGCAAACCCGTTTCCCAACTCGGTGCGCCTCATCGCTACCGGCCAGCTCTCGATTCCGCCTTCGAGCCCGTCCTCCCCAAGCTCTGTCATCGTCTTCCGGTGCTCCTCCGAGATCCGAGCATCCTGTACTCGCGAAGAACAGAGCCCGCACCGACTCGGATGCACCGAGGACTCTGCAGAACTTCCCGCTCTCTTTGGATAGTCGAGTTGGAGCTGGTTCCGTGCGACTAGTGCTGCGCTACGGACCACGGCCGGATCGTCTTACGGCCGTTTCGCCGGTTCGAGCGCACGAGGCCAGAGCTAGAGTCAGATGCTCGTGTGCGCTCTGCGCGCGCGCGGTGAGCTCGTTGGCGACTTCTTTCTCGAGGACAACGCGTTCTGGGGTGCGCATCTAGTATGAAACTCCATTGGCATGTACACGCGCAGGGCGATCCATCTGATTGCGGGGCGTGATCAAGGGGTCCTGGGATGTGGGTTTCAGCAATGTGTGCTTTGAGTCTTCGAGAATTGAGATGCAGCCTACGTACAAGGACGCGCGGCTGACTTGCTGGTTGTGCGTTGCATGGAAGGGCTATCTAGAACAATGGCTGAGTCAAATGTTCACCGAGAGAGGAAGAGGTTCAAGTTCTGCTTCATGAATCTGAATCAAGCAAGCGGGTGAAGGGCGTAGCTCGAGACTAGCGTTGCGCCGAGGGTTGGTGTACAGTCAATGAGTCGCAGCTTGATGGGCATTCGTGCAGCATAAAACTATACTGGTGGTGCAGCAGTCTGGCTTACCAGAGAGGCAGGCGACATGAAATCACAATCGCATGGCAGGCGATATTGAAACCACTCGATCATAGCCCACGGGCGGCGCCGAGAACGAGGAGCAGCCTGAATCTCCTGGCATGCTCAGCGCTCAAAGTACATAAGTGAGCTCCTAACACGCATGCCGTCAGCAAGCATGAGACAGACCGTTTACCGCCAATAACTTAGGTCGCACAGGTCTGGGAAAGATTGTATCCAAATCACTGACACCAGCAGACGCCTCGCCGGTAGAGCACAATGTCTTCATTGACAGCGAGCGCTCGTTTCAATGCACAACTCTTTCCCTCATCGAGACGAAGCTCACACTCTGTCTGCATCTCTACGTGGGCGTGAAGAGATGGGTGCTTGATTGGCGCCTCGCACAATTGCCGCACGCGCGCTCTCCGGGTCGTTGATGGCATCACCCCGGCAGAACCCGCGTGAGTGAGCTCACGCGAAATAATCGTCTTCCCAACTTCCACCTGGGTCGCGTCTGCAGGAGACACGCAAGGACTCCCAATGAACGCTCTTATCACGATGAACGATGAAGCCTACGGCTTACCGCTCTACATCATAGAGCCCGGGCTCGTGTTCTTGCTCCTCAACAAGACTCCGTGAACGCAAACAGTATCATCGCTCCGCACCGTCCATCCGCCTACCGATAGCGGACCCAACGGCACTCTGTATCGTGAACAATGAGAACGAGTGCTGGCAGGAATGTGCGACCGGTGCACTGCGACTCAGAGATACTCACAACCAGGAGCATGCGGTCGACAATCCACATACAGCACTTCTTTCACGTCAACCGCGCGCGCTGGCACCTGTCTTCACTCGAGTCCCTACGCTCTACGCAGGGTCGTGTCCGAAGCTCTTCAGACCACCTTAGGACCGACTCCCTTCGTCATAGAGCATGACAGGTCTCTGCGAATATCTCACCGTCGGACAGCCGGCGGTCGTCCACGGCCTATACGAGGCAGATGCGTGTATACAACAGCTCAAAATAGCACTCGCCATCTCGCACCGCCTGCGCTTGGCAGAGCTCTGAGAAGATGTTTCGTCCTCGGTGCCTTGCCGTTCTCGGCCAACGACGTGTCCTCGGGGCTCACATCTCCCTAGATTCGCCCATGCTACGCTTCCACCGGCAGGTCCTGTGTTACTCGGTTCGGGGACACTCTGAAGTGCCTCAACATGTGGCAAGCCACTGATAGCGCTGTCCTCGATACCGTAAACCTGCGGGGGCTCTTCGCATGCGATGACGGAGATACCGGAACTTCCGAGAAGCACTGTGGGCAGCAGGCACGTCGACGATCCTGGCGGTGCAACGATCGCGGAGCAGCAAGAGGCCCTTAGCTGCTCTATACGACCAAGTACCCATCTACCGCAGCCTTGCCTCTTCAAGAGAAGCCTCATGGCCCACAGGATAGGTTCGTACACTGCCAATTGACCACTCGTGACCCGAAGAACCCTGCGTCTAACCATCCTGCTCAACAGGTTAACCAGGAGTGTGGTGGCGAAGGGATGCTCGGATCCAGATCTTCTCAGAGTCATATTCGTCAAATATGGGTCCCACGTTTGACGTCCTTCAGTTCCGCCTTGCGCCATTTCCATTGTCACGTATCCGGTACGACAAGCCACATTCGTCAATTGACGTGATGGTACCACGGCACCTGTATTGGGCTCTCCTCGGATGCCTTTCGCTGCCACGCTCGGCTCAACGGAGCACTTGAAGGTTTGTTGTGATGGGGTACCGGTGGTGTGTACACTTACATCTGTAGCAGTCAGCACTCTGCTGACTACGGCAGACAATTAGTGCATAGACCCATAAGCGATGATATGATATTTGAGAGAAATTGAAACTGTGCGTCCAAGATCATCATTTCGCGTAGTCAAGATCTAACCATGTGCTAGCAGCTTGTTCACGCTCACTGGCAGTGAGACTGGCGCCCGTAGCGGAGAGTATCCCTCTCAAATGGTGGTACTCTTCGCTACCAAGTTGGTTCAAAAACCCGGACTTCAACGCCCGCTTCAACGCCACCTCGTTCAGCGACTGGTACGGGTTCAGACGGAGCAATGGTAAATGGTATAGCGGGTATGAGCTCCTTTCGCACCTGGACGAATGCAAAAGGTTGATGATGAAGTAGAGCGTGGGTACGACAATCACGCACCAGACACGCCTCGGCATGGCCGTCAACCATCGATCAAGCTAGCTTTCCGCTTTGTCAGTGCATGAAAGGACGGCATAGCGGTATCCGGTAGAGACGCTCTGGGTCTCGTCGCCTCACGGACGACACCTTATCCTCTTTCTTCGTCGCTCGTCGTGAGTAGGGTGATCATTCGCAACCAATGACGGACTCAAGTGCGTACTCTGCCAACGTCTCATAGGTCAGTAGCTAAACGATAGATCACACAGAGACGGATAATGAACTGGAACAGCTCGGATACCTGAAACGTATGCTCACGCTGCCTAGATGGCTGTCGCGCTGGCTCGTGAGTGAGCGTGAATGCGCGCTCGCTTATTGGACTCCCGGCCTGGACGCTCGATGTGAACATCGTTCTGCTGGGTTTCATGTCACTTCGGCGGGTCTCTCATCGTGTAGTAGTAGGTGAACACGCCTATGAGCAGCAGAGTATAAAACCTCTAACTCAACAGCCGGAAAAGGCCAGACCTGCTCGCTTCTTCAGTCCTACACCGGTCTTTCAGCGTCCACAATGATCGCCTCTACTCTCCTCTCGATCGTCGCTCTTGCTACTTCGGTCAGCGGTGAGTACAACACACTCTCATACTTACACAGGTAGACTGACATGACGTACTCAGCCTCTGCGCTCCTCCAGAGGCGCGTCAACTGCCCTGGCGGCGGTGTCACGGCCAACGCGGCGTGCTGCGTTCTCTTCCCGATTATCAACGACATCCAAGAGAACCTGTTCGAGAACGAGTGCGGTGACAACGCCCACGAGGCTCTCCGCTTGACATTCCACGACGCGATCGGCATCTCCAAGACCAACGCTTCCTTCGGGTGAGCATTTTTTGGGGAATTCTTCATTATTTCGGTGATTTCTTCCCTGGACGCCCTGCTCATCGTCCTGTACAGTGGAGGCGCCGACGGCTCCTTCGTTATATTCGGCGACGTCGAGACGCAGTTCCCCGCAAACGGCGGCACTGACGAGATTGTATCGCTCGAGAAGCAGTTCCTGGCTCGCCACCCCAACACGATCTCCGTCGCCGACTTTATCCAGCTCGCCGGCGCCGTCGGTATCACCAACTGCCCCGGTGCCCCGCGTCTTCAGGTGACTACAGACAACTGCTATCACTACTAAGTTGCTGACATGTTGTAGTTCCTCATGGGCCGCAAGGACGGTACCGCGCCGGCGCCAGATGGCACCGTGCCGCTCCCCTTCGACTCTGTCGACAAGGTCACTTCACAACGTTTGACACTGGTGGCGCATCTTCTCACATACTAAATCAGATCCTTGCCCGCATGGCTGACGGTGGTAGCTTCACCCCGACCGAGGTCGTTGCTCTCTTGACCGCCCACACCGTCGGTGCCTCCGACAACGTGAGTCCAGGTCACATCACGTGATCGCGTCAAGGCGCCTAACGCTGGTTTTAGGTCGACGCCACCATCCCGCGTACTCCGTTCGACTCGACGCCCAGCCTTTTCGACAGCCAGTTCTTCCTCGACACGCAACTTAAGGGCACGCTATTCCCGGGTGCTGATGGAGGCAACGAGGGAGAGGTCATGTCACCTCTCGCCGGCGAGATCCGTCTGCAGTCCGACCACGACTTTGCCCGCGACTCGCGCACTGCGTGCGCATGGCAGGCAAACGTGAACCAGCAGACCCACATGGCCAACGCCTTTGCCGCTGCTATGGCTAAGCTTGTTGTTCTTGGCCAGAACGAGAAGTGCATACTCCCCGAATCCGGATAGATGCACATTGATTGACTCGCCCACAGGTCTCTAATTGACTGCTCCGACATGATTCCGGCAAACAGGTAAGCTCATTCGAACATACAGCGGTACCAATGCTCACTCTCGCTTGTGAACAGGGTCCTCTCCAAGACTATCACCTTCCCCGCTGGTCTCTCAAACAAGGACATCGAGCAGGCTTGCGAGACCTCCGCCTTCCCCACTCTCAAGACCGACCCCGGCCCGGCTACCTCGGTCGCTCCTGTGTACGTGTCTAGCTCATTCCTGCAATCAGACAAGTACTGATGTTTCTCCAGCGCACCGGGTGTGTCCGCCGCTCCTTGAGGCGCCCGCCTTCCCTTCGTCCATACAATCTCCTTTCACCTCCGGTTTTATCAGGGTCTTCTTTTCGTCTACTTCTTTTCGGGTCTATCAATGGGCTTGTATACACTGGTGTCTCGGCTTCTATCTTCTTTGGGGTTGTAACATGTACACGTGGAATGATAAACGATCTGTATCAGTGATGCCTTCGTGCGAAACCTCTGCGAGGTCGTCAAACTGATGCATCAATCGTTCTCTACTATTCAACATTGGGTGGGCATCGTCTACCAGCAGGCGGGTTGCTCACGTTCGAGAAGTTCTCTCATAAGATTCAAAGGCGATTGCATTACAAGAGGAGTCGTTACGATCGTGTCAGGTGCATTCATGTCCGTGGCTCACAGAGCACTTCCGACTGGTTCTACTCCCCCTCCGCCTCCTGGCCCATACTCCAGTACGTTGAGTTCAACCTCCTCAACCTCATCATCCGGAGACGTTCCGCGGCTCGCGCCCTTATCTTCGTGCCGTCCCGTATCCCTCTTTTTCCCACCGCCTCGAGATCCGCTCGCGCTGCGTGTAGGCGCGGCGAAGAAAACAGGAACGCGGGCCACAGCAGGCGGAGACTGTACGCGGGGGCGTGTACGACGGCGAAGCTGTAGTGCCTGAAGACGCAAGATGAGGGCAAGCAAGGCAAGTATTATGGTGAGCAGTGCGAGAATGGCGATAGTGGTGCCGAATATGAAGGGTGTGGGCGTGGTGGATAGGACAGCGACTTGCGTCGAAGTGGTTGACGGTGAGACGGGAGCCATAGGAGCGGTGCTTGAGCTCGTGACGTGTGTAGCTTTCTGAGGTCCGGGATGAGATCCGGGACACTGACACAGGCACTTTGCTATGTTCGCGTTCTTGTGTGTAGTGAAAGCGCGAGGAGGTCATTTCAGCAGCAGCGGCTAAGCTATATAGCTCGCAAGGGACAATGATACAGTGAATGTTCATTTGGCTCTTTGTGGGCCGGAGATGCATCTTGGACGACAACCAGAGAGGAATGTACAAACGTTGGACTATTGGACTATTGTTCAGCTCGCCACAGACAAAGGCATGCCAAGTTCAGAAGCCTTCCGGCGCTGTAAGTCCTAGATTGTATGCTTTGTTCGCCGTGTGGAACAGCGCGTTCTTCGCTAGTTCCACCGCCACCGAGACTGGCAAGCGGGATGAGCGAATAGTAGACGTCAATACCTGTATACAGGGCATGGGTAAGGGTAATTTCGCGGGAGAGCGTAAGGTACGCACGTCAAGAAGTGCTTCGCGTGCAAGGAGACTGCCGAGATAGAAGGACTCAGGCCACCAATGACCATCCGCTAGACACGCTTTGTGAGCCCCTTCCCATTGCCTGGAGATAACGAGAGAACGCACTAGACCACATAATCTTGGACCACGGTGCCATCTCGAGCATCTCCCTGATAACTGCCCTTTGCCCGTCAGGACTGATGAAAGCAAAGATTTCGCCGAAGTCTAGGTATACGTTGGGGTATAGAGCTGCCAAGACACCGGCGTCGCGCGTGTAGGGATAGGAACTGTGCAACAACACGACACGCGTATCCGGGTGTGCATCGAGCAGGGGCTGAAGATGTGAAGGCGAAGCGCGGGCCAGGCGTAGATCGGAGTCGCCGAGGCCAGTGTGGAACTGAACTGGAGATTACGAGTAAGGTGAACTGACGTCGAGGTGAAGAGGACGAGAAGATCGTACTGGGCTTAGAGAACTGCTCGGAGACGATCATGCCGATGCCCACGAGCAGATCGTTGACCGCCTTGTTCTGGATCCGGAACGATGCCTCTCCGCCACTCGACTTTGCTTGCATGGTTTTCGATTGCTGTTCCTTCATCCATGACCGCAAAGTGGGCACCAGGTCACGATCCACATCTGGAAATCCGACTGCTGCTGTGGCGCCACCCCGTGGTGCAAGCGCAACGTTGATCCAGTCTCGCCAGACTGCAGATAACGGCGTAACGTCGAGGCCCGTACGATAGGCGACAACTGATTTGAAGCCTACGACAGCACTATCGTTTCCGGCGTCTTGGAGGAGTGTGTATGTGCGAGATAGCCACATCTCACAGAGTGAGTCGAGAGTGGCTTCTTCTGGGTCTAGAGAAGATGGATCCCTACAGATTTCTGCAAGTACATCTTGCGCAACGGCTTCAACGCGTACAATGCGCTTGCACGGGCTCCGGGTGAACTCGTCATGGGCTTCGCGTGCCATGCAGAGGGTCTCCACCCCAGAAAGACCGTCGTCGAGGAGCAGCGTCTCGAGGTGGCAGGCTTTCATGCCCCGCGCGTTCAAATTTCCGTACGAGGTAGCGGCTCGGAACTTCTTCACTGTATCCCACGTACTCCCTGGTCCGATGCCAGTTCCAATCTCCGGAGGTATCTCGTCTTGGGAGGTGACCGCAGCAGACTCCGGGGACGATACATGCGTGTAGGGTGACAGACCATAGAGCTCGGCAAGACGCGCGGTAGCGTGGTTGAATATCAACGTATTGGGGATATCGTCTGCAGCTTTGCCGGAAGCCTCAGAAACAAGGGCTTCGAAGGGAAAGGCATCGCGGTTCGCTTCCGTTAAGAGAGGGTGTGCATGATTGTCGATCGCAGGATGGAGGAGCACAGTGCGCGCCAACTCGGGGTATGGGTGCGGCATAGTCGTTATCGGGTCTAGTGGACAAGACCAGGCTGGTGGAATCGCGAGAAGGTGGATGTGAGAGGTTCAGGCCAACGGGTAGAGACCGGGATCTCGATCTCAATAGCCTGGAGCTTAAGCGGTATTGATAGGCCAGCTCGCAGCACCAGAAGTTCCCCGATGGTGTGATGGAAGTGAGAGAGCAAGTCCACATCGAGAGCTTCCCGCGTTTCGGGCCTGGTGTGCGATGAGAGTCAGGAGGAACAGATGTGGCGACTTCGGGGCGCGTCGGCCGTGGCCATGTGGTGTGGTGACCTGGCGCTTTTGCTTTCAACCACCACCTCGCCTCAGGCGACGGTCTTATGATGGATGTTCCTCACACCCGATGCCGTTGAGTACGGATCTGGCTTCTTCACGTCTGTTACATGAAAGAACGAAACTCGAGATTGATCTTGGCGCCACAGCTGCTTCAACAGCACCAATGGGCGATCAACGCGTGGTCGGGTCCTGGTGTCAAGCTCAAAGGGCTTTGACGAACAGCCCCAACATGCGACGTGCGCCCTTATTGTTTCACGTATCCAAATGAGTACCCCGCTTTGTTCTCGGTCTTTGGACGTCCTCGACTGCGGGTGGCCCACTCCACTCTAACACATAAATAGTGCCATGCTCTCTGCAAACGGTTCCCAGGCCTCCCCTCATCGCGTCTCCACGGAGCTAGCCTTCGCAGATCGCCATATACCTTAATTCAATTGTCTAATTACTCCGACGCTTGAAGCTCGTCTTTTCACGTTCTTTCCAACATGCCAGGTACATACATTCTCCTTGCTTAAGAATCCGCACTCATGTCAATCGGCCACAGCCGTTCTTCTCAATCCCACTGCCTGCGGCATTTGCGCCAAAGAAACAACTCGTAGATGCGCGCGGTGCAAATCTACCCCATACTGCTGTCGTGCCCATCAGCGAAAGGACTGGTCGGCTCACAGTGCGACCTGCACTCCTGCTCCTCGGCGGCGCATCATTTGGGGAATATCCCTGCCCGCCTTTCACCTGCGTTCTGAACTCGTGCCCATCGTCGTCAACGAAAATGGAGGTCTACCAGGGACTCCGACATCCAATGTACTCGAGTTGGTCGAACATCTTGGCGGCAGCAAGCATGATTCCCGAGTCATCTCACTCGTTCAATCTGTACAAGGTTATGACGGGCCAACTACAACACACCCGTTCAACAAGGGGACTGCACAACAGCTACGCCCGAAGCGTTCAAATGAAAGTATCAAGACCCAACGCGACGGGCAGACTGCTTACCATCTTCGGATCTTCTTTCGCGATGCGTTCCGTAGCGATGGCTCGCCCATCAACCGCTCAGTACGCATGCTCTGTGGCGCACGCCTGCTTGCCGACGGCTCCTTAAACGGCGGCGACACGCCACTGGAATGGTGTGGAAACATCCTTGTCATGCGTTGCGAGATGCGCGACGACGGGGAGCACTACTTGAGTGCTACGCACGCGGATTTGGAGGTCGTCAAGGACTGGTTAGGGCGCTACCACGGCGAGACGAGGGGGGGATGACGCCGGTGATCGTCTGATGCATCAAATACGTTTTTAGTAATAAATTCGTTAGAACTATAGTACAGTAGACTATCTCGTAAACTATAATGTGGTACCCGATAAAATACCTTGTCCAATAGCCCCCAGGTGAGTAAAGATGGGATGTGTAGAGCCAAAATGCATTTTACTATCCGATAACTGAGCTATCCGATAGGATTGGAGAGGGAACCGACCCTATAGGATACGAGATAGTCTACTGTACATGCTTTTGCTAGTGCAATACATCCCACAAACCCAAACGGAAAGACAAGGAAACGGCTACCATTGAATATCCTCGTGGCGCGGCTCACGATCAATACATATGGACAACTTCCAATCCCCTGTGTGCCGCGCCCAACGGTACACTTTCATGATCTCCGACCCGTACGGCATCTGTTGGATGGACTGTCTCCAGAACTCCTGGTTCTCATCGTTCATCATGATATATCCCGTGAATGTCCGTTCGCGATCGTAGACCGCGATCCCGTATTCTCCGCTCTGCGCCATCGCCGGCGATGCTGGCCGCTGAAGCTTGACGAGGAAGAGTCGATCACCCTTGACATTGCGGGGCGGTCGACCGACCGTCTCCAACTCGTCCGCGACTGTGGTGGCAACACTTGGGTGCAACGCCGCGCGGGCATTGATCAAGGCGATGCGCTGTCCCTTTACAACGTCGGTGAAGGTGGCGTCTATCCAAGTGCCATCCCGGATGGACCGGCAGAAGACCTTGTGCTCCTTCCAGTGCGCCTTTTGACAAGCTGAGCTTTGTCATCAGTGGCGATAAACACGCTTTGCAGATAAAGCTAGTCACCTTTACTACAGTATCGAACCGACAAGCACGCGGTACATTGCTGTGTTGCCGGATTCGAGCACGAAGCACATCCGAGGTCATTGGTGAGCTTCCCGATCTGAACCTGACTAAGAGGACCGAGTGGAATCAAGAAAGTCTTCTTCCATTGTTGTTCGTAGTCTCTGAGTTGGGGTCCATAGTTTGACGAGACTCTGGTGGAATTGATGTAAAGAAGGCGACGCAGCAGCGCTTGTTCTTGCGTGTTGCTACGGATCTGATGGACACCACCGGCTTGAAGCTGCCCGGCCACGAAGCGCTCGATGGATTCAGGTAGAGGCTCATTTGAGGTCGATGCCGCGTAGACAAGGGATATCATGGGGGTCGATACGTCTAAGACATGCACGCCCAGGATCTATACGAATAAACGTAGTCGGTCAGTACGTCAGAAGTCGTGTTGAGGAGACATTGAGGCGAACCCGGATGCAGATGGCCTCTTCCCGACCTTCATCTTGCAAGACGAACGATTCACGACCTCCGTTGTAATGCTGGGCCATGTGAAGAACCTGGCCCGTGTCAGAGGTTTATTTGCAAGGCAGAAGTTGGAGAGCTCACAGTCTCTCGTAGATCCATGAATGCACTATTACCAAGAGAGAGCGATGATGGTCCCCCTCCGTTCACTCCAGCGGTGAGTCCCGCTTCGAAGTAGCTGCTACGCCATATACAATCGACGATGGACTGCGTTTGGGTACCCTGAAACATCATGAACATCAACGAGGTTCTAGACATTCCACCATAGCCGCGCAAGGTCGCGCATGTGCACCTCCCATGTCGATAGTCTGGCCGGGTTGAACGGCGCTCTCTCTGAATACGCAATGAAGTTCTGTGCATAATTGATTGCTGAGGTGAGTTTCCTTTCTATAGCATCTTCTGGGAGCTTCGTGGAGGTGGGTAGGCGGACACCCATGGACGCGAGCAAACCCATGAGTAGATTTCGGTTTTCAACCTTCCCCCTGTCCTTCTTCTTCCCTTCCGCGCGCATGAGCTTATTCCAGTCAAAACACTCATTGCAATCGGCTTGAAGATGGACTGCGCAGTTCCAGATGATGCTTCCATCAGGTCCTCGCTGTCCGCTGTTGACGATGCGCCCAGCGACGGAGAGACCCTTTCTGTAGTCCTAATGCCAAGAAGTGAGCGCCAATCATTGAGGGCAAGAACACCAGCTCGAGAACGAACCATGGGAAGATCCTGATCCATAGTATCGTCGTTCATGGAGCGCTGGTCCTGAGGACAGTGGCTGCAGTACTCGGATCCGTGGCGACAGAAATACCAGCCGTTGACCTCGATCAAGTCAGTGTCGCTATTCAGTGAGCTTGCTAGTTCTTGAGCGTTCATGACTGCAGCCGTATGTCTTGAGTGCGAGCGGTGAGGCCCGTGAGGCTTGGGTTTTTGGCGGCAGTGCAAGTGGTAGTTGAGTCCAAGATTGGTCGCGGAGAGTCCGCCGCTGGACCGCCGCTTCGACTTGAGGGCCACAGGCACGGCTCGATTGATCCGAAAGCTAGAAATCGAAGAGGTGCCGTCCGCGTCGACGTCCGTTCGTGATGTTGTACTGCTGACCACACGGAGAGACAGGCATGCAGCGAGTTCGTGCTTAACACCGCCCTCAGGCCAGACAATGACTCTGAATAACTGCTATAGGGCCGCGAGCGGCAAGACCCGCTACGGCAGGCAAGCCCGGTTGCGAGCGACGCGCCGCACGCGGTCCCATGACTAAGTAGTGGTTGTACGCGTTTCGATTGAGAATGATGCTTGTAACCTTGCCCGGGGACAGCGGGAAGTCGAGAGCATCCATTAGGCATGTATCGTAATATGCCCATTGAGCAATACTTGTAAGTATCGCACCGTTCCAGCACGCAGCGTGTCGTATGCGACGCGAAAGGGAGAAACACCACGCGGAGGCTCGTTGATCGGGGTACTAGCCGTGGTTCCGCGGTTCCAGGGTGTGCCGGAATCCGAACCACAGTTCTAAGCGAAATATATATATGAGATGTGCCAACCCGCTTGTTTGATGCATGGCCGGCGAGGACGTCAACCTGTCGAGCCTCATACCACTTAACCCAAGTCGTGTAGGGCATTGGCGGTAGCAGTTTCACCAACTCGCACATCATGGGAGGATGCGGGAGACAGAAGATCGGGTAGCTTCATCGTCTCAATCTGGTTCACGAGAGAGGCGAAATCGTCTCGAAGTTGGGAAGGACTCGGTACAGGTTGTGTGGAAGTGCTCGATGACGAAGGAACATGAGTAGGCATATTGTGCACTGAAGCGCGAACGACAGCGAGTGATTTGTAATCAACAAAATCGGATCGTATATATTCACGACGGGTGAGGCGAGGCAAGTCTAGGGCAGAGGCAACTGTGCGTAAATGAACAAGGGGAAATTTCGCGGCGCAAATGATACTGAACAGATTATCCACGTAGGGGAGGAGAGATGTGTATGGTTTGGACAAGGAAATGCAGTCGGAGGGGGGGGCATGAGGGAAATATAAACATGCACCAGACAAGATGTGCTACATGAGGACGGCACGGTCGGAGGCAACGATGGAAGACTGAGTGTGCATGATGCCATGTGAAAGGAGTGTTGCGAATGATTGTGTCGGGAGCGAGAAAGAGGGAGCGGAAGGGAGATGCAGATGACAGAATATCGTTTATGATGAGGCAGAGCGGCAGAACTCGAGGAATCGGCAGTGGCTGGAGAGGACGCGGTCTGTGTGTTCGTGGGGATTGAGATGGAGAGACCATGGGCAAGCGAGCGTTTACGTATGTAGGTGGTGTGTGTGTAGAGCGACCCGCATGGGTGTACGTAGAAGGGCCCGCTTGGGTGTGCATGGGGGACAAAGTAGTCATATATAACAGCAGTTGGCGAGTTCGTCGCGGGATAGTGAGCAGGAATGGAGGTACGAAGACGACAAACGCGACTCGAGGTGGGCGCAAGCACCTGTCAGCGGATCCCATGACCCCGGCAAGAGCCGAGTCCAGGCACATTTACGTGGGATGTGAAACCTGAGCCATTTTCAAGTGTTGAATTCACGAGCGCAAGACCCACTACTAGCGTAGCGGGAATGAGGGGCAAGCGCGGCGTCGCCGCTATGCCTTGTTAGCGACTCATGACATATATATTAAGTAGTATAGGTTCACGGCAAGTAATATTATACAACAAATGGTGCATTCAACACATCTTCACACTCACGTCCACAGCCTGTAACATGATAGCCTTCTTTTCTGTCTCCCATTCATCTGCACCCTTCACAGTCTCGTATTCTGGCAGGTAGCCTTTCCTGAGTTTCCTTTTCTCTTCGGTATTGACGCCGTAGCGCTCATCGCGCTCACGAACAAGGTCGTATGGAACCTGGTCATCGGATGTGTAGCTCATCATAAGCGCGGGCGGTCCAAGGGGGAGATCGGGATGAACGTCGAACTGCCAGGTGTGAATGGTCTTTCCGTACGTCTTCTGTAGCTCCAACATGGCGGGTTGTTCGGCTGCATCGGATGCGATGCCTAAGATAGCGCATTAGTACTGGTGCGCCATGAAGCTGCGGAACTGCGTACTTGGTATAGCACCTTTGAGTTGAAGCTGAAGCATACCGCTCTCGACTTCATACTTGTGCGAGTGCCAATATCTCTTCTCTTCCTGTGGCAGGCCAACGAAGATCTGGTACGCATGCTCGCCGTCAGTGCGCTCGCAGAGGCTGGTCCACCAAATTATATACCTTCTCCGAAACAATATACTCGATTCCAACCAACCTCGCGTCGGGCTTATCCGAGTCATAGATAACGCATTGGTGGAAGTCCGCCGACTGATGTTTACAGAAGTGATGTGCCTCGACATGTCGAGTACGGTCATGGCTGGGAGAGGCGTTCGAATAAGACAGCGGCTCGGTCACCGGGT
Organism: Peniophora sp. CBMAI 1063; assembly: GCA_900536885.1. Classification (NCBI taxonomy): domain Eukaryota; kingdom Fungi; phylum Basidiomycota; class Agaricomycetes; order Russulales; family Peniophoraceae; genus Peniophora; species Peniophora sp. CBMAI 1063. The sequence continues at coordinate 152,135 of UWZB01000010.1, forward strand.
ACGACTGCGCTTACCTGTAGGCGTGGAAAGCGCAGAGATGTTGGTGAATGGCATTCACAGGTTGGAAGCTCATCATCGCGGCGCCTGCGGCATGAAAGGCGCCGGTGTGATAAGCAGATTGTTTCGTCTCGGGGTCTACAGACATGGCGGCCTGGAACGAGTGTCACCGACGATAGAGTACGGGAGCTGCGCCCGGGAAGAAGCAAAGTTGACGCTCGATGACGAGGCGGGAAGATAAGTACGGTTCAGCTGCCGGCGGCGGCCAGTCTTATCCAGTTCGACGGACTTGGAGCTGAACACATCATAAGACCGCAGAACGTCACTCATCTCCTCATGAGTGCGTAGGCTCGAACGAGGAGGAGCAGATGGTTCCAGCGTATAAGCGCTCATTCGGGCCGGGCGTCTTCATGACCGAGGTGAGAGAACAAAGGAAAAGAGATAAACGTGGGCGGCAAGGCGGACTACTGATATATCCGCCTCGTGGAAGTTGATGAACGCATGCGTCGTGATCGAGATCCAAGATTTGAGCCCGAGCAGCGTGGGATAGTTGGTGTACTCTCCGTGGTTAAGCTAGCGGCGGCGAGCGCCCGGTCCCTGACGTATGTTCGTCTTACGCCTTCCTTTGCTTGGGGCTGGTCCGTCTTATGCACGCCACCAATGGATACTGAATACTGAGTACTGATCTCTGGACTCTGACGAGCATGGTACGAAGGTTTTCCGAGCCTTCGACCCCCGCCGCTCGCTTCGCTCGCATCGCGGGTGTCTCATGCCCGAGATCGTGCTTCGGACTTCACTAGCCGCATTCCCTCACGTTGACTGCTCCTCAATGAGGGAAGTATTACATGGACCTGCAATGGTAACTTCCACCCTTGAGCAAGACGATGCCGCTCGAACCTTGCACGGGTCTCAGGCAATTAGCTCGATAGCAATAGTGTTACGTTTACACGGTTGCTATTGGACCATCCAATGTATCATCCAGCTGCTACAGTAGCTCGTTCGGAGCTATCGTAAAATTTGACTTATCTGTCGCGTCTTTACGCGGCACGGAAGAGCACCTCGGGCAATTTTGACCCAACGACAGCTTTGCATAGGGTAGGAGTTCGCGTGATCGCAGTAGTCGTAGCAGCCGTGCGATTACGGCCCACACAGGTGCCGATAGCAACCCGTTGCTCGGGGTACCACCCACACCCGCGTCGGCGCGCACGTATTGTAAGGCAGAGTTGCAGGCTTCTTCGCTGTGCTGATTGTCGAGCGGGCGTAAATGTGACCAAGCATATTGCACCTGAAAAGAGCGTGGCTTCCGGATGTCCGCGAATGACATGGACTAGGCCAGGTGGGATAGGCACCGGCGTATGGGCTGAGTGAGAGGAGGTGAGCGAGGCGACCATGAAGGCACCCATGGCCGTCTCTCGTGGCCGAGTATCAGCACTCTCCGATATACGCAAGATCGGGTCCCACCCGGTCTGTCGCTGTGGCGTGTTGCTGGAATGGCGATGATGAGAATACCCGTGTGTACGCCGGTGTATCTGGACCGTCAACGTAGTGATCTATCTGGTGCATTCTGAGGAACATTCATCAGCTGCTTGCAGCGTGAGGCCCGCCAGTTGGGACTCACCGTTCACAATCTTGAGCCGGGCGGGACACCCCGTCTCCGCATCCTGACATTGTGCGACATGCTGGCGACGTACACGATTGATCCTTGTGTTCCAAGACCATTCTCCGGGCTGAGTGTAGCAGGCAGAAGCAGCAACCGGTGGAGAGGCGGAGCTCCTGGTGGTGTCGCAGGCTGCGACAACGAGCTTTGCAATCCAATGCGCGGGTTTTCAGCGCCTGCTAGAGAAGTGGATAGCGACGAAGTCCAGGGGATCGCATCCAGAAGAGTCGGCACCTGCGGCGCGTCCGAAGACTGACGACCGTACTGAAACCTGATGCTACTCCTTCGCTCCAAACACAACTCCGCCACACAAACATAGCATATTGCTCATGCTAAATGCTGACTCCGAATAATGATGCTCAAGTTCGGCCTGGCCCTGCCCCTCACTTATCGCGCACAAAGAGACTGAAGCGTCGCCAGCTCGCATGCCCGTATTCGCAAGTTCGGCGGAGAGAAATAGTGTTATCGACCGATGCTCGGGGATGCTGATTTGCATATTCAAGAATTGGAGATAATGAAAATAAGCCAGCACGACAAGGACGAACAAGCCTCAAGCGCCTCCGCCTTTCCGACTGACATGATGGTAGGAGAGAAAGCGCACGACGCGGCTCGGGATGGATGCCGCCTCCGAAGTTCCCGTTCATCGCCCGTTGATCGCGATTTCGCTGCTCTTTCGGATCGGATTTTCGGCTTCGAATACCGTGGGAGAGTGTCTACGTTCAAGAGCTCTCTCCCTTGGGAGGTTTCGACCAATCAGAGTCGTAACCGTGGGATACAGCGTGAGAACGCTCAGCGTTTGAAGGGCGTCGCCTCAAGGACCCTTCTTAACTCGTTTATACTCGTTACGTCAGGGAATCCCCTCGGCCGGCTACATTCCCCTCTCCCCTTTCTTCCTGACCACCATCATCTGTCTTCTTGCATATTCTGCCTGTACACTAGCCGTGCAGCCGGCCGGGCGTCTGATAACGCGCAGAGCGTCGTCCGAAGACGTTCCGGTCCGTCCACTTCCTCAATTCATATCTCTGTCCCCGCTCATTCGCGCATGTAATAGAATACGGAACGCATACGACGATAACATCCGATTTCCCACTGTGATAAGGCTGCGAAGCTGGGTCCCGAGGACTGAGCTTACAGTGACCACCGCTCTTGTCTCCTGCCTTCGTCTCGTTCCACGGGCCAGGCCAGGCTGTCCCGGATCGTGTTTGTCTAGTAGCTGTGCCGCAGTGCTGTAGACTCGTATCTGGCTACTCGTATAAGGCAAGCCATCCCAAATTACTCCTGTTCATACTCTCTGACCGCCCTTTAGCCCTCATCTCCTTCGACATGCTGCTGTCCACGCGAACTTCTTCGCTTGACCTGTCTGGGTCTTCTTCAACCCATGCGACACCCCTAAACACCATCGATCCGAATCGCCTTTACGCCCCCTCTCCCCTTTCAAGTCCTTTAGCGTCTCCTCGAGAGGGTTCCGCACCTGTCCCGTCCTCCCCGCATTCAAAGACGGCCGCCTTCTTCGCCTCCCCGCCATCCTCTCCCAGACCTCCATCACATGCGGAACTTGCGCATCCCGCATGCCTAATGCCAGGCCATCAAAGCTCGAACAAACGTTCTTTGACTGCAGACTTCTTCTCGGCGCCTTTCTCTCGGCCAACACCGCCCCCAAGTCTGCGCTCAGTGCCATCGAACAACTCTATCTCATCGCGAACAGATAGCATATCTTCGGTCGATACGCCTGAAGATGCTCATGTTTCATTGGCATCCGCCGGGTCTCTCGTAACACCTCCATCCAAGACCAACTCTTTCTTCTCCACTTCGTTGGCGCCGTCACCTACACCACCGGCAAGTTCCTCTGGTCGTTCTCTGACCGAGGATTTCTTCTCAACTGTCTCGCCGCGGCCTACACCCCCGCCCAGCCTACGCTCTGTCCCGTCAAATGCATCTCTATCGTCACAGGTCTCGCTCTCGCACGAGGGTTCCTTCCGGCCAGGGCCACATGATGACGTGACGCCCAAGCCCAAGGCGACGCTGCCTCCTCTTGCGCGCCTATTTCCCTCGCGCTTCACCGCGCAACGAGAGGATTCGTCTCTTCTGGCGCACGCCGAGAGCCTCACTCATTCACCTCGTCGCACGTTCGTGGAGCTTGATGAAGCGCCGGACGGCACGCTGACCACGTCCCCCTCTTCCGCCGAGTTCGCGCCGATTTCATTACCTTCGCACCGGGATATCCCGCACGAAGAAGCGGCCGCAAGTAGCTCGAGCGCTCTGGTCTCTTCGCCGGGGGACGTCATTCGCGACTCGCAGAGCGACTCGGCGTGGGAGCTCGTCAGTGAAATCGGCCAGGGCGCCTTCAGTCATGTGTGGAAGGGCCGCGCGGTTGGCAGCGGGGACATCGTGGCCGTCAAGGTTCTCGCGCGGCGAACCGCGCGCCACCGCGCTCACCGGGCCGAGCGCGCCGCCTATCAGCGCGAAGTCGATGTGCTACGGCATCTTTCGTCTGCGTCGCATCCCGCTCTGCCCACACTGCACGCAGCATTCTCGCAAGACTCTTCAGACGTCCTCGTACTGGAGTATATCGGAGGCGGCGAACTGTTGGATCTCGTAAACTCGGACACGGCGTACGCACAGTTCACCGAAGGTGTATTACGACGAATGTGGCACGAATTAGTTGGCGTCGTCGCTTGGATCCATGAGCGCAACGTTGTCCACCGAGACATCAAGCTTGAGAGTGAGGAACTTTCGTGGCGCATATCTTCATCATCTAACCCTATTTCAGATATTCTTCTCACGGCGCGGTTTGGATCTGAGCCTCTGCCAGGCCCTTCACAGCCTATTCTGAAGCTTACTGACTTCGGTCTTGCGCGTGCAATCGACCCGGCAGACCCATGGCTTCGTACGCGCTGCGGCTCGGAGTCCTACGCTGCGCCAGAGCTCCTGCTCGCAAACGCCACGTCAGACGATGAAGGCTCAGATGAAGATCTGTTGCGCATCGGCCCGCATCTCTCACGCGCACCGACGGATGGCGGGCGCCATCGCGTTAGCCGCATCGGGGCAGGATCGTCTGGCAACGGACGTCACCAGCCTCGCCGTGAGGGCGCATACGACGGCCGCGAGACGGATGCGTGGGCGCTCGGCGTTGTCCTTTACGCGCTCGCTTCTCGCGCGTTGCCATTCAATCCACCCCCAGAACTTGAGGACAGATTGCCTCGCTACGCGCCAGCACGCGAGCGAGAGCGACGCGATGGAGAACGACGTGCATGGATCAAGCGCGTGCTCGCTTGTCGCGTCGAGTGGCCGGACTCGGAGTCACCGTCTCCGCCATCCTCATCCGACGGGCATGACGGCCACGAAGAGGATGAGGAAGCCGAAGTCGTCGGTGATGCTCTTGCAACGCTTGAGCCAGTGCGGCGCATCGTTGGTCGGCTGCTCGTGCGCGATCCCAAGGCAAGAGCTACCTGCGCTGAACTGCTCGACGTATGGTGAACATAGTCGACGCGCGGCATGTCGGAGCCCGCCCGACGTCGCGCGTCCAAACTATCATCTGACCGCACTCTATCCTGGATACAATCTCATAGGCCGGCTATATTAAAGCTTGCCCACTTCACTCTTGCATAATTCATTCAATTATCTATACATCAGCATTCTTGTGTCTTGACCTGCGCTGTTTCGTGTCAACGTCCGCCTCAGTAAAGCCTCTGCCGCCTGTTGTATGCCGTACACGTGTTGTGTTAGATCTGCCCTGTGCCTACAATCACTACTACTACTACTATACATACGTTTGCCTACGCGTAAAGTCATCAATCATGATCAATTCACCGTCCCTTGTTCCCTGCTTGTGGAGCCCCTTTTACACTTCATTCATGTCTTCGTGTGCCGTGTAACTAATTCCCACCATATCCGAGTGCGTTGCATGCGATAACATCAATCGTTGCCATGTATACGAGTGAGCCGCGCGTAATACGTATGTGCGAGAATCGGGAAGTAAGCAGAGATGAGGCAGGGACGGGCAAATACGATGTATGACGACGTAAGTGCCGAGCGGCTATAGCTGAATAACATGATCAAGGAAAGCAAGCGAGAGGGATGAGAGGGAGGGAGATCGTGCGAACGAATGGATGGAAAGAGACATGAGGTAGTACAAACGCAAACGAAAGAGAGTAGTCACGTATACAGAGCCCGGGGAAAGATGGTCAGAAGGAGATGCACCTATGTCCTTGTCAGTACTGTAGTCCCAGGAAACGCAGTGAAGTGCGTACATGAGAAGGTCGTGATTGTCATTGCAGGAGTTGCAGTCAGGAAGACATCGCTGACGCGAAGAGCGGTTGTCCTAAGTGATCCTCAAAACGGAAGAACTTGCTACAACGGTCGTGTAGCGACTTCACGAAACCCATCTCCGTCGCCGCCGCCGCTTGCCGCGTGCGCTGAACGAGTACAGGATTGGTGAAGCGAACAACCTGGAGGGTCGGATGGCTGCGCCCGACACGCTCAAGCGATTTGAGCAGGGCTTCGCAGCATTGTACGAATAGGCTCATTCTGAACGTTCCCGTGAACGTGGCCAATATGCTCAGGTGGGTCATGCTTTGCGGGAGCGTGAAGGCGCAAGTGCCCAGTTGGGCAGGAAAGCGATCGCTTGCGGCAAACTGCTGCCATGCAAGGACAAGGTGCACATGCGTGAGACCTGGACAACGTGCCCATAGCGCCGAAAGGCCCGACCAGAGATCGTACTCTGGTCCGACCTCCCAATCCCGCCGCAGATCGACAGTAGCGATGGTGGCGGACGGTGATGTGATCTCGAAGGCACGATTGTGGGAACGCGCGAAGAGGCGCCTGGCTGGCAGATGAATGTGCTGTAAGCGCGGAAAGGGATCTTCGTCGACCTTCGCGAGCATCATGAGAGCGTCCATGGGATTCCTTGTGAGATTGTGTCCCGCGACAAACGTTAAGTCTGGCAGCGGTGGGACAACGAACCCCCCCAGGATCTCCTTGCAGTCTACGATGAGGGTGCGTAAATGGGGAGCGCTGTGGACGACGTCGAAGAGACTGGCGAGCTGCGGCCCTGCCAGCTGTTCGCCGTAGACGTGCACCCTGAGAAGGGAGGGGGCGAAGATGTCCACTATCACGTCGGCGGTGCGCTGGTCTGACAGCGCGATATTCGCGTTCCATAGGGAAAGTATCTTTACGTTTGGCAGTTTCCGCAGGATGGTAGGCAGATACTGACAGGAGCTTCTACACAATGTACCCAGAAGCAGGTGTTTCACTGATGCCCCAGTAGATTCGTCCCACCCGCTTTCGATGTTATCACTGAGCGCGCGACAAGCGTGTAGGCTGTCGATGAGAAGCACCTGATGGAGAAGTTCTGATGCGATGCTGTTCCAAGAGCGATTCACCAATACAAGAGAGCGTTTAGTCCGAAGAGCTGAGCGCAAGCAGTCCAGGTCGTAGTAATCTGTCGCAGAACTTGATGCTGCGGTGGAGAACGGATGGGGTATATCGACGTCCAGAAGGTTGGGCACAGGGCTAGAGCTGGCGTATTCGAATATCTCGAGCCAGATTTCTGGAGGTACTCGAGAGACAGCGTCCATATATCTGGTATATAGGTAAGCTACACCATTCAGTGGTTGCAGAGAGGGCGCCCTACTGTGAGAGTCAACAAGTTCGAGACGTGGTTAGGACGTGGGGGTTTGAGAGGAAAGTGCGGGGTAGCGAAGTAGTCGAGAAGGCGGCTTTATATACAGTTGTGGGTTGGACAAATACGGATGCTGAAGGGGACCCGGTTATGTGAAACAGCCTGTTTGCGTTTCAGGAATGCCTGTGGTCGTCGCAGGAGGCAAGTGCATTGCACCCTGTTCTGGCTCTCAAGACATCGGGGTGATCGGGCCGGGACCGAACCACGCGCTCACGTGTCGCAACTGATCAGCAAGCGCGCCTGATTCTGAAGACTCAAAGTTCTCCTTCACACCCATCTACCTGTTCGCACGACTTCATCCGCCATGGATGCTATTGACCCCGATGATATGCTACGATACATGAGCAAGGAGCTAAAGGCTGCGCGTGAGAAAGTCAAGACACTCACCGAGCAATTGGAGGAGGAACGACGCAAAGTACGTCCAGATACGTTCGTTCATAGCGTCACCCAAAGCTCATGGCAACGTTCAAGACACGAGGGGGAGGTGGCGGAGATGCTTCGGGCTCAACCAAACACGAGGAGATTGATGTACACGAACTGCGAGAGGAAAACGAGGCTCAGCAAAAACGTTTGGAGGTACTCGAGGAGGAAAACGCTCGTTTATGGCATCATGTAGCTCGCTTCGAGTCCGGAGAAGAGGACAAGCCTATCGCTCTAGATATCTCATGTGTGCGCTTGCTTCAATGTGTATCTGCTATGTATCTCATACTTCCCAGAGTGATGATAGACATACGAGGTTACTCGAGCTTTACTATATGACAAAGGACCAACATGTGCGTATCCGCTAGCCGCCTACATCCTGCTCGTGGAAGTCAACTTTGCTGCAGGAAGCCCATTGTGCGAAACTCCTCGAGCGTGTGAAGTCTGATAAAGAAAAGCGAGACGCTTCTCGTGAGGAGGCTCGCGTGGCGACGGAGGCATTGGAAGCGGCGAAGGAAAGGGCGAAGGCGGCTGAAGAGAGGGCAGATGCTACGTCAGCGAATGTTAAGCAAGCGGAAGAGATCGCCGAAACCCTGCGACAGAGGTGCAAGAAAGCACAGAGCGTACGTCAGCACAGAGGCACTCGAACACATCTCTGAAACCTTCCTCAGGATGCAAAGGCGTCGTTTGTCGAGAGTCAGGAGGCTAAGAAGGTGCGAGAAAGATGTGCTTGTTCTCTGTCTTAGATGCCAGATCAAGCTCAATACCTTCATAGAACATGGATACCAACTTAGTGCGTTTACGCATACTCGAAGAGGTATGTCAACCTTCCCGGGGCAAGTTCGGCTAGATAATTCGGCTCGGTAGGCAGTCAAAGACCTTGAGAGGACCGTGGGAAGACCAAGTTTGACGCCAAATCTCGTTCAGGAAACTGTATGTACTGTGAACGGAATGCTACGGTTTACGCTGATCGTCCACTAGGCGTGCAATCATGCGACGCTAGTGAACGAGTTCCTCGGAGGGCAAATGATCCACCCACTTCATGAAATCGAAAGCCTACATCAACAACCCACTTACAACCTTCGGAAGACGGACAACAGACTCGGGTTCACGGTTCCCACAGTAAGCTTGATATCGTTGATACAATGCAGCAACTTCTGAACTTACTCTCCGGCGCGCAGGAAATATGCAAACTGTTTGTCCGCTCGCACGCTTCCTCATACCCTGAACTCACATAAACTCTAGACTTGAGACCAAACGACAGCGTGGAAACGGCTTATGGTCTGTTGAAAGCCGGCAGGCTCGGGGATTTGGCCATCCTGATCTATCACGTCTGGCATTTCTGGCGCCGTCGCACTACGTTGCTGCACGCGAGACTGATGGAAACTATGCATATCACCCCAATAACCTCTGGGGAGATTATGATGGGAGAAACCGGCATATCTTCTATAAGCACGACCAAGAATGGGCCTACCTTGGGCTTTATCGCTCGGTCATGCTCGTTGAGTTTCGGCTTATCGACATGACTCAAGTCCATGGCATGGCGCGTAACATCTTGGCTACTCGGTCTCGCATCTTTGCTGACGATGAACTTTTTCAGAATACGAAGGGCCTCGGAGAGAAAGTGGTTACAACAAAGGACATGGTGCCGCCGCTGGTCGTCAAACATGCAAATCAACTCTGGACCAGCGGTGCCATTCGCGTTGTGTGCGCTACTTATGAGAGAATTGAGGATGACGGTGGTATGAGCGCAGCGCTGGAGCCCTTGATATTTCGCAAGACCGGTCTACCACTAGCGCCGTCAAGCCGTGCCGACTCGGCATCGGCTAACGGCAAGCGCTCATTCACCGGCCCACCCACCCCCATCCCAAAACCAGGCCAATCATCTTCAGCTCCCCCCTCGACGAACAAGAACAACAAGCGCTCTCGCTCTGGCGGGTCCTCATCTGGACCGAAGAACAAGAAGCAGAAGACGAAAGGCGGGCCCTGATCGAGTCAGCGGTCCTCGCTTTCTTGTGTTGCTTCGCTGTCGCATCCTGTATCTTGCTATCGATCTTTGCTTTACATCTTCTGTCATATATGCCGCATACTATCATTCTCGATTCGCCTCTACGCCGCGTTGAAACCATACTTCGTACTTTGATCTTCAATCGCCGGCAAGTATGTTGAGAGCTCTCTATACTACATGTGCGCGATCACGTCTGCAGTACCCTCTCCCCGGCAGCCACAACCCTAACAACCCTCTCGAACTCCTCATCAAAGCCCACACATCTCAGCCCCCCACACGGCACGCTATACTCCCCCATATCGAGTTTCGCGCGTAACGCCAGCAGCGCCGGATCGCACGACGACACGGGCCCCGCCGGCCGCGATTTAGAAAGCATACGTAAAGCCTGGTGATTCCTCGTCTATATCCACGAACTTATCAGCGAATGTTCGATACGAGTGTGGTGGAACGCGTACGTCTTCGTCTAGCCCGGCCCATTCGGACAAGCTCATGCCATACGCCTGAGAGAGCGCGAAGTGCTCGTAGCGACCGATGCACATCCATCGTTCTGGGCTGCATTCGACAAGGAGCTCGAAAACTTGTCCAGGTGAGGGTAGGCCGATAGGTGCGAACCAGTACCCGTGTGAGGCGATCTGTTTGATGCATAGCGGGAGAGAGGAGGGGGGCCGGTGAGCGAAGACGACCGCTATGGGTACAGGTCTGTGGTGTGCGTAGTGTCAGTATGCATGTCCCAGAAATGGATCAGTCGGGTGCCTCACGTTTCGAGATCGCCGCGCTTCACCGCGTAGTTTCGTACGCTCGTTTTGAACCGCGGCAGCATACTCTCCGACACATTCGCGACCCGAACTTGCATCCTCTCCGAATCGAAGAACCCTACATCCGGACAGATCTCGCGAATGTACCTCAACCGCCGCTCACGGGCCTCTCCTGCAAGCATATTACATTGCACGTGGAAAGTACTGAGCTGCCTTTGGGCAGAGTTGAGGTAGCCGTTCGCAATGGAGAGCTTGTAGAGGAGGTCCGCGCGTTCGAGGCGGAGAGCGTTTACTTGGATGAGGAGGTCTTTGCGTTGCGATTCGAGGGTTTGGGCTTGAGTGAGGGGTGTCTTGAGGTGGGGCGCGTTCGGGTGGGCTTGACGGGGCTGTCCATAGTTGGTCGGTAGTGTAGGTGGCGGAGCGAACAGCGAGGAGGCAGGTTGAGGGATCATTCTTTGGTGATATTGCAGCTTGACTGTCGTCGGGACCGGGGTAGCTGAATGGGAAGACATCACTGTGGCATTTAGTGTAGACGGTCGTGATATACAGCAAGCGGCCATCATGCATCAAGAGGGGAAGATCTGTACAGCAGAAGCAGGAACAACAGCTGCCCTTCCGGGTAGCGTCACTGAACACAATGCACGTCTCAACATACCCGACATCTCCGTCCCCCACAGCCCCCACCTCACACAACATACACCCAAAAAATGCGTTCAAAAACACCGCTCTATGCAACTCAACGTCTTAAATACATGTTCCCAAAGCAAGCACCCCGCACTATGCCTGCCTCTTAAAGATCTTCTGCAAATTGTCCCACACGACCGGCGGACTCTGCGTCGCGTCCAAGCCATACCAGAGCCCCTTCTTGCGGTAGTACTCCACGACAGGCGTCGTCTGCTTGTGGTACGTCGTGAGGCGCTTGGTGAGCGTGTCGACGTTGTCGTCCGCACGCTGGATGAGCGGCTCGCCCGTTACGTCGTCCGTCATGGGTTTCTTGGGCGGGCTGTTGGGAGGGGGAGAGGTGAACGTTAGTCACGTGAGATTGGGTCGGGTGGATGAGGAAGGGTGGCAGGACGCGTTCGCGCGAAGGGAACGGTTGGAGAGTGTAGGGAGGAGGTAGACGTACTTGAACTCTTTGTGGTATGTCCTGCCCGAGGCGGGGTGGATGAGGCGGCCGGTGATGCGTGCGATGAGGAGCTGGTCCGGGATCACGAGCTCGACGGCCGAGTCGATCTTCTCCTTGCGGCCCGTGAGCATCTCGTCGAGCTTCTCGGCCTGCACGACCGTGCGCGGGAACCCGTCCAGCACAAACCTACAAACATAAACAAAAGCCGGGCACGCGCGGTCAGCACTTCACATTTCATAGCCGAGGAAAGTAAGGAGAGATGACGTACCCGTTCTTGCACGACGGGTTGTTCTCGAGCTGGTCCTTGATGATGCCGACGACAATCTCGTCCGAAACGAGGCCGCCGGCGTCCATGATCTTCTTGGCCTCGACGCCGAGCTTGGTCTTCTTCGTGACCTGCTCGCGCAGCATGTCGCCCGTGGCCAGATGGCAGACGCAGTACTCGTCTCGGATACGCGGCGCCTGCGTGCCCTTGCCTGTATATAACAATTAACACGATTGAAATAACTGATATATAAAGGAGGGAACACGCACCGGCACCGGGAGGCCCGATGAGCACGGTCCGCAACTGCTGAGCTGGAGTCTTCTTGGTGGGCAGCTTCTTGGCCGCCTCGCTCTCGAGCGACTTGATCTTCTCGCTCAGACGCGCGTGCAGCTCCTTCAGGTACTCGAGCTCGGACGACATATTTGTTGAGTTGTGCGGGGAAGGGGAGGGGCTGGACCGCGAGGCAGAGGACGGAAGGCAAGACAGACGCGCGCTCCGAACGTCCCGAGGGCGTTTATATTCTCACGCGTGGGTGTCGGCTTTCGGGCTTTGCGTATGTTAGTGGCGTACTCCACGCTGTACTCCGGACGTCCGGGCTGGGATTATATTTGATGCGTTACATTGAAGCGTAGGATAGGCTCGATATGGGTATAGGCGCTTCTATGTGAATGGCCGGACGCTTTGGGACAGCTGTTCGGGTGGCGAAGCGCGCGTGTCGGCGTTCGCCGCGTCGACGTGTCGCCGCAGCTGCGCGTCTTGAACATCACCGTTCTATTTCTGTATTCACAGTTACACGTCTTGCTTTGCGACTGCCACCAGCTCTGTACTTACGCGTAAAGCACACGCGTGTACGTTTATAACCTGCTGGTCTGACGGTCTGAAGCCATCATGCGCTTCGGGTTGAGTCTGGGCTGCGCTGTTCTCGCCTTCGTGGCGCAGGCTTATGCTCGGTCGAGTACGGGCGACTCTGTGCTCGTTATATTGGAGCCTGGGTTGAAGAAGGAGGATTATTCGATCTACTTCAAGAACCTCGAAAGTGTGTTGAATCGTCCAAATATACGGTGATACACGAGATTAATGAGGATGTGCTACAGAGGAGGGCTATGAGCTCACGTTCCGCGAGCCTGCGGCGCCTGAGCCAAAGGTGCTGGTCGACGACGAGCCGACGTTCGACCACATCATCTTCTTCGCGCCCGACACAAAAAGTATACCTCTCATTACCTCCTACATCTAATACACCAACTAATATACATTCGCCTCAGCGTTCGCACCGGACATCACCCCACAATCGCTCGTGGACCTCCTCACGAAGAACGTCAACATCCTCGTCGCCCTCTCGCCAAAGCAAACGCCCCTCTCCACCCTCGCTTCCGAATTCGGCCTCATCCTCCCGCCGCCCAACACGCCCCTCCTCTCGCACTTCCCCGCGCGCTCCGAGCCCGCCACCGTCATTCCCATCCCCACCACACCGAATCCATTACTCTCCAAGCCCAAGCTGCGCCCGATATGGTTCAAAGGAGTCCCGCACGCGCTGGGGAATAATCCGCTGCTGTTTCCCGTGCTCAAGGCGCCGGCGGAGAGCTTCGCGACGGATACGGATAAGGATGGGGATAACGAGGTTGTGTTTGAGAGCACGCAGAAGGGCGGGGAGGGTTTGTGGGCGGGATCTTCGTTGGGCGTTGTCACGGGCTTCCAGACGCGTCTAAACTCCCGGATTATGTGGGTTGGTGGGGTTGAGCTGTTCAGCAACGAGTTCATCAACAAGCCGACGCCCAAGTGAGTACCTCTATATGGTAACGGCACTGTAAGCTGATCTGACTTTGTGTGTAGCGGCGACAAGTCCGGCAACGAGATCTTCGCGAAGGACATCTCCGCCTGGACATTCAAAGAGACGCTCGTCCTCCGCCTCGACTCGACGTTCCACCATCACGCCAACGCCAGCGACCTCTTCACCGAGCCGGACCACTACACCACCAACGACATGATCGTACGTGCCTCCCCTCCCCCTCTCCCCAACACTCCCACTCACACATCACACAGACCTTCGAGGCGCTGATCTTCCAGTACGACCCCACTCGCGGAAAGTGGAAGCCCAAGAACGACCTGGACGACCTCCAGCTCGAATTCACGATGCTCGACCCGCACATCCGCACCCTCCTCCCCGCCCACCCAGAACACCAGGGCAAATACGAGCTGACGTTCCGCGCGCCCGACCGGCACGGCGTGTTCAAGTTCGTGCTCGACCACAAGCGGCCGGGGTACACTTTCATCGAGAGCAGCACGACGGTGCCGGTCGTGCCGCCTAGGCATGACGGGTATCCAAGGTTCTTGAGCGCCGCGTGGCCGTATTATGCTGGGGCTGTGAGTACGAGTTTGGGGTTTGTGGTGTTTGTGGCGGTGTGGTTGGCTGGGGATGATAGGGGGATGAGGAGGGGTGGGAAGGCGGGGAAGACGGAGTAGAGCGTTGTGTAGTGGGAATGTGGATGTGGATGCTTGTATAAGTAAATTATGGATGTTTGATTCTTGCAAGAGTACGGAAAAGTGTGCCGACTCAAAAGACACTGCTTGCGCGAGCAGAAATATTCGTTACCTATTAACTAGCTTGGCTAGTTTCCTGCCTCAAAACCTGTCCAGACACTGCCCAACCGGGGTTCGCCGTACCTCACTTCAACATGACGCAATACTTTGATCCGTCCAATCTCTCGGGCGTCCCAGCGACAGTTGAGCGACAGGCTCGACCGTCAATGTAGTTTTATCATCCATCCATCCACCATAGGTTGGAACTGCTTACAGGATATCGCGAATAAGGCGCACTGTAGAGCAGGTGCACGCCGTGCGCTTGATGAAGCCCGAGCGTCATATTTCGCGAGTTCCCCGGAGCCGCGCAGGAAAACCCAAAAGGTCGCACTTGTGGCTGACGAGACGGAGGTCTCAACAACGCAACTCTCATACGTACTTACAGCGCGTTGAATGAACCAAGCTGGGTTCCTGCTGACGGCCATCTCAGGATCGAACAGCCGCTGCCAATTACTTAGAGGAGCTGATGCCCATCTTGGACTTAGACTGATACCGCCGGCGATGACCATCTTGCCTCAGAGCCGATGTCTCGACAAGCGGGAACGTCTCTTCGTATACGATGCCGGGATCCAAAGCGACCGTGTATTCACGCTTATCCACGCCCTGAGCGCTTGCAACCTGAAGAAACCCACGACCCATCTCTCGTGCTGACCTTCCTCTAATGGGCATGTCAATTGCCTGTTGAAACTGACACTGGCCGACCCGAAACGCGCGCACTCACGAAGCCGCAGTGTTTGCGCAGCGCATACCCCAGACTTCTTCCCATCGACCGTTCGCTGATTTCAACTCGCTCACGGTAGCCGTGCCACCGAGGCCATCTGACGCAGCGCCGCACCGGTTCGCTTCATCCTTGCACCCATGCCCTACCCCTACTATCTAGTACCGCAATTCAACTCGATCCGTGCAATAGCTGCGGCAGTCGAGCTGCTACGGTGCATGGACGTCGGAAGAAAGATGCGCCGTTTCGTGGAAAAATCGTGCGGCGCAGCTTTGCTGCACACCGCAACAAGTAGGCAAACGACGCCTGGCCACAACCGTACCTGGGGGAGCTGTGGGTTGTGGCGCAGGGCCGGATTCCGGTATGATGAACATACACTTCGCGTGATGAGGGACTTCGATACGTTCGCGCCCCCTGGGCGCCCCCCAGCATCCTTTCACTGACTGTTTGCTTCTCTGTCATGACACCACGCCCAATGACGACTTCCCTCATACAGTCTTTGTAACACTCTGCACACAGTGCGAGTAGTGATCCTGGCATCGTGTATCTAGCCAGATGCACCCTATTTGGGAATTCCTAGCTTCGTTTGAACATATAAGAGCGTCGGATACATAGCTCGCCTCTCCATCCCGACACACTGCGACAACACAAACGACTGAGTCAGAGATCAACAAGCGTTTGCTGTACCTTTTCCCCATGGAAGACGGTCATCACCAGCGTTCTCAGCGGGCAGCTCACTTCTCTTCGCTGCCACACCAGGTTTGCCATCATTCCAACGCCATCGTTCACGGAAGTAACAGCAAAGGTAGGGAACATATGGAGCAGTTCAAGCACCTATACCCGCGCCCACTACTGGCCATTACTATTCTGGACCGTCGCAGGACCAGCGCATGCCGGTAGTCTTGCCGGTGACCGAAAGCACTCCCGGCACTACCGAGATTCCAGTCGAGTCGTATCATTTTTCAGCGATCGGCTATGGTAGCCAGGCATGGGCTGATCAAAACGCAACCATGCCTCCTGGAGAGTACCATGGCAAGTGCGTGATGCATCTCCTTCAACGTGACAGGAGTTCAACGCTGATAGCATTTCCCTATGTAGTGCTGATCAGTCCGCGCGTGAGGTCCCGGTAGAGGTAGCTCACCCACATGACACTGCTTCGTATCAGGCCACAACATACGCACCTTTGGCAACGCCAACTTATCCCATGGCGCTGCTTCCAGTGCCAGTGCGTCCTCCCACGGCGTACTCGTCACAGAGCGCGACGGGCGCAGTTCGCCAACGCAGCCGTGCCGCGCGCATGCTCTCGCGTGCCCGTGCCCACATCGACAGTGTCCACAAAAGCAACGGCGTAGCGGAGGTCCATTGGTCCGAGGTGGACGACGAAGGGACGTGGGTGTTGATGTTTGTACCCGCTCAGCACCGCTAACGCTGGCGGAGGTGGTCGGATGACCGAAGCAGTGTGTTTAACACAGCCCCCACAGAGAGTGTCAAGACTGTACAGACCAGATGTGTTAACCTTTCAGCCGAGATGGTTCGTCTTTGTGTATAATATGTACCAAGCCCGACGGCTCGATGTCTCAGACAGAAGCTGAGATCCTCGTGAGCCGGATCAGATGAGCGTGGGCGGCAACTCGAAAGCTGGACCAAAACTCGGTCTTCAGGCAAGCCTTGTCGGGAAAGTCGTACTGCACTTCACAACGCGCACGGGGATCCAACGTCTGGTTTACAGCATGATGCCTGATGGTGAAGGTCTGGGCTGAAATGCTGATCAAGCCGCGTTACCCTTCGCCAGGAATCGGGAGCATCCCGTGACCGCGTTTGATCCTCCGATCCGTCAAGGCGCGCGTTTCTCTTTTGTTTTCCTCCCGCCATCTTCGTCTGAGTGCGCACGGGCGCAGGACCACTTTTCCTCGCGAATTACCATGTATCTACCAGCTACCTTTGAATGGAATATGTCCATCTTGGGTGCTTTGTTGCCCCCGCTTCTACGAAATAGCGCGTCTATCACCGTCGCTGTATCCTCCCAACCTTTCTCGGTCTACGGCGCTCATTTCTTCAACTCCGACTTGGCTGTGGAATGACTCTTTTCCGCGCTGCATCTGTGCCTCTACTCTGCTTTACAGTGATACTACTGTGCTTGTCGCAGAAAGTGGCGCAATAACGACTTCAGTGGAGTCTACGCTCGCATGCATTCACTTCCAATAGTGGTACCATGCGCCGTCCCATCGCATCCTGATATCGTTGCGGCATTCTGTCAGAATCCGCATAACCTAACCTTGTCCTTTTACAGCTGGCATCAGTATATCACAACCACAGATCAGTCTTCTGGACTCTTTCCGAGACATCGTGGGGAATATGCGCGTGGCCAGTGGGCGTAACCTCCGGCGTCAGTGACTATCTTGACGCTGGAGAGTACTATATGATACTCATAGGCGTCGACGGCACCCACCCTTGCTCAGGGGATAGTCTTGTTCTCGAGCATGGCGGGGAAGTACAGAGTTCTCGGGCCTCGGAAGGATGGCTCAAGCGGGGATCAATTGCCAGAGTACGCTCGTTTCCACTGTATAAATACTTAACTTTAACTCACTTGACGCTCGCAGACTCCTCTATGACGACGCTAAGGTACGGCCAATGAAGGGCGGCGACGAGAAGTATGAATCGCGAACGACCAGTGAGTCATCCGCTCTTGGCTAGTTGGGCAAGCACTCAATTGGGCTGTAGGACGCACTTCGCCACCGCGGCCAAGAAGACTTACGAGCCTCATCGGTCTACCAATGGTACTCCATCTCGGCGTTCTCGCTCTCTACATCGCTCTTTGCCTTGTGTATGCCATGGGGAGCAATATACCAGTGGACTTGACGAAGGCTTCGCACATCCAATCTCGTATGAACTTCACAAGTCACGTCAGTCCATCTATTCCCTTGCTTAATGGCTCTCGTAGAAGATTGGAGACTAACACATCCCTGTAGGTCATCATGCTTGGTCTTTCCACCGTCATCGTTGCTCTCATGCAACCCATCGCGACTCGTACCCCCTTCGGTCACCTCCCACGATCTCTCACGTCGCTGTCCGACAAGCTCTCGTCCTGGAGTGGGCTCGGGTCTTCTCTGCTCAACCTCTACCATAACCTACGCTACCCCACCACTCTCGGCAACGCGATCATTACAACGCTGTACTTCTCATCGCTCTCAGGGCTTGGCGCCAGCTCTTCCTTCCTCTTCAACGTTCCGGCCGTCAACCAGACCACCTTCAGCAAGGTGCCGACCCAGATCGGATCGCCATCTAAACTCGGTCTCATCCCACCCGGGTGCAACGCCCCCGGAGAAAGCGCCAACTTCACGACCCTCACTTTCGAATGGTATCGCTCTGGCATGAGCATCGGCATGCTCAACGACAACACGACGGCTTTCCCAGGATTGAGCGCCAATCGGATATACGACACACTTTTGTCGCCGCTGCCCGACTCCAACACGTCGGCGGAGGTTAACTACACCGAGTTTCATGTGCAGTGCGGCAGCGTGCCGCAAATGAACATCTCCGTGTCGGACATCGACCCTGACAGTGCACCATACGTCGTCGAATACAAAGACTGGAACTCAACCGACTGGAGGAAAGACAGCAATTTTCACGCGCAGTTGACGATCAATTACCCGCTCGGGTCGACAGCAATGACGCTGCGCGATGGTCTATCGCTATCTGCGTACAATAACGCGAGTTCCGTCGGCCGACTATGGAGGCCTTCGGGTGAGTTCGCCTTTCACTTGGTGCAGGCGTTGGCTGACGATACGTACACTTTTTTCTCCGCAGACATCCTGTTGCGTGTTCCAAACAGCAACCTTATGCCTGGTATAGGCAGGAATGTCGTCTTGTACAACGTCTATAACGAGACTGGGCTCGCGTCCGGGAGCCAGCCTATCCTCGACTCGGAGAACGCGACAGGGTCGCCGTGGCCCTTGGCAATGCAGATGGCGGAAGGCGCGTTTGGCACAGCCATGCTTGTTCAGGTCATCGGCTGTTCCCTGACCACGAGCAATGGACGAGCGACGATAGACGCTGCGACCAACCAACTCATCAACACAACGGCGGCGCAGGAAGGTGGTGAAGTCCGCCGTAGTACCTGGGACGACTGGAAGCCCGACTTGAACAACTCGATATCGTAAGCTCTTATCCTCTCTCCGTCGTCTGTATGTATCCTCATGGTGCAATCTCTTCGGTAGGCTTGAGGATACGTGGGCATCGATGTTTCTTCCCACGATTGGTTCGGCTGGTCTCTGGGACAGCCCTCCCATACCGCTTTTGCAGACACCGTTATGGTCGTGCTTTTCCATGCAGGCGGAGAACAACGCACGAGCGAATGAGTCGGCCGCCATGAACTATACTGTGGCGCAACTACAGGATATGTATGATAACTGCCATATACCGACCGTCATCGAGGATTATCGTGCGTACCATGCCCAGTCCTATCCGAGCGACTTGAATGAACCATGTATACCTCCAGTCACGACACGCCTATTTGGGCCAGTGATCGCGCACACCCTAGCCGGCGATGCAGTGCGCGCACCGTCGGCGGCAAACGCGACTTTGCGCGCTCTCGAGTCCGCACTCGCAAATGCTACTGCCATGGCGATGTGGTCCGCAGCAAGGGCGAATACCCTTACCGTGAGCTGCCCCACGTACAACGTCACAGGTGCCCAAGACGAAGAGGCCCAGTTGGCGTCGGGAGAGTTCATCCTCCCTCTGAGTACCGTCCTTGCACCGGTGAACGGCTCAACTGTAGTTCAAGGGCGGAAGCTCGCAGCGCACATCACCGTGAGTCTCTCGTTTATTTCAGGCGCCTCCTGGAATACTCATCCAACACGACTGGACAGATTGACGTGCCCTCCTTGGTGATAGGCACGGCGCTAGCGGTCATTCTGACGGCCCTTGGCGCATACATACTCATCAGGGAGGACACGGCGCGTATGGCGGACGCGCCGATCAGAGACGCTGGTCTTTTGAGTCTCATGACACTGGAAAACTCGGCGATAGCCGCGCGTCTGTCCGCAACCGGCTTGCAGTCTGCGCAAGCTCGGCGGCGGGCGGGAGATTTTTTGGTGAGGATTGTGGACGGGCGATTCGTTATAGTGGGAGATGAAGAAGACGCGGACGTGAAGAGCGTGAGTGATGGGGATTCTGAGTCTCTGGCTGGCAAGTAGTGGGTGTTGGATCGCGCCAGCGTGAGCCGGTAGTCGCAGAAGAGCAGCCAGTTGAATATAGGACAGTATTGTCTATGATATCATCACCTGGAGATCGATGTACGTAGCTCTGAGATGCGTGAGAGTACACAAACATGAGCTAGGAAGCTGGGTGGCGTATGTACTTAGTCAGCTTCAACATCACTAGCTGTGACCCGTGCGTTGCACGGGGCCCGATCCGATCCTACTCGTTACTATGAGCTTTTCCAAGCCCATGCAAGGTGGATATTAGGAACACACCTGTTAAGTCTGTTTTGTTCGAGTACTACGGATACTGTTATCGCGCGTTCGCCTCGGGCTCGCTGCGCTCACCCTCGGCTCACGCGCGGGGGATCCTGACAAGTTAGGTCAATGAACCGAGGCCATATTCCAACTGTACACCATCGCTGACCTCTCCGTGGTGGGAGTGCGTGACGCTCGAAGCTTTATAACACCGAGCATTCTTGATAATATGACTTTCTGACGTTTGAGATAGAGGACTCTGTAGATGTACCGTGTACCGTTCCAAACCTGGATCCGTTTACTCGCCTCACTGCTGCCACCGTGAGGAGACGGAGGACGCCCAGGTCGACGACGCGTCGGCGGTTCGAACCCGCGCCATGCTCAGCCACGTGTCGCAACGCCGTCTGTCGTCTCAGCCAATCGGAAGGCCGTTTGTGGTCGGACACCCAGCTTCTTTATTATATAGGATGGTCAAGGGCGAATCTAATCCGCGTCGTTTCGGCGCGTGGCGCAGTCCGGCCCGATCATACCGAGTGATTTAAAGCAGCTTGCCGAGTGCCGCCACTATCTCATCTACCACGCACATAGATACTCTAGACGCACATCGTCGGCAGCAGTATACCCCATCACTCATACCCAGTACGAAATCATCTCCCCTGACCGACAATATCGCTAACTAGATGCTACAGAATGGAAGATACCGCTGTAAACGCGTCCTCACGCGTCCCGCCCGAGCTCTGGCTCGTCATCCTGCAACACGCGATCTACATCGACAGCGAGATGCTACATACAGGCACTTACGACCCTTTTGCATCTCCTCCATACACTCTCTCGCCACCGTTCACCTGGTCGGTCACCGACATCGATGACATCCGGCGCAACATCAGCCTGCGCCACAACCTCTCACTTGTTTGTCGGCAGTGGCATGCTTTGATGTCCCCTGCGCTATACGAGACCGTGCTCGTACCATCGAACTTATCTATGCGATACCTACATAGAACGCTGATCATGACTGCCGGAAGAGAACACCTCGCGCGCCAAACGCGGCATCTCATCCTCGCCGGCCATACCTCTCACGAGTCCGCCGGACTCTTGACGGCCCTCTTCAGCCTCATGCCTTCAATTGAGACGCTCTCCCTCCTTCCCTTTGCGGCTACAGACAAGTCTGGCCACGATATTGTCTGGCCGGCAGACGTATCGCGCGTGCTGGGCGCCACATGTGGCGCATCATTGCTTAAGATGAACTTGTTCGACGACGCGAGGGTCTTCTTCGCCGGGTCCAAGGACGTGCTGCATGAGTTTTTGTCTCATACACCGAACATGCGCGCGTTGGGTATACAGGATAACTTCCTCGCGCACACGCTCAAGCTTCCGAGGCTGGACAAGCTCGAGTTGCTCATGGCCCAACCGGGTCTAACTACCTCTTTCGATCCCGCGCCCTCCGAGTCTACAGCCGGCGACAACGAACGCGACCCTGCACTGCCCCCCTTCCCATCCCTCAACCACTTCTACCTCCAAGCCTCGCGCTGGCCCTCCGATACCGGGTTCCTATCCCTCCAAGGACCACACATCACGACTCTAACACTCGACGTCGCCGACCTCTCAGAGTACTCCCGCCCGGACATCATCCTACGGCGTATAGCCGCATTATGGACACTCCTACCGAGCGTATCTCACGTCCATCTCATATCACTCAGAGAGCAGAAACTCGGTCGCGTGTTCCTCGCTCTACCACCGTCCACCACACATCTGGGCATCTGGGTTCCCCCGCCAACAACGCTCACAAACCATACCTCAGGCTTGACGCTCTTAGAAGAACAAGAGGTGTTTCTGAGAGGTGCGCCGGAGGTGCCGGCGCCGAGGGTTGTAAGGTTGACGAATCCGGAGTATGCGAGGTGGATTCGGGAAGAGGTTTTGGAGGGGAGTGGGTTGGGGAAGATGGGCCCTCTGAAGGGGAGGGGGGTGTTTAGGTTGGAGGATCATGAAGGGAAGGTTCTGGTGGAGGTTGAAGGGGATGGGGAGGTGTAGGAGGGTGTGAATGGCGAGGGTTGTTGCTGGTTGGTCTATCATTCTCACAAGAGATGGAGAAGGAGCGAGACGCGCTTCTATACGGACGGTGTTGTAAAATCGAGCCATATTTGCCGCTCCCTGTGGCAGATGAGCACCGCACGCAAACGCAGGCTCGCGTTACAGCAGGCTCTCGAAGTCGGGAACGCCCGAGAGTCGGATGACCCGCTGTAGTCATCCTTACTTAACAGCCGTTAGGACAGGATCAACCAGGCCGAGTTCAGGTTCAACAACAACAATGTCATCGCTTTGACAGGCGGCCACGCAGAACAGACGCCCCTGTGTGTTCACCTACACGATGGCGCTCGCCACCGTTTACATATATGGATGGCTGTCGCCACGATGGATGCTCTCAGCGCCTTCGATCCATCCACCCGCACATCGTCACCACTCAGGCCTCCGCAACAAGCGACGCCCGACGATACCTTCGCGCTCTCCACTGTCCGGATGGCTGTGCATGGCACCCAGATTGGCGCCCATAATACACCCCATGTATACCCTCCAACTTGGGGTCATGATGTACGCGCTTGTACGCACCACAACAAGTGATGGGTCTTCTCCGTGGCCGCACTATAAGGCCCTGGAAGACCCCGCCTTCGTTCCCCCGTTTTCGCGCTCAGTCATGCTGTTCCGCCCTCTTTCCGCCCTCGCTTGGGCATCGCTATGCACCGCGGCGGCCACAACCCGTCTCCTCAAAGAACGCGTCCACGACCCGCATCACTGGCGTCGCGTCGACACCGCACCCCGTTCCCACGTCATCCCGCTCAAACTCGCGCTCCCACAGTCACGGTTCGATGAGCTCGAAGATCATCTACTGGCCGTGAGCGATCCGGAGCATGAGCGGTATGGGCGGCATTTGACGAAAGGAGAGGTGGAGGAGCTTGTTAGGCCGGGGGAGGAGAGTGTGAGGGTTGTGGAGGAGTGGTTGGAGGAGATGGGGTTTGGGGAGGGTGAGGCGGAGTGGTCGGTGGCGAGGGATTGGGTGTTGGTCAAGGTACCGGTCGGGCTTGCGGAGGACATGCTCGATACAGTATGCTGTCTTTATACTTCTGATCCACAGCAGGCGCTGAGTCTCGCATATAGACATTCCACACATGGCAACATACGTCCAGTGGCGCTTACACCGTCCGCACGACGAGCTATGCACTTCCCAAACACGTCCACCCGCACATCGAACTCGTATACCCAACCACTTACTTCGGAGATATGCGCCCGATGAGTAGTACAGTGCAAACGTCCAAAGCGGACAAGTCACTATTGGAGAACTACAGGGCGGCGGCGGCACAGCGTTTACAGGGTTCGGAGGCGAACAACGGGACTATCGACCCGTCATGTGGGCAGATGATTACGCCGGATTGCTTGCTTGTACGTCTGGATTTCACCTCGTATACTGTGCATATGGCTCACATAAAGAACAGGACTTGTATAATGCGCGAGGCTACAATGCGTCTGCCGACAGCAATAACAGTGTCGGCGTGACAGGATTCCTCGGTCAGAACGCAGTCTTCACAGGTAAAGCTTATATCTATCTACTCTGCGCTTCTCACTCAAGCGAACGCCGTCTGCAGATGTGCAATCGTTTTACGCCGACTATGTCCCGGAGGCGGCGAACTCGTCTTTCAACGTCGTACTCGTCAACGGTATGTCAAGGCGTTCTATCACCCGAACAGTGACTGATCGAGAGGATGTAGGTGGCGAGAACAACCAGAGCCTCTCAGAGGCAGGCCAAGAAGCCGATCTTGATGTTCAATACGTGTTTGGGTTGTCGTATCCTACGCCCGGCACGTTCTGGTCCGTTGGTGGTAGTCCGCCGTTTGATCCCGATACCAGCACCCCGGAGAACCGCAATGAACCCTACAGTGATGTAAGTGAGAGGACATCTGTAGTTGCTGTGCGTGTGCTGATACGGACGAGGCAGTGGCTGGACTACATCCTGGCGCAAGATGAGATCCCGCAGACAGTCTCCTCCAGTTACGCCGATGACGAGCAAACCGGTGAGCATAGCTTTCAGATGTTCTAAGCTTCATCGCAGTGACTTATTAGTTGATAGTACCCATGGCATACGCACAATTTGTCTGCCGCAAGTTCGCTCAACTCGGCGCTCGAGGTGTATCCGTCCTGGTAGCCTCCGGTGATCAAGGAACCGGAGACGTGAACCCTGATCCGGAGACTAGCGACCTCTGTATTGCCAACGATGGATCCAATCACACGATGTTCCTTCCCAAGTTCCCTGCGAGCTGCCCGTAGTGAGTACTCATGGACCAGAGCGTCTAGAAGGATTGCTCACGGTTGTTGGAAGTGTCACCGCTGTTGGTGGCACGCGGGAGATTCCAGAGGTTGCGGCCAACTTTTCTAGTGGGGGGTTCAGCAACTACGTGAGTCTGCTATCCCGCTTGTGCATACGTGTGCTGATCGTCGATTACTTAGTTTACAACGCCAAAGTACCAGCAGTCCGTTGTGTCCTCATACATATCCTCGCATGTGCCCGACAGCTACATCTCGTCAGGACTGATGAACGCGAGCGGCCGTGTATGTGCTCTTCTTCCACCCTTCAACCCTTCGTTTCACTCACTCACACCCTACATAGGCCTTTCCCGACGTCTCAGCTCAATCAGTCAACTACCTCACCTACTTCGGCGGCGAGCTTTCAACAAACACCGGTACCTCCGCATCAGCACCCGCCTGGGCCGCCATCATCTCCCTACTGAACGACGCGCGCCTTCGTAACGGGCGTTCCGCGCTCGGCTTCTTGAACCCCTTGCTCTACTCCAAGAACGTGAGCGCTGCGCTCAACGACATCACGGAGGGCGCGAATCTCGGATGTGGGACGGAGGGCTTCAACGTGAGTTGTTCTCGGGTATCTGGACGCAGTTGAGCGGTGTATCTGACGATGCGTGTAGGCTACGGAGGGATGGGACCCAGTTTCTGGACTGGGTACGCCGGACTTTTGGAAGCTCAAGGCGGTTGTAGCTCCGTGAATAGCGCGCCAAGCGCCCAGCGGCGGGATGGAGGAGCGGGAGTTTGACTGGTTACATGCGCGCTTTCATGCACGCGAATGGATGAAAGCGCGGGAATGGAGAGGTTTCACGATGGACAGACACTCTTTCGCTGAAGTACTTTCATCATACTCTACATGCTTCTATGTATGCGCCTGTGTACAAACAGGACTGCAACTGAACGCTCGCCGAGCGGCTACGCGTGACGTCACAGATTGTGAGCACTCAATCTCCAGAGCAGACGCCCAACGGCCGCAAGTCCCTGGAGATCATCCGTTCTGCCACACATCACAAAGCTTGCCGTTCGAACGAGATCACGCAAGATTTTTGAGCCTGTCTGTTCGTCCAATTCTTCAAACCCAGCTAAGCTAGTGTACAACACAGACGCAGTCTATGGAGCAACGAGGG
>UWZB01000010.1:178300-192039 GCA_900536885.1 Peniophora sp. CBMAI 1063
GGAAAGTGCAAAGAAAATATAAAGTAAGTCATCGGCAACCACGGGCGTGCTCAAGAAGGCCGTACATCGCGCTACGGGCGCTTATGCGGACCAGAGGCGGCGGGGGGTGTAACGGCGCTGGTTCTTCTGCCTGTTGTTCTTGTTCTTGTTGCCCTTGGTCGACGTGGTGGCGGTGGCAGTCGCAGCGGGGGTGATCGTCGCGGCAGCAGCAGTGCCAGTTGCAGCAGCAGTGCCAGTTGCAGCAGCAGTGGCGTCGGCGGTGATGGCGAGCGACGCCGTCACGATCTCGCCGAGAAGGCTGTCAACGTTGGCAGTGTTGAAGAAGCCAACACCGGCGTTGCCAGCGTTGATCGAGGTGGTGCCTGCAGCCTGAGCGGCGGCAGCAGCAGCGTTCTTGGCGTCCGTGATGGTCTGAAAGCCATGATCAGACAATGGTCATGTCATACAGTATAACAAAGACATACCGAGTCCTGGCCACCGGCACCGGCGTCGACCTGGGTGCTCGCGAGGAGCTCCATGGCGTTGCCAATAGCGGTCTGGACGGCCTTCTTGAGGTCGATCGCCTGCTGAGTAGTCAAGACAGCACCGGTGGGCGTCGTCGAGTTGCCACCCTTAGCAGCATTGTCGTCGTGGCCGGCCACTGAAAATCGTGAGTACGCGCCGTTCGCACTAGCTATCACACGAAGTACTCACTGCGGTCGATCGGGATGTCGATAGCCGTGCCGGTAACTGTGGAGAGCTCGTCGAGAAGCTGAGCAGTGAGCTGCTGGCGCTTCTCGTTGATCTCACGCTCGACAAGCGAACGCTTCTCCATGAGCGGAGAAAGCTGGCGTTCCATCATGTCAACGAGGTCACGGTGAACGACCTCAGCAACAGCCTCGTTGCGCGCCTGAACGGAGGGGTAGAAGTGGCGGCCGACGACGCGGTTGCGATTGGCGTTTGCGGCATTCTTGTTCTTGTTCTTGTTGTTGCCAGTCGTGCCAGTTGTACCAGTCGCGGTCGTGGACGTAGACGCAGCAGCGGCCTCTGCTCCGCAGTTAGCAAGCCGTCAACAAATGGTGTAGGGCAAGTACTCACGGGAGACAGCAACGCAGCCACCGAATGGACCAGCGCCGTTCGCGATTGACGAGGTCTCGCCACCGTTGTTCAAGCGAATCAAGCAAGTGCTACCAGCACCAGTGCAAGTTGTACCCGACGGGATCTGGACGGTGATCGAAGAGTTCGCGGGACCGTTGCTGCATCCTGGGTCAGACTGGCCCTTCGGTCAAGTGCGAAGAGTGCTTACTGGAGGACACCGTTGACACCAGGGGGCTGGGAGAGGACGTTGATAGTAGTCCATGTCTCACCAGTGGCGTCGGTGTTGATCTCCGCGGCGAATGGGCCTCCGCCGTCAGCGTTGACCTGGAACACACCCATGGTGAGGGTGCCGTTGTCGGGGATCGTCGGGACACCGCCAAAGGCCTTGGAGACCTTGGCCATTGAGGTTGCGATGTTGACAGAGCCGGCGAGGAGCGTAGCGCCACAAGGGTCTAGGAAGCCGATAAGCAGATGATCGTAAAAGGGATGCTAATCGAGATAACGTACCAGTTGCGGTGTCCTTCAGGACGGGCGTGTCGAGCTGGAAGGGCTGCTCGCCAGTGCCACCGCGCTCGACCTCACCATTGAAGGCTGCGATTCCCGATTAGCACGGAAACCATGTTATAGAGATCGAACTTGATACTCACTGACGCCGAGACCGACAGCGGAAACACCGTTGGCACCAGCAACACTGTTAATGAACGCATGTGCGTAGGCCGAAGAAGCGGCAGCAGAGAGGACAGCAAGCTTCACGAGCATTGTCACAGAGAAGACTCAGAGAAAGTGGAAAAGGTCGAAAGAGGGGCCTGGAGTAGAGAGAGTAGGAAGGGTGCTGCGTGCTAGACGGCCCGGCCGGAGAGGAAGAATAAGGGAAAGGACGGAACAGAACAGACGTCGGAAAAGGCCAGCTACCAGAACCTGTGGTAGAAGAGACTTGAGGTATCCCAAACCGGGACGGCAAGTCTTATATACATCGGCGGGCAGGGTCTATGCCTCGCGGCGGCCCGTCGCCCACAAGGCTGCGAGATGTCCGAAGACCGGCCGTTGCGAGGAAATCGAGCAGATTGACGTTTGTTCCGGCGGTCAAGTTCTGGAATATCAAGCCGGATGAAAGACAAGCCAAGCTTTGCTTGTCAGCACAAGATGCGCTATGGACGTTGCTGCGCGGGTGATCTAAATGGGACTCCCTGGCGCTGTTCATTGTCTTGTAAGTCCTTTACCTGACACACTTCGAGTCCGTACTCTCGAGCAGGGTGACAAACAAGGCGGCCATGTTCAACTCCTCGGGCACCGTGGTGGGACGAGACAGGTCGAGCCCGGGGTCGAGGCTGCCTGAAGAAGAGCAACCACGTGTGAATAAGGATGCGAGGTACCGTTGCCTCGAAGCTGGTTGCGCGGCTCCCACATGCGCTCTCCTCCGCTCCTCCATCATGCTCGTCGCGAGGCCCGCTATCGGTGCCGGCGGCTCATATGTTGAACAATGGCCAATGTGATTATTCCTGCAGCTTCTCGAGGGTCCTTGGCATCTCTACGTCGCGATGTCGAGCACTCGATTGCTTGAAATCAAGATTATTCAGAAGTCAGTGCAGTATATGCTGACCAGTGACTGGCCAGGCTCGTTTGGGAAAGTTGCTCACTTCATTCGCGGCACGCAGCGGCTCATACCCTTTCGGTCGAAAGGCTTTCTGGCGGTTTGTTCTTGTTCTACACAACATCCGGTTGTCGACAGCCGACACGCAGTCAGCTGCGACTCCGAGTCCATGGTAACCCTACCTCCCTTCACTGATGCGGCCCGTTACCATACGAGCCTATCAGACTGGCCAAAGGCCGGGGACGAATGACCTATCACAGAAAGGGACCTTTACAGGCCAATCATCATGAGGCATTATCTGACGACGTCAGATGCTAGGAGACTTGGCGTCGCGTACGGCGTCATGCCGGACGGTGCGATCTGGTTCTGAGCGCAAAATGTTCGTATTCTGCGACCTTCTACGGACGAGTTCATTGTGAGCATGCGATCTACGCTGCGGGTACCCAAGAGATGAAAGGCAACGCATCTACGCCCTGCACCTCAGCCTGCTGCGCCTGCTTTTCATACAGGAACCCGATCCCCCAAACGCCCATCCCATACCTCTCCACAAAGTCCAGCTCCTTTTGGTCCCCTTCATCCGGTACGGTGAGGATGAGGCGAGGCGCTGCGCTTCCTTTGCCCGCTACCGTGCTCAGTAGCTCCCATTCGTGCCATTCGGAAATGGGCCCGACTTTGTGCTGTACGCCGAGGATCGCGTCGAGTTGAGAGGACTTCTCGGCGAAGGCAGAGCGCGGCACAAGAACACGAAGGAAGGCTACGGACGTGGTTTTGTTCGGGTGGTCGTGAAGCTTCGGGTCGGTGGGCACCTACGGACGCGGGGTCAGTATTAGAATTCCATGGGCAGAACTGCACGGGAGCCTTACGCGTATCTCCCTTTCTGTGATGTCCCCGCAGAAGAACGGCCTGCCCATGCCGTCGACCTGCTTCTCCCAAGCCTTAGGCTTCACCAACTCCCACTGCATCTTCGTACCATCCGGACGAGTCCGTCCACCCCGGACCGGGTCTTGATACCTATAATCACTACCGGCTTCTTCAAGACGCCCGTTGATGATCTGCGCGAGACCCGGCTCAGCCGACGGTGCGCCTGCGAAGGCGTAGGCCACAAGACCTCCCGCGGGCTTATTGGCCCACTGGTGAGAGTCGCGAAGGATGCGCGGAGGGGTGCCTTCTTTGTAGTACTCGGGCGGGTGCTCGAATGCGATGATCTCGATGTAAGATAGATCAGATAAGATCTGTTCAAACATCTACGTCAATTTCCAAGCGAGCGTCGTAACCGATGGCACAGATGAGAGCTTACAACAAGAACGTTGGCCGTCAGCCCGTCGGTATGTTTGCCTCCTGGTATGACCCTACAAGAGTGGTCAGTAACACGAGCGGCTAAGGGTATGACGTATGACACGTACTGGAAGCCAAGTTGTTCGAACTGTTCCGTAGCTTCAGTCAGCCTGCCGTCTGGCACGCGAATGACTATGTGGTCAATTGTTCTCATAGATACGGATGGCATGGGGGCTTGTAGGGTGACGGTTCGTCCCAGGAAGCGACGGGTTGACAGGACTTCTTAAGTTGAAGACGTGCGATGGAGTCATGGTGACTTCCCGTTGTCCTCAGATCGCATTTAGATTAGATACCAGAGTCCACGTCGTCTATCTAGACGGTCAAGACAATGCCTTTCCGGATGTGTCATCGCATTGCTCAAGAGGCCGTAAGGAGTCGCTCATGAGAGTGTACAGCAAGAAGCGCGCAGGCGGTAATAATCGTCGAATCGTGCGACCCGCAGCCCCGCCCGCAGCTCCGACCGAGCCTCGAGCGAAGGTGCTTTTTAGTCGAACCGCCACAACCCTTGTAGACTCTTATACCCTCACGCAGCGTACCGTCTGCGCAGCTTGTCAGCTTACCCTTCACCTACTCATGCCTGTTACGCCGCTACACAACGATACTGCCAGTCTACATATATTCGGGCGCGATGTTCAGAGCACACTGACGCCCAATGACACGCAACGGACTACGCTTATAGTTGCGGGAGTCTATATTTTGGTCATAGGCATTCTATGGTACGTCTACTGCCCATCCCCCGCCCTATGCATGTTGAACTCATCGGCTTCTTGCGTAGGCATGTTCCATTCCTGAACGTGATCAGTAAGTTGCCTGCTCAATCCGGAAATCCTAATACTAAATGGACACGCAGTCTACCCCTTCAAGTGAGCTATCCCTCTCTGTACAATCGAGTCTAGGAAAGTGACTGACATTGCGGTGATATAGGCTGTTAACGGTTGGGTTTCATGAGGTGCATTCTTAGAGCGCTCATTCCCCGCATAGCGCCACTCACATTTGTGGGCGTTCAGATGAGCCATGCTTTCGCTGGAGTCTTGACTTGCGCACATATACACTCCATCGAGCTTGATCGTACGTTCTGCGCACACTCCGG
Source organism: Peniophora sp. CBMAI 1063 (assembly GCA_900536885.1). Lineage (NCBI taxonomy): Eukaryota > Fungi > Basidiomycota > Agaricomycetes > Russulales > Peniophoraceae > Peniophora > Peniophora sp. CBMAI 1063. Next base: position 183,394 of record UWZB01000010.1, read on the forward strand.
TCGGGGTAGGCATGCTCACACGACCACTGTGTAGCGGACGAAGGTGGCGCCACACGTATGAGCGGCGGTATATCCTGGATCACTCTACCAGCCGGCTACCTCGGCAGTTCCTTCATCGGCGCATGCCTCATTGCTTGCGGCTTCGACACCGATGCGAGTAAAGTCGCAAGCTTGGTGGTTGCTGCCTTCTTCCTGTTTACTTTGTGGTGGGCACGAAAGAATTGGCTGTGAGTCTATGCGGCGCTTGTTGGTCAGGGGCGTATCTGACGAAATAAATGCAGAACATGGGTACTGATCATCGGTATGACCGGTCTGATTGTGCTCTTCTGGTTCGTGGCAGGGGGTGTGGCGCTGAGATACTTCGTACGTCACTCTCACAGGCCTCGGTCAATCTCGGCTTAACCCGCCGCGCAGATCCTATTCATTGGTGTCATGTCCTGCCTGTATGTCATCTGGGATATCGTCGATGATACCATTGCGAGGAAAATCAACCAGTCCGACGCTTCTGCCTTCGCCAAAATCTGCGGATGCTTCCCTTCGCAAGGTTCGTACTATCCGTGTACTCTTACACGCCCGAACTCATACCATATCACAGTCTGGGGAGTCATCTGGCTGCTCATCGCGATCGTCTTCTTCGCAGCCGGGATACTCGTTGGTCTCGCTGCGTTCAAGGAATCCGCCGCGCAACAAGCGGAAGACTCGAAACACTTCTTGCCCGTCCCCGGCAGCGGTGCGCTTGCGAATGCGCCCATACCTACCGCTTTGCTATCTCTTGTTATCGTTGTTGGAACCATCTTGGCTTGAAATACTTTCGCTTTGATCTGCTTTCGGACTTCAGCAACGGGACACTGTGATTGACCTCGTGTATCATACCTCGCACCTCGCGATACCTTTCTGCTAACTACCCATGTATTTTACTGGTCTATACAACGTTGTCTCCAACAGAAAGCGATCGCAGTACCCCGTCGTACAAACTCTTGAGTCGGGTCTACCTCGACCCAAACCCGAACCACACAGTTCGCGTCGGCGATACACGCGCGACGGGTCAGGTATAGCGTGTACAACGTCGCGTCTATGCTTTGAACGTGGCATCGCGTTGCGATGTCTCCCGCGCTCCTCGGACCTCGGCATCGCTTGCTTACTTCGACCTCCCAGTCTCGCTTCCATCTTCGTCGGTGGGAAACTCAGACACGCAGAGCACTCTCAAAGTGATGAACGGTCATTACAGCTAACGAAGAAACGATAGACCACGACGCGCATGGAGTCCGTACAAGAAAATGGGCTCGGCCCTTGCATCTCGAGCCTGAGGCTGTGTAGGCCAGGCTCATGACCAATCCGATGACCGACCGCTACCTGCTGCTTTGGCGCTGCTCTCCCGTTTTCAGCTATCAAACTCCATTGATACTGACGTGAAGAGTCTTTCCAATTATTTGAGCAGTAAATTGCGAGGGAATATCCCAGAAAGGTAGAAAGCCGCGCATATCACTCGGTCGACGAGACGCGAGGCCGTGGCCGTGGCCGCGTCGCGGTCGTTCTATGACCTCATGTTGAGTCCAAATAAGGCGCGCCCAGCCGCAGATTCACTCGCACACCTTGTGCGGTGTGGCCTATCGTTTCTTCGTTAGCTGTAACACTTTCGATCGCGTGCCGCATGAGCCGCCTCTGTCCAAGGAGGTTGATTATCATCATAGCCAGTGGGAAAGGTACCTAATGATGAGGCTGTGGTGCTAGCACTACACTTGACAGACACCTCCGTTAGGCTCGCTATACACCCTATCACCATCGCTACCCACTAAAGGCGGCGCAAGGTCCTAGAGCGTGAACATGAACATCGTGGACCCATCGTTGGGAGTACAAGATTTCGCACCGGATTCTCATATCCGCAAGCGCCTGTCGTCCCATGTGCGAGAGAAACGGCCCACCAGAGGACGGAATACCGCGACGGGTGAACCTTGGCGAACGAATGTCAGCGCGGCCTCCAAGTAGTTGTCCCGCGAGCGCAGCAGTGTAGAATCATACCCAAAATCTCTGTCTATGTCAGCACCAAGCGGTATGACGGACGGGCGGAGTGCACGGCGAGTGAAGCTGCTTGGACGTTAGTTGAGTCTGACCGAGCCAAATCCTTTGCAGAGAATGAAGGATCTTACTCGAGGCCCCTATTGGCGCGAGTAAGTGGCATTTTGACGTTAAATGGTACGTAGAAAGGGCCAAGCTCTTGGTTACTGCGTGGGTATCAGCTCAGCCTACTCTTCTAATGAAGAATAGTATCATACGCATCAGGCAAATCCCGCCGCTCTTCAGCCGTGAGCGGATAGCCGTTTGGTAAGATATCGCGACGAGCGAAGCTGCGTGAACGTCAGGTTAGTCCAATGGAACTTCTATCTAGTACAGAATACAGAGAACCGTACTTGATAACCATATCTGTGTCAGCATCGGGCCTTCCAGTGGTAAGCGGTATCTTGAAGATCGGGCGGAGTGCGCGACGGGTGAAGCTGCCCAGACGTCAGCCGCTGAATCCTGTGCAGAGGACGAAGGGTCTTACTCGGGACCCCTCTTGGCGTGAAGAAGTGGCACTGTATCGTTCCAAGCTGCGTAAAAAGGACCGTTCTCTTGGGTGCTGCGTACACATCAGCACAGCCTACTCTTCTACATGGAGAGACGATTGTACACAAGACCAGAACGACGCATGATCCTCCATGAACGATATATATAAGACCACTAAGCCACCCATGCAATCGGACAAGGTACTCACACAAGATCCGTCTCTCCCCGGCGCCGTTGTTCTTTAAGCTCAGACGCGTGGGACGAACCATTCGGAAGGAGGTTGCGACGGAGAACCCTGGACTGTAGAGTGAGACTGATGTAGAATACTCGGGCAGCCATGATGCACTGACGTCTGCCCCAAGTATGCCCTCTCTTGTTGCTGTCCGCGATTGCCAGCTTGATTCTGCCCGTAAGTGACTGTTCGACATTGGTCTTTCCCGAAAGTACCTTGTTGCTCTCCAGCTGCGTCTGCTTCCTGATAAACAGACCCGTCCGAGGAGGCATCGCGTCGCGATGCGCCCAAAAATGGCCTAGCATGACTGAGAGCTCAGTACCGAACAAGCCAAGGGCGAGTGTGAGAACTTTGCGGGCATACCTCAAAGTAGCAGTGGCAGCGCAGACGAGCGTCAGAAAAGTGAACGTGAAGAAGAAACGCATATCGAATGAAAGATAGTAGCAAAAGAGGAAGCAGAAGAAGTGAAGATAAATGAATAGTGAAAGCGGGCAAAGAAAAGGAAGGAGGGGGAGAGCCGGCTCTACAGATCGAAACCGTTGTTCATCGCTTTTTATACCAGTTGATCTCTAATACTACTAAAAACAGTGATAACGCCCAAGACGGATCCGTCACCCTATACCATCGAGATCTCTCTACGTTCCTTGGGTCACTGATTACGGAGATGCCGGGATAATCTGTGTTCCACCCTCGCCAGGACTCGTGCCCACGGTGACCAGTAGGCGCTGAAGGCGTGAGACGGAGGCACGTCATGGATCCAAAGAAGAGAGGCACTGGCAATATGTTCAGCTGCATAGGCACATTTATCGACGCTGTCCTGTGATATAGGGTAGGCAGGGAATGGTGGTGGGAGGCAAGAGTGCTAGGGCAACGCGCGGCGAGTATATTGAGCGGATCAAACCGCGTGACGTCACGCGCCGGTACGCCGCACGGCTCGCCAGCATCGCGCTTTGGTTTCAATCGCGATGTGCACACTCGAGGCATTACACCATCCATACAATCAATAGATTACCCTGCAAGACGAATTGTACATTCTGACTTCTCGGAATGTAAGGGGATCGCATCTAGGTGTCCCTCTCCTCGTGGACGCTTCGAAGCCTCGTGAAGCGTGTATGTAGCATCTTTCTGCTCGCGCTGCATGGGACCGGAATCCTGGATCCCGACCAGTTTATCATGATATTTTACCGTTACGGCGCATTTTCATCTTTGATTAGGCGGAAACCGCACCCTGGAAGCCGGTTGCGGACTCCTCGGCGAGTTTCTTGTCGCCTGCCGCAATCTCACAGGCGAACAAGAACGTGGGCCTGAGTGCGCTGAGGGTAGGAAGGATGTCGCAAAGCGCCAACGCGCGTTGTATAGGGGCCCGAATGCTATGCTATCCGTAACAACCGAATCAAATTGGACCCGGGGTGGTGGTCGACGACGGCCAGAACGGCGGGCTTCACGATCACCTTTCAGTGTGTTCGAGAAGTTTGCTTATGCTCCGGTATCATCTCATTATGAGGTTTGCTATCATACAGTATCTAGACACGGTACACGAGCCCGCGATGATGGTAGGACGGTATAGGGCCCGGCACTACCGCCGTGCGAGCGCTAGGCGAGGTGCGCCTCTCAGGATGTCCAGCGCGCGGGCAACCGCCATGATCGAACCAGTGACCGTGAGCGATCCGGAGAGCACCGACACGACCATTAAGAACGGCCGGCACCCTACAAGTGTGGCGCGCGTGAGCGACAGTTGGATGTAACTCGCAGACGGCACCAATGCGAGATGGCGAGTCGTCGATATCCAGAAGCAGTGCGGGGAGCGGCTACTTGTCCCCGATGAGGGAAGACCAGATATGTAAACGGGACTTGAGGGAAAGCGTCTTGATGATGCGGGCTCCATTGGAGGCGGCGGGGACCACATCCTCATGCTTGTCGTCTTGAGGCGGGTGAGGGATGGACGTCTAGACAGGGATGGACGCTGGGTCCATCTCGGCCCAAACCCGGGCCACACGGTTCGCGTCGGCGATAAGATCACCACAATCTCCAACATGATCTGTTTTCGGAGCGCTGTGACTCGCTCTCACTCACTTTCTTCTTACCACTACCTTGCATCGGCATCATGTCTGGAATAGTAGACCAAGCCAAAGCAGCCGTTGAAGCTGTCACGGAAAAGCTGGCGTCCACGTCCGTCGCGTACGCCCTACCCGACACATCTCCATTAAACTTTATATTGATCTCGTTCCCAGGCCTGCAACAGACTCGGACGCACCCGCAATCAAGCCTGCACCTCCAGCAGACGCGCATGCCCAAGTCGTAACACCCTGGGATGTTGCTGGCGAGGTGTCGGCCGACGGTTCGCAGCTGGCCATAGACTACGACAAGCTGATCGACCAGTTTGGCACACGGCGCATCGACGCGGCGCTACTTGAGCGTTTCGAGAAGCTGACGGGTCATAGGCCACACGTATTCTTGAGGAGAGGGCTGTTCTTCTCCCATCGGTGCGTATTCGCTCAGCGGACTTGGTGCAAGGAGCTTATGGAGGTATAGGGAGTTCAACAATATCCTGGATCGGTATGAGCAGGGAAAGCCGTTCTTCCTCTACACTGGGCGTGGGCCGAGTAGTGACAGTATGCATCTGGGTCATCAGATCCCCTTCGTCTTCACCAAGTATGCGCATTTCTGGCCTATCCGTATCCTGATCTAACTATACGCTAGGTGGTTACAGGATGTCTTCGACGTTCCATTGGTCATTCAGTTGACAGGTACGTTCTCTTCCCGTTTCACATTATGCCTCTCTGATTGTGCATCACAGACGACGAGAAGTTCCTCTTCAAGCACGAGCTCACGCCCGAGAAAACATACAAGTTCGCCTTCGAGAACGCGCGGGACATCATCGCCGTGGGCTTTGACCCCTCCAAAACCTTCATCTTCAGCGACTACGACTACGTCGGCGGCGCCTTCTACCGCAACGTTTCCAAGATCTCGCGTCAGATCACCATCAACCAGGCCAAAGCGACCTTCGGCTTCAACGACTCTGACAACATCGGGAAGATCCACTTCGCCGCCATCCAGGCGAGCCCGTCGTTCTCGAACAGCTTCCCGCACATCTTCGGAGAGAAGAAGGACATCCCGTGTTTGATCCCCTGCGCGATTGATCAGGACCCGTACTTCCGCTTGACGAGGGACGTGGCGGTCAAGTTGAAGTATCCTAAGCCGGCGTTGATCCACTCGAAGTTCTTCCCGGCGTTACAGGGCCCGCAGACGAAGATGAGCGCGAGCGATGTGAACAGCAGCATCTTCATGTCCGACACTGCGAATCAGATCAAGAACAAGATCAACAAGCATGGGTTCAGCGGTGGACGTGAGACGGAGGAGGAGCATAGGAAGTTGGGAGGCAATCCGGATGTGGATGTCGCGTATCAGTATCTCAGCTTCTTCATGGACGACGATGAAGAACTTGCCAACATCGCAACGGTAAGTCTCATTTTGGTTCTGCCAGATATGAATGGTGTGGGGGCAGTACGCTGATGCGCCGCTTCTCGTTGACAGGAGTACCGCGCGGGTCGTCTGTTGACGGGTCAGCTCAAGGCGAAGTGCATCGCCGCATTGCAACAGTTCGTCAAGGACTTCCAAGAGGTACGTCGTTGCCTGTCTCTCCGATTCCGATGGGCACGTACTGATGTTCTTCTCATCGCGTTTCAGCGCAAGGCGAAAGTTACGGACGACAAAGTCCGCGAGTTCATGAGCGTCCGGAAGATCGAGCCCACATACGGTAGGTCGGCGCAAGCGCCCGCACCGGCCGCATAAAAGTAGAACGAGGAGTCGATCTTCCTGTATATGTAGTATGAGTTCGACATGGGGATATACATTGTAGGGCGCCCGGCGAAGGAAGAAAGAAGTCAGATGGAAGTTGGTCATGAAGCCGCGGCGCACGCGCAGCGGGCGATGAGCGGGGCGCCACAAGTTCGAGTTGACTTCTGACCATCATCCTTGCCCAACCGGGGCTTACGTCGGTTCCCAAGCCGCCTTCACAACACCGTTGCATGCACGATGGTGCAGGGCGAACGTCGAAATCTCGATAGGATCTTGACTCGGACGCGCCGGTTCCGCGTGGGCAACCGACTGTCTGGCCTCTCATGAGAACCGTATAAAACTGCAGGAAACCAAGTGGCGCTTCGCGTCCAAATCTTTGCAGCATACCCCCATCCCTGCACCACCCAAAATCAGAAGTTATGGCCGTCACTGAAGCATTGCGCGCTGTCGCCGTATACTGTGCATCGTCGCCAGGGAACGACCCCGCGTATCGCGAAGCTGCCTACTGTGCGTCTCCACTTACTTCCTAGTCGCGATCACGCTTTCAATGTGTGCTAATTCTACCATCAAACAGCCGTTGGACGTGCGCTGGCTTCACAGAAGCGCCCACTTGTATATGGCGGCGGATACAAAGGCATCATGGGCTTCGTCTCAGATGCAGTGATTGATGCGGGAGGAGAAGTCACGGGTGTCGTCCCGAAAGCGATGGTAGAGGCAGGCGGGGAAGGCGAGAAGACGTCAGGAGATGCGTCTGCGCACGGTGCGCCCGTCGTGTTGGACGAGTCCAAGGAAAACGTGCAGACGGTGCGTCTCATGATCAGTCGAGCCATAAAAGGCGTGTTGATTGAAATAATGTATAGGTCATCGTGGGATCCATGCATGAACGGAAGGTCGAGATGGCTAAGCGATCTTGCGCCTTCGTTGGATTGCCGGGCGGGTTTGGAACGTTTGAGGAGGTGTTGGAGGCAGTAACATGGACACAACTGGGTATCCACGACAAACGTGAGCTCTCTGTGCTGCCTCTATTGGGGAGTCTTCTAACGCCCCCCTGACAGCCGTCATCCTTGTCAACGTCTTCGGCTTCTGGGAACCTCTACGCGCGCTTATCGAGGGTTCGATCGCGTCGGGCTTCATTCGCAAGGACGGCGATTCGCTGGTCATCTTTGTCGATGGACCGGAGGATCACTCTAAGCACGCGGAGTATGACTGGGGAACTGAAGTCCTGCAGCACATCGACAGTTGGAAGGGAGGCCCGAAGGGCTTTTACAAGTGGACATGAGCGGTGCATAAGGTCGGGGTATGGTCTCACGTGGATTTGCATTTGCAGATGACTCTGTGGACGCTGGGTTGAGTGGTGTCTTAAATAATGCCTGCATCGCCTCTGCATGGACGCTGAATGGTGTAATTACTGATTGCTCGTACGAGGGTTTGGTTCTCACTGTCGCTTCTGGGTGGGTATCGTCTACAGCAGATGGGTATTGTGATGGTTATAGACGTAGACGTAGACGTAGACAGCGAAGCCAGGAAAGTCCGTAAAGATATGTTATCATTGGCAGGCCTCCAACAGACAACCATCCGAACTAGCGTACATTCCAGTCAATACAATTCGTTGGAAAACAAGGAGAGTGGGATGCAACTCGGACACAGTGATGCCTCGGCAGGCGGTAAAACAGGCGTGTGTGTGCTTATGGTGTTCAGAACATGGATTCCATCGGGCCCTCGTCTTCCGTTAGGCGTAGACATGGCAAGTGGGTTACTGGGCAATAAAATGCTGTAGCCTGCCATCTTTATACTTTGTAGTAGATGAACCACACGAAGGCATAAGCTTCACACATCGTATATGATTGTGGGCTAGTCCACAGCGTGGTTTACCACAAGTCCGACGCCCGCTGTCGTACCAGAGCAGCATTGTTCCCTTGGGCGGCCTGGTGAAACGTGAACTATGTCGCAAAATCCCCATTCCGGTGATCACCGGCGTCGACCCACCGACGACTGGATCAGTGCTGATCAGCAACGACCACCCGAGCGCGGGCGGGTGAGCAGCGTTGATCAGCACTGACACGCACTGGTCA
>UWZB01000011.1:0-122055 GCA_900536885.1 Peniophora sp. CBMAI 1063
GCGGTCGTTCTATGACCTCATGTTGAGTCCAAATAAGGCGCGCCCAGCCGCAGGATTACTCGCACACCTTGTGAGGTGTGGCCTATCGTTTCTTCGTTAGCTGTAAAGCGCTCCGCCAATCCAAAGCGGTGCTATAGACGACCTTCGGGGAGCGGACTTGCCGCTAGTTGACCCGCGCATCGTAGCAGTTGCGAACAGGCTCCGACAACTCGCGTGAGCTCGTGGGCTCTCCTACACGCTTTGGCTGCGTGTTGTGCGACGTGCGGACGCGTTGACGCCGCTTCATTCCCCCAATTGCCGCATACGAGCGCCCATGACGGAGGTATCGCCGGTCTACGTTTAATTGACGAGATGGGTGCTTCATTAACTCTGTTGCTCGGGCGAACACCTGCATATCTGAACGCATTCATGATGTAGGCTGAGCTGGGCGTACTGCCAAGTGCTCAGGGCCACTTCTCACATGTACAAGTTTCAACTCCGATTGGTATCCATGCAAGGATTGCGGCGCATCACGCAGTAGTAGGTAGCCAGAAGGCATGTTCCGCCTATTCCGTGAGTGGGCAAAGATCATCGGGTAAACCTATCGACCTACTTCATGCGATACAAGCGTGTTTGAACGTGTGTGTTGGACTATAGGTACGGGCGCCTCAAGATGGTACATGATCGAGAGATCAATAGCGGTCCATGCACCATTCGTCTTTGGAAGAGCCATGGACGGCCCTCATCAGCTATCCTCCGAAGATCGTGCGCGTTCTTCACTCCGACTTCACTCTGTTCTTGTATCGTATCTATCCGTATGGTTAGAGCAACTTACGACAAGTTCGGGACGATCAACGGGGCGACAATGAACGAATCGACGTGCCGTACTTAGAAGGAGCCCTACAACTCGAAGCGGAAGCAGAAGCACATACGCTAGCTCTTGAAGCTTGTCCCTCTTTGTTCGTATTGTCAAGCGCAGTTTATGTGCACTACAAAGGTGATCGACCAGTACAGGAATGGTAATGTTCAACTTAGATTCGATTAGGTCTTGCGCGCTACCGGGCGCCGGTCCAAGACTCCGACGAAAATATCAGTGTGCTTCTTCGTCGGCGGATAGTCCACTAAGATCCCCCAAATACGTACTACAATATACCGAACAGTAGGGCGGGACGGACGTTGGTATTGTCCGAGATTCGATTCAGGTCTTCCCGAATCCAGTCTCCAAACCGAAGATACACAATAAGCTCGGTACCCTCCATCAGTAAGTTACCTACATCAGTAGATGATTCGGCCCATCATCACCTTCACGATACATTTGTTATGCGAATCATCTTCCGTAGTTGATCTATAGATGGCCGCGAAACAGACGACCGCGAACGACGTCAAGTCGTTCGACCACAACGTTCAGAAATGCCCGTTCACAATGCCTTCAGATGGATGGAGGGTATTTCAAATGATGTACCAAAATATACAAACAACAATATACTAGCGCGGGCGTCAGTAAAGACTCCTCGCAACAGGTGACTGGGGACACTCACACAGGAGCCCAAAGTAAGAGATAGTTACTATGCCACCTGCATTGGGGTGTCTTGAGGAGACGTCGGCCTCGTCGGGTATGCTGAAGTTCGAATAGGTGGAGGGGTGATAGTCGGCGATATTATTTGCCCGTGTGAGCGAGAGGGCGGCAATTCGATAGGCGCGATGAGCTGCTTCTCGGCGTCAGGACTATCGTAGTTCTCAGTATCCTGCTAGCGATATAGGACGTGTTATTGGAGTTCGCACCCGATCTCGCGGTAAAGCAGCTGGTTCAAAGCCGCGTCCTTATCACTTCGCGCTCGTTCTTCCTCGATCCTCACAGTGCGCAACTCCTCCGCGAGTAAAGCATGCTCGTTCATAGCGCACTGATACTTCGTCTTGAGAACGAGGTATCGCACTATATCACGCGGTCGACCGTGTATTAAGCCAGTAGCAGGGTCAGCCTGCGAGAGCAACTGCTCCGGGATGCCCTCATCATCGTCATCGTCCGAATAACCCTCACTGTCGTCTCCCATTTGCCTAGCGACTTCGGCAGAAATGTCATTGGACTCATCAGGGAGAGTCAGTTCGGCTGCAGCGCTGGCAGACTCGGACTCTGGGTCCCCTGGCATCTTGCGCTTTCGAGCCTGCGTACGCTGAGGCGGCGTTGGTTCCATGTTATGTTGCAGGCGCATGTGCTTGCCTAAAGCATCGGAACGAGAAAAGGCCTTGTCACATTCTGCGGATCAATGTAAGCCATATGTTCTCAACCAACAGTCAGAGACGTACCTGCGAGCTCACATATGAAGGGCTTCTCGCCGGTGTGCGAGCGCAAGTGCGAGATCAGAGCAAAGCGCGACGTCTGCGGTAAGCCACGCCGTACGCAATTGGACCACTCGCAAAAGTACTTGCTTCTGCTGCTTCCGATATGATCTATGTATGAATTAGGACCCGGATATTGTGAAACAATTTCAGACGTACCGTTATGTAGGTGTTCGATGAAAGAGGGCAAATGGTCGTATACCTTCCCACAGTTCTCCCACTCGCATTTCGCGACATCGTCAGGATCTATTGCGCCCTCATACTCAATCTCTGGAGAGCTGGCGCGAGATGCTGGCGCGGTGCCATCCGGCGCATAGCTTGAAGGCATGCCCTCGTCCGCCGAAGCTTCCGAAGCGGGACCAAGGGATTGCGGTCCAGGTGAAGGCGAGAGACTATACACGCTCGCTGGCATTTCCAACCAAGATGAAACAACACGTGTCAGATGAGTGGCAAGAGATATTGCAGTACGTTCTACAGGTAGTGGTGGGCTGCGGCAACTTCCTCGCGCGCGCCTCGAGGCTCGCGCTTCCCGTTTAGTTCTTCACACGCGGTCTCTATCTCAAACCAGCATGTGGTATGCCGCACTTGCTTCGCAGCACCCGTACTCTCCGTCATCCTACTACTCTTGAATGATGCGTGCTGTCATAGGCAACCTCTGCAGAAGTTGGAGAACACCGCGCACTGACGGGCCGGTGAGCATGACCCCGTCACAGGAGCTCTGCAGAAGAGTTGAACCCGAAAGAAGCGGTGGGCGGCTTAGTGTGCTGTGAATATCTTTGCATATATGGAGGCACTTCTCGAACGCTTCTGTTAGCCTTGAGGTCTCATGGCTGTTACGGGCCGCTCATGCTGGCAACATCCTTGCCCCGTCACTCGTTGAAGCTGGCCGATGACTTGAATCGGAGAATGAACCGCATCTGAGCGCGCAAGAGCGTCCGATGGACAACATGATGACGGGCTTCTCTGCCGCTTATATAGCACGGCAACTCATGTGCAGGGAGTTCAACGATGTTCGCCCTTCTGGTTCTCGTAGCCGTTTGGCTCGATCTCGCAGCCGCGGATTTCCCCGACTGCGTGAATGGTCCTCTAGCATCGAACCTTGTTTGCGACACCACAGCGAACTACACTGCGCGTGCTGCAGCACTAGTTGCGAATCTCACTCTCGATGAAGTCGCTGCCAACCTCGACAACTCCGCACCAGGCGTCCCTCGCCTAGGCCTACCCTCATACCCGTGGTGGTCAGAGGCTCTGGTGCGTCTTCAGATCGTTTCATCTCCCGCAGCACTCTCATGTTCATTCATAGCATGGCGTGGCCGCGAGTCCGGGCGTCACCTACGCACCCGCCGGCGAACCCTTCAGCTTCGCGAGCTCCTTCCCACAACCGATCCTCATGGGCGCCGCGTTCGACGACGACCTCATCAACGCCGTAGCTACCGTCATCAGCACCGAAGCACGAGCATTCAACAACGCGAATCGCTCCGGGCTCGATTTCTTCACGCCGAACATCAACCCTTTCAAGGATCCGCGATGGGGTCGCGGTCAAGAGACGCCCGGCGAGGATCCGACGCACATCGCTCGATATGTCTATTCTCTTATCACCGGACTTCAAGGCGGGCTGGGTCCAGATCCATACTACAAGATCGTAGCCGATTGCAAGCACTTTGCCGGTACGCTTCATCCATCTCTCCTATACCGAGCGTAGACTCATGTGAATCCCATAGGATATGATCTCGAAGACTGGGAGGGAAACGTACGATACGGCTTCGATGCTATCATAACCCAGCAAGACTTGTCCGAATTCTACACTCCGAGTTTCAAGTCGTGCGTGCGTGATGCGAAGGTTGGATCTGTCATGTGCAGGTATGTTCATTACTTCTTGAACCCTATAGGCTATCCGATCAAGCGCTAACCTATCCGGCAGCTACAACGCCGTGAACGGAATCCCGTCCTGCGCATCGTCTTTCCTCCTTCAAGATCTTATCAGAGACTTCTTTGGGCTCGCCGACCATGATGGTTGGATCACCAGCGATTGCGACGCTGTTGATAACGTCTTCGATCCGCACGCGTACACCACAACGCTGGTGAACGCCACTGCTGTCAGCATTAAGGCCGGAACGGACGTGGATTGTGGTACCTCGTATGGAACATCGCTTGTAGAAGCTGTCAATAGCTCTCTCGTCGACGAGGCATCCGTGCGTACAGCGTTGACGCGTTTGTACGGCTCTCTCGTGCGGTACGCACCTCTACTCTTCTTGCAACCATTGAAGTCTGACTAAGTCTCCTTCAGCTTGGGCTACTTCGACCCGCCCGACAATCAACCCTTCCGCTCTATCAGCTGGGACGACGTCAACACCCCCGACGCCCAAGACCTCGCGTTCACTGCAGCAGCAGAAGGCATCGTACTCCTCAAGAACGACGGCCTACTCCCGCTCTCCAACACTTCCATGCCCAACATCGCGCTCATCGGACCCTGGGCGAACGCAACGACGCAGATGCAAGGCAACTACAATGGACCTCCGCCTTTCTTCATCACTCCTCTACAGGGCCTTCAAGACGCCGGCTTCAATGTCACGTTCTCGCAGGGCACTGACATCAATGGACCGTTGACGGATGGGTTCCCACCCGCTATGGCTATTGCGCAGGATGCGGACGTAATCATCTTCGCGGGTGGCATCGACAACTCGATAGAGGCAGAGGCCATGGATAGGAACAACATCACCTGGCCCGGAAACCAGCTGCAGCTGATCGAGCAGCTCGCCGGCATGGGCGTGCCGCTGGTCGTGCTTCAGATGGGTGGCGGACAGATCGACTCATCCGAGTTGAAAGCCAATGACTCTGTACGCAACTTCGCTCTTCATGTTGACTGCTACGATCTGACTTGCCACTTCAGGTCAACGCACTCATCTGGGGCGGATACCCCGGTCAAGCCGGAGGCGCCGCTCTCGCCGCCATCATCTCCGGCGCCGTCGCACCCGCCGGCCGCCTCCCAACCACACAGTACCCTGCCGCCTACGTCGACGAAGTTCCCATGACCGACATGAACCTTCGCCCTTCATCTACCAACCCCGGACGCACATACAAGTGGTACACCGGCACGCCCGTCTTCGAGTTCGGCACCGGTCTCCACTACACGAACTTCACCATGTCCTGGGGCGCACCGGTTCCTTCCTCGTTCGCCATCTCAGATCTAATGACTGCGGCCGCTGAGGCCGCGCATCCCGATATCGCGACACTCTTCAACTTCACTGTGAATGTTGCCAACACCGGCTCGGTGGATAGCGATTATGTCGCGCTGCTGTTCAGCAACACGACGGCTGGACCTCAGCCTGCACCGCTCAAGACGCTCGTGTCGTACGCGCGCGCACATGGCGTTGTCGCAGGCGGGAGCAGCAATGTTACGCTGAGTGTTCCACTCGGTCAGATCGCGAGAGCGGACGAGGACGGGAACAGCGTTCTGTACCCTGGCACCTACAATCTTTGGATCGATACGGATGCACGGCTTACAGCAAGCTTCGAGGTAACGGGAGACGAGACGAGGTTATTGACCTGGCCCCAACCTTCATGAACGACTGATTGCGGTATGAATGACAATGATATGAGTTTGTAGTACTGTCTCGTTGTAACACGTACACTACATGTTTCATCACACATTTTGGTCTCTTGCTTCTTGTTCGAAGTCTTCCGGGCAGTCTGTGAGATCACTGAGATGTAACATCGAGGGGTATATTGACGCCGCAGCTCGACGTTGTATCCATCAAAAACACTTCATCAAACCGTACGAGTAAGTAAAGAGAGAACGTAATGGAGGGGGGGTAGAGAAGCGATATGAAGCGATAGACGTCGCAGTCTAACACGGCCAGTACCAATAAAAGGAGTATATGCTTTTAAGAGACAAACACATGCAGCCTCAAAACGCTTACTCCTCCTCCTGGACGACCTCCTCCTCGTACTCACCCTCCTCCTCGGCCGTCGCATCCTGGTACTGCTGGTACTCGGCAACCAAGTCCTGCATGTTCGACTCTGCCTCAGTGAACTCCATCTCGTCCATACCCTCCTGGGTGTACCAATGCAAGAAGGCCTTGCGCTTGAACATGGCAGTGAACTGGTCGCTAACGCGGCGGAAGAGCTCCTGGATCGCAGTGCTGTTGCCGAGGAAAGTGACAGCCATGCGGAGACCGCGGGGAGGGATGTCACACTGCGCGGTGAGAACGTTGTTGGGGATCCACTCGACGAAGTAAGCAGAGTTCTTGTTCTGGACGTTCTGCATCTGCTCCTCGACCTCCTTCATCGAGACCTTGCCACGGAAGATGGCGGCGACGGTGAGGTAGCGACCGTGCCTCGGGTCGGAAGCAGCCATCATGTTCTTCGCGTCGAACATCTGCTGGGTCAACTCCGGTACGGAGACGGCGCGGTACTGCTGCGAACCGCGGGCGGTCAAGGGCGCGAAACCGGTCAAGAAGAAGTGCAGACGCGGGAAGGGAACTGCGAGAATGTTAGTCTCACGCATCACATAGACATAGGAAGGGAGTACGGACCCATGTTGACGGCGAGCTTGCGGAGGTCAGAGTTGAGCTGACCAGGGAAGCGCAGGCAAGTCGTAAGACCGGACATGACGATCGAGACAAGGTGGTTCAAGTCGTTGTAGTGCGGGTTGGCGATCTTGAGCGTGCGGAAGTGAATGTCGTAAAGGGCCTCGTTGTCAATGCAGAAAGTCTCGTCGGAGTTCTCGACGAGCTGGTGAACGGAGAGCGTGGCGTTGTACGGCTCAACGACAGTGTCGGACACCTTCGGCGAGGGCACGACGGAGTACGTGCACATCATACGGTCGGGGTACTCCTCACGGATCTTGGAGATGAGGAGGGTACCCATACCGGCACCGGTACCACCACCAAGCGAGTGGGTGATCTGGAAGCCTGAAATGGACGGGCGTTAAACCTTGCTTGAACTTCACGTGACGCGAGATTGGCGCCAGTCCCAAAATCAAAGCACGTACCCTGGAGCGCATCCGTACCCTCGGCCTCCTTGCGAACGACATCGAGAACAGAGTCAACGAGCTCGGCACCCTCGGTGTAATCTGAAAAAGCGCGTCAGGACTGAAGGTCTTCATGCAAGGTGGAGATACGACCACGCCACCGCCATGAAGCGAGCAGCGCGCGATCGCATCCTTCTTTGAGACTTCACTCACGTCCTTTCGCCCAGTTGTTACCGGCACCGTTCTGGCCGAACACGAAGTTGTCCGGGCGGAACAAGTTGCCGAGAGGGCCAGAGCGGACAGCATCCATGGTGCCGGGCTCGAGATCGACGAGAACCGCGCGAGGAACATACTTGTTCGTGCCGGCCTCGTTGTAGTAGACAGAGATACGCTCGAGCTGGAGGTCATTGTTGCCCTTGTAGTTTCCGTCGTTGTCGAGCCCATGCTCGTCCGAGACAACCTCCCAGAACTTGACACCTGCACAAGATAAGTTCGACGTTCGACACGTGTCGGTGGTTCGGCGTACCGATTTGGTTGCCGCACTATATAAAACACTGTCAGATGGAGCGCATACGCGTTTATCGCAAAGGAACACACCTGGCCGGTCTGGAGGTGGACAATCTCACGCATGCTACCGGAAGAAAGTCAGTGTCCGTGTCATAGCGACGGAAGATGGGACGATAAAGCAGGCGCTGATATACAGCCTACGCGATGCGCTCCTGGCGCACCGACAAGGCTGCGCGCTTTGTACAGAGAGAAATGCAACTCACGTCTCTAGATAGCAAGGGGATGGAGGGAGGTGGTGGCGGGAGGCAGGAGGACAATCAAAAACGAGGTGCACTCGACGCACGGGCGACTTCGGCATCTCCCGCCCGGCTCCGTGAACGAAGTCCCCGCCTTGCGGCGTCGCGCAGGCTGCCACAAGGCTTGCATCGTGCTGTCATAATCTTTCCTTCCTTGCTCGTAGTGTCTATGCTAGGTCCTAATCCCACTGTATATTTGCTATGTCCCTTAGCGGGTTCGCGTACCGTGCGATAGGCGCCATCGAACCAGCCCCGCACATTGCCGACGCGTGTCAAGCGAAATATATAATCTAAAGCCGATGGCCCTGCCGTTGGCGCCGAACATTCGAGGCGGGAACACCGCGCGACCCGGACTTCTGTGTTCGCATCTTGCTCTCAAGAACCCACGACGACGAAGACGTTCTTCACGACGGCCACGACCAACTGTACTTCTACTAGACGACGCAAAGAATGGCTGCGCGCGCTGGCTACACGGCGTTAACGCCTGAAACGACCGTCTTCCCGCCTCGCTGGGTTCCAGCCCCTGTCTCTGAGGCAATTCAGCCTCCATTCGATACTACCATATCCGGCTCTTTCGTGTCGACCAAAGGTAGTCTACATGATGCTCTACACGCTTACTGGGACAAACTGCGCGGCTTCGTGGACAACAATGCTGGATTATTGCTTGTGGCGCTCGCGCAGCTATTCTTCGCGTTTGTGAACGTGAGCGTGAAGGTGTTGAAGGAGATTGATGTGCCGATGCCTACACTGGAGGTACGTTCATCTTGTTATACCTACCACCAGCTTTTGTATTAACCATGGCCCCGCTCCGCTGTCTAGCTGGTGCTTGTCCGGATGGTACGTGCTCGTGTGACGTGATACCCAGATATGTGGCATGCTAAATGGCGCGCAGTCAATCACCTACATCTGCTGCTTGGTCTTCATGTACGCCATCCATACTCTTCGCGACTTAATACCAGTGTATTGACGACTTCACAGGTATTGGCAAAAGGTCCCCGATCCGTTCTTGGGCCCGAAGGGTGTGCGCCTATTATTGGTGTTCCGCGGGTTCATCGGGTACGACCCTGAACTGGCCCTCTCACGAGCGATGTACTGACGGGCTATCCAGATTCTTCGGACTGTTCGGAGTCTACTTCTCTTTGAGATACTTATCCTTATCCGATGCAACCGTTTTGACTTTCCTATCACCTATCTTCACCGGTATTGCAAGTGCGATCTTCCTGAAGGAGCCCTTCTCGAGGAAGGAGCTCATGGCTGGGCGTATGTACGCTCACCTTTCACTTATTATACCTTGCTGACGTCCGTGTAGTATGCAGCTTCGCCGGTGTCATCCTCATCGCACGACCTGAGTTCCTGTTCGGACATGCCGCGCATCCATCACCACCGTCTACTGACGATGCAACCGCATTGGCACCCCCAGCTGAACTTGGAACACCTCACGAGCGGCTGATCGCTGTCGGGTATGTTCTCGCGTTCTCCTTCCGAACATTTGATTGACTGCGCACGCAGTGTGGCTTTGTTGGGTGTGGTGGGCGCTACGGGTGCTTGTAAGATACCGTTATCCTCGCATGGAAAGCGTACTGACCGGGATCGCAGACACGTCTATCCGTGCAATCGGCAAGCGCGCACATCCCCTGCACTCGCTTGCCTTCTTCTCATCACAGTCTTGCGTTGTCGCGGGTATCGGGTACGCTACTAATTCACATCAACTCACACTCTTGCTGATGAGAGGCGCAGAATGGCCGTCACGCATACCGAGATCGTGATCCCCACGCGCTGGACCTTCCTAGCTCTCTTCGGCGTGATTGGTATCGGAGGTTTCCTTGCACAGGTTCTCCTCACGATGGGCCTGCAACGCGAAGCAGCAGGACGTGCGACGCTCGCTATCTATGTCGGAGTACGTATAGCTTTTCGTGTCGAGTACAATGCACTGGCTAATACTGCAATCGCAGATCATCTTCGCACTTGCTCTGGAGAAGATATTCTTCAATGTTTCGCCATCTGCTCTTTCCATGACCGGCACAGCCATCATCCTGAGCTGTGCTTTGTACATTGCTGTGCGTCCTCCTTCCAGCTACAGCTTAGGTTCGGTCTTCCTAACCCGCATCCTTAGCTTACGAAGGAAAACGTCAAGAACAAGCGTCCTGCGCCGCTTTCCTCAGAGGACTCTGCACTAGAGCAGGGCTTACTCAGTCCCGATACCGATGCTGACGAGCATGAGATGCGACCCTTAGATATGGACAAGTCCCCTCGCGTGGAAACTGAGAAGCTGCCGGACGACGACGACCTGTCTCGACGGGACTAGTGACCTGCGTAGACACCTGTTTATTGGATCCATTGGGACCTACTATATTGCTAGATCTATATACCTTGGGTGCCATCCTGTCCTTCATCCCGCTTTACACTCCTACATTCACTCTCCTAGTACTTGCTGGACTTCCTTGCTGATGTCGATCCATCTGAGAGCCTTTGCCTTCATCATCATGAAGTCCGCCAAAACCGGGTGATGGTGATCGGCGCGGGACCGAGTCCAACACCCCATCAAACGGACCTGGATCGCGGCAGACCCGACTGGCCAGGGGTCTTCGGCCAACGTCCACCACTCGCCGACACTTGAGCGTCGTGTTGCGAGAGTTCACGCCGGGAGAGAATAGTCAACGAGTTGAATTTATCCGTAGGTACGATAAGTGTAGATATACTCGGCCGATGCCGAGGTCATGTGCTCTAACCTCAACCCGAACAAGACTGCTGGATGCGGACGAGGGTCCATAATTACAACACGCCCACTCAGACAGCATGTCGTGAGGTACATATGTGAGGAAAGGGGCGTAGAACGCGAAGTTCGCTCTAAAGGTGCGCCCACTGAAGCGAGAAACGGTCGGACAGGTAAACCAAACCGAGAGAAGATGGTACGATCGGAAGGAGGGACCCAAATCGTAAGTAAAGTAAGAAGCGACCGGAATACACCCAAGTCATAAGATCGTAAGATGGTCGGATAACCCAAACCAGAAAAGGGGAAGGCCCGACCGGATAACCCAAGCCGAGAGCGCGCGGAGAGCTCGCGCGCGGGTGCGCGACGTGCGCGACGATTAGAAAAGGCGGTAAGGTTCACGCGCGACTTTGGCGTGAGTGTTCCCATCATCCTTCTTTTCGTCGGCACCGGATGCCTTCTGAGAAGAAGTCGACGAGGAGGGGGCGGCATCGTCGGCGGAAGAGTCGATCTCGGAGAGACCGAGCTTCTTGCGAGCCTTGAAGCAAGTGGCGAGCGAGTGACCCGACTTCTTGCAGAAATCGCACTTCCTCTTGGAGGAGTTGCGAGGGAGATTGGCCTTGAAGGCCGAGTCGGGAAGAGCATTGCGCGAGGCCTCAGCCTGCAGGATCTTCGCGACGACATCCTCGGAGGCGAGCTTGTCCTGAGCCTGAAGCACAGTCCGAAGTGTCTCGAGGGACGAGGGGAGGGCGAGGGTGATGGCGATGGCGAGGAGGTTGTCGTTGAGGTCGAAACCGAGAGCGCGGACCATGCGCGCCTTCGACGAGAGCGCGTTGAGCTGCGGCTCGAGTGGTTCTTCCGCGACAAGCTCGCCGCGGAAAATTTCGGTGATGAGGTGTGCGGCGCGCTGGAAGCCTTTGCCGCGGTAACGATCCTCGAGGCGCGACCAAACTTCGTGTGCGGTCTTGCAGCCGAGAGCAGCTTCGATCGGGCCCGTGCCGATGTTGAAGGTGATTTGCAGACGGGCTTGACGGTCGCGGAGGGTCCACGCAGTGATTTCTGCGGTCTTGGCGTCGTCGGCAAGTTTGTCCTTGCCTTCGACGAGGTCGAGAAGGCCGTATAGCTCGAAAACGGCGCGCTGGCGGAACTCCCACGTCGCCCAGCTTTCGGCGCCAGTGAGGTGTTGGTCGGCAGGAAATTTAATGAGTGTGGTGGTCTCGGAGGACATGTTCGAAACGAGCGGCGGTGTAGAGTATTATTTTGAAAGCAGACCAGGTCTCATAATCTGTTGCGAGAGTTCACGCCGGGAGAGAATAGTCAACGAGTTGAATTTATCCGTAGGTACGATAAGTGTAGATATACTCGGCCGATGCCGAGGTCATGTGCTCTAACCTCAACCCGAACAAGACTGCTGGATGCGGACGAGGGTCCATAATTACAACACGTCGTACATGTGCCGCCCCCCACTTGAATACATGCACAGTGTTATCGGTCTTCCATCCAGCCCAGTTGCTGCCATTGCGATGCACACGATGAGCTTCTGTCTTTCCCCCGGTCTCACGAATCTCCAAAGATGATCTGCGCTGCCTCACGACGGACGCTGACGCGCACAGGCGCTTCGGAGATTCGAAGCCTCGCGCGCCAAACTGAATTGAAAACGTATTTGATGCAGTGTCATTATACGCCACACTCTAATATGGCACTTGATATCACCGGGGACCACCCTGGACGTCTTCTCCTTAAAGTGCGACGACCATGTCCCACCGTGCGTCGTACGGGCCCCTTCCTCTCGACGACGTTAGCCCTACCCCCACGCACACAATGCACTCCCGAAGTAGCTCGATGACCGCGTCCACGCTCGCCCCTTCGCCCAATGCTCAATCTACGTTCGGTGATGGCCCGGCCAAGGTGCGCCGCGCGGCGACGATGAGTTCCGCCGTTGCGTCCATCCCGACACCTGGGACGGTGCAGGAGCGTCCGCCGCGATATGTGCGTACTCTGAACGTATTGACGCGGTCGTCTGGGTGACTGGACGTGCCCTTGTTTTCTAGGAGCCGCTGTTTATGAACCTATGGCTTGTCATACCCGGCTGCGTGCTGCTCATTGCCCTCGGCATCGGGCTCGAGATAGCTTTGGGCATTTCACAGGATCGTCAAGGTGCGTCTTCTGTCCCATCCGAGATGACCGAATTCTCATGTCGGTCGCAGGGTTCAATGTGCCAGAGAAGAACGTCTTTTCCTTTGCTTCGACCCAGTTTCTCACTGTAAGTGACCCACTCCTTGCCGTCTATGAATTTGAAACCGCCGCGCATCACACATGTCCTGAAGTCTGCCCTGATCTGATGGGTATATATCTCTCCGCCGAGGGGGGATACGCCACTCGCTCATGTTACGCCCTAGCTGTGTCGTATCTCCGACCGCAGACTGGGCGCCGCGCCGAAAGTGGGACTAAACCGGAACTGACATGTTGCTTTCAGGCGTTCTTCCCTTCCCTGCTTGTGATCCCACTAGCGTTTCTTGTGCGGTCATTCGACAGCCAACTGCTGGCATGGCAGGTATGTCCATCGCAGCTTCTTGGCACGTATCGTACTCATGCAACCGACAGCCGTACATGGTTCTTGACCGAGGTAACGCGCGACCACAAGAGTCGATCTTGTTAAGTTATGTACGTGATCATCTCACACGCGTTTCATGGCGGTCACTGATCTTTGCGCGCAGAGCAATCTTGAGTACGCACGTGCGATCTTTATACTGTGTATCCGAAACTAACGCCCATCATCACAGTCGCATCAGCGTCGTCTTCTCCGCCTTTATCTATGGCCATAAGTTATTATTGGTGTCTACAATCACCGTTATTCTGTCTTTGAGCTTCCAACCACTCGCGGGTTCTCTGTTCTCTGTACAACAGAAACCGTACACCACATGTGTGTACCTTTCGTGAGCTAGATAAGCGAAGAGATGGCTAAACTGTTTACCACAGCGTCTTCCGTCACGAGCAACAGATTCATTGGTTTGAACCCTGATGCTAGCGACCTTACTGCCTTCGCTTCTGCTGCTGGGGTAAGGTCTCATGTTCTAGTTCAAAAGTCGGAGCACTCATTACGATGCAGTTTGTCTCTGCCGCTGTCAGCAACATCCTTGTTGACCCGCCCTTCATCTTCAACGGCTGGGCGTCGGCCGAGTTCACTGTACGTATCAAGTCCTGGCACCAAACACCGGAGCGCTGATATTGCGACAGTTCCAAACCAATACATACCTGAACGGCAGCATGGCCGTGAACACTTCTGGCGTCCAAACCAACCCCACCTGTTCCAATCCGACCCAACTCAGCCTCGATACGTCGGGGACCCAATACACTCTCACAGCGACCTCCAGCAAAGGATGCACACTCGGTCCCGCGACATTTGATCCGAACTCTGCCAATGCGTTGTACGGCGTCACCCCCATAGCGAACTGCACAGAGGATCTTCAGACGGATCGCGAGTTCATGCCCGTTTTCTTTTGGTTCTACCAGAATCAACAGGCAGCGGGCGTGTTCTGTGCGCCAACGTTGCAGCTTTTCAATGTCACTGCGCATGCGTCGCTACAGAACGGGACCCTTACGAAAGTGGATGAGCATAGCGACTTTGCCAGACCGAACAATGTGACCGGCGAGATCCTGCACGGACCTGTTCGGGCTTTCAACGGGTAAGCCCTCGCCAGATGCGTCATTCCTTACCATAGCTTACCTGATTATTAGTTTGTTCTTCAATGTCAGTCAAGACGCAAACGTCCAGGCTCGAGCGACGACGATCGCAAGCACGATCCCGAATGCCATCTTCCACCAAGCCCAACAGAACACCTCTGGTGTCCAGGCCGTATTTGAGGACCCGAATGGATTCTTGAACATCACGACGAAGCTCTACGTATGTCCTGTCTGATTCGCGTAACGTCCGTGAAGAGCTTCGCTGAACGACGTATGCAGACGAAGTACCTTGCTCTCGCCGCGACATCTGTTTACTTCACTCCAACGAACGCGGAACTACCGAGCACGACCACGCGACTTGTGGATAGGCTCGTCATCGAGTATGTTCATCTTCAGCACGCCGAATCAGATACTGACCGCCTCCTTCAGAGCATTGCCAGCACATGCCC
Source organism: Peniophora sp. CBMAI 1063 (assembly GCA_900536885.1). NCBI lineage: Eukaryota > Fungi > Basidiomycota > Agaricomycetes > Russulales > Peniophoraceae > Peniophora > Peniophora sp. CBMAI 1063. Next base: position 14,935 of record UWZB01000011.1, read on the forward strand.
TTTCAGTCATAGCCATCATCTGCGGCCTTATCTGCATCGCGGTGCATCTCTATCACCACCGCGCCCGCCGCAACGTTTATCTCCCCCACCATCCCGGAGACATCGCATCGGCTGTGGCAATGACCGCGCACTCGGGCTTCGGCGAGCTTCTCTACCCATATGACAACGACTCTACGATTGCCGGAAAGCTCGACGGCCTGCGTTTCCGCCTCGACAGACGGACAAGCGCTATCGTGGTGGAAAGCGACTCGAGCGATCCGGAGGCGCGCTCGGCGTTCATGACCGAGAAGCTTCAATATGATCGCGAGGAGGGTGGCAAGTCGATGTTCTCGAGAGGGGATAGCTTTAGGACTGTGACCACTCTTGGTGCTATCAGGGAGGATAGCGTGGGCTGGGTACCGCAGACCATCGGGAGTGCACGTTTGCCGCCGGGGGCTCTGCAGCCGGGAACGGGTGAGATGACGCCGCCGCCGAGTCGAGGGCAGGAGAACGCGCCGCTATTGTAGAGGGCCTGTGCATTTTTGACGAACATTCGATTTCACGAACCTAACTTACACTGCATCTTGTATACTTCGTTCTACCACCTAAATTGTAATCATCACTTATCGACGACAGTGCCAACCACGCCGCGTTCAACGAGTATAAGTACCAAGCGTAAGGGTACCTTCGCCATCTACTGCCTTACGAAGACCACCAAGACCATACTGGCACCCACCCAGTACATGCCGTAGTCAATCAACTCGTGCGGAATGCATGCCTGCCCAGTGCCTGCCATTGCCTGATCGCAGAAGGAAGAAAGTTGGGGGCGTAACGGCGTGACGCCACGCGGCAGACTCGCGCTCAATCGGACTGTTCAAACGCGCGGACACCAAAGCCAGGCTTGCCTCCTGCCACCACCACCTTTCTTCTCCTTCTCTAACCTTACGACCTACTCATGTAAGTACTTTGGACATAAATTGTGCCGAGGCGCGAGGGGCGAACACGGCGGGTGGCCAGGAGTCGCGTCTCGGCTTCAGTACACTCGTGGTTTTGTTTCGCGTCCAATACTGACATCTACTGCTAGCATGCGCGAAATCGTTCACCTCCAGACCGGCCAGGTATGTCGCTTTATTTGTGGCAGTTGAAGAGCAGTGCTGAGATAGTTGTATAGTGCGGCAACCAGATCGGTGCGTTCGGACGCTTCACACGTGTCTTCGCGTCTCGCTGATCACCTTTGTGCGCAGGTATGAAGTTCTGGGAGGTCGTCTCTGATGAGCACGGACTCGACAACGATGGCCACTACAAGGGCAACAACGACCTCCAGCTCGAGCGTATCTCCGTCTACTACAACGAGGCCGGCACGAACAAGTATGTTCCTCGCGCGGTCCTCGTCGACCTCGAGCCCGGCACCATGGACGCCATTCGCGGCGGCACAATTGGCAACATGTTCAGGCCAGACAACTTTGTATTCGGTCAGAACGGTGCTGGTAACAACTGGGCAAAAGGACGTGAGTGGACATGCGTCGCTTTGAGTTCAAAGCGCTTCTAGCTTGGAATGCAAAGGCTGATTGTGACGCTGCGCAGATTACACGGAAGGTGCCGAGCTCGTCGACTCTGTTCTCGACGTTGTCCGCAAGGAGGCTGAGGGCACGGACGCCCTTCAGGGTAAGCGGTCATCTCGAACGCGATATGAGCGGGTATCAATGCTGCGCAGGCTTCCAGATCACGCACTCGCTTGGTGGTGGTACCGGCGCCGGTATGGGCACACTCTTGATCTCGAAGATCCGCGAGGAGTACCCTGACCGCATGATGTGCACGTACTCCGTCGTGCCCTCACCGAAGGTGTCTGACACCGTCGTTGAGGTAAGCTACCGACAATCCTAGCTAGAGACGGTCTACTCATTATGATCACGCTCAGCCCTACAACGCAACGCTCTCCGTGCACCAGCTTGTCGAGAACTCCGACGAGACCTTCTGTATCGACAACGAGGCGCTTTACGACATCCACTTCCGCACGCTCAAGCTCGCCACGCCCACATACGGCGACCTCAACCACCTCGTGTCCATTGTCATGTCCGGTATCACAACTTGCTTGCGCTTCCCTGGTCAGCTTAACTCTGATCTCCGCAAGCTCGCCGTCAACATGGGTATGTTGATTGTCTTATACTGTATCGCCACCTCTGCTGATCATCCTCGGCAGTGCCCTTCCCGCGTCTCCACTTCTTCTTGACTGGTTTCGCACCCTTGACTGCTCGCGGCTCGCAGCAGTACCGCGCTGTCTCTGTCCCCGAGTTGACCCAGCAAATGTTCGACGCAAAGAATATGATGGCTGCATCCGACCCGAGGCACGGTCGTTACCTCACCGTTGCCGCCGTCTTCCGTGGCAAGGTCTCGATGAAGGAGGTCGAGGAGCAGATGCAGAACGTTCAGAACAAGAACTCTGCGTACTTCGTCGAGTGGATCCCCAACAACGTTCTCACTGCGCAGTGTGACATCCCGCCGCGTGGCTTGAAGATGGCCGTCACTTTCCTCGGCAACAGCACCGCCATTCAGGAGCTCTTCCGCCGCGTCAGCGACCAGTTCACTGCCATGTTCAAGCGCAAGGCGTTCTTGCATTGGTACACCCAGGAGGGTATGGACGAGATGGAGTTCACGGAGGCCGAGTCAAACATGCAGGACTTGGTTGCCGAGTACCAGCAGTACCAGGACGCGACCGCTGAGGAGGAGGGCGAGTACGAGGAGGAGGTCGTTCAGGAGGAGGAGTAAATGCCGCGCGGCATTGTCCCTCCTCATCTCGACCTATGAAAGTACTACGCTCCTCTTACTTTCCTTTTCCTTGCATACGTATACGTTTCCGCTCGCTTACCTACGCATCGCTTTTAACGAATGTCTTTTCATGATGGATGAATTATATCGCAAGGAATCATACCCTGTTTTGCTATTCGCTATTTATGTATCGCCTGAAAACTGAGCGCATGAAGCTGGATTGCCAGTAGCATAGGTATGCGAAGCCGCGTTTTATCACCGCCGCCACTGTACGATGGGGAGTACGTAGTCTACGAGTTAAATGATGATACTTGAAAAGCCATGGCAGTCGTAAATTGGTATCTGTACCCTTTCGGACCGACCTTCCGGCGGGCGCGAGAGGGGCCCTCGGGCTCGTTGCAACTTGCGCTCGACCAGCATGGTCTTCAGGTACCACGGAGCCGCATCAGGGGACGTCGAGCTTCTCACCGCTCACCACACAACTTCTCTGTATTCTGGACTTCCATGAAATGAACCTACTGAGCTCGACTGTTCTTGACGGCCGTGGCGTATCCGAGAAAACTCACGGGCAGCGCCGGTATCTCCGCGGTCAATGCAACGTCCATTATCTAGAATCTACCACTTCTCCACATCGCTGCTGCATGAGCCTCCTTGTAGACGACATGCCCTATCTCAGAGTGTAAGAGCTATCGCTGGTCGATGGAACTTGTCGTGCATGCTGCCTGTCCTTGGCGTGTGCATTTCGTTCTGTCCCGGTGCGGGGATCAGGTCACGTTGAGACTCACTCCTCCTTCACCACTTGTGGCGGCCCGCATCTTTTCCGGATATGTAGCGCCTAGTCATGAGGTTCATACAAGTTCAAGAGTATCTCCCCGCCTTAACGATTCATTCTTAGCACTGCATCGCCCTTCTTGAAGGTTGAGCGACCCGAGAAGCTCGCGATTGCCACCGGTAGTGCGTCGCCACACGGTCCGCGTAGTACCGCAACCTCTAACCGATCATCAAAGAGACTGGGCCGTGCTTGAGTCTCTGTGAGCAAGTGAGGTTCTGCCGGCAAACTGCCACCGGATCCGTGACTATATAACTGACCTGCTGCCGGACAAAAGTGGTGGCGCACCTACCTCGGTCATGCTGTACCTGGCCCTCCTCGGCTACCTTTACCTTGCTTCGTGCGTGAGCGCTCTGACCTACAAGGGTGCCGACATCTCGTCGGTGCCCGTTGTGGAGCAAAGCCTTCACTACACCGACAACGGCGCGCAGACGGCTTTCGAGACTATCATCAAGGTATGTGTGGAGTCGTCGCACTCATGAAACACGATGCTCAATGTGATGCACAGAACCATGGCGCGAACGCAGCACGCGTGCGCGTCTGGACCGCCGGAACCTACAGCACACAGTTCGCCATCGACCTTGGAAGGCGCATCAAGGCAGCAGGCATGACGCTCATCGTCGACCTCCACTTCAGCGACACTTGTGAGTACAGATCCCCTAGCGTCGTGTATCGTTGCTCATGCGGGTCCATAGGGGCCGACCCTGGTAAACAGGCGATTCCTTCTGGCTGGCCAACGAACTTGAGCGGGCTGAACACCCAGATCTACACGTATGCCTCGTACTTCTCATATATCAGTACTTATAATGCTCATGATTCTCTATAGCTACACCCAGGGCGTCATGCAGGCCTTCAAAAACGCCGGTGTCACAGTCGACATCCTCCAAGTCGGCAACGAAATCAACAACGGTCTCCTCTGGCCCGTCGGCGAGATCTCTGTCAACGGCATCAACCCTGTCTCCCAGCTTTTGCACTCCGCTGTCAACGGAGCGCGCTCGGTGTCTTCGCCCAAGATCATGCTTCACCTCGCCAACGGTTGGGACGAGAGCGATATGACCTGGTTCTTCAAGAACGTATTCATTCAGGGTGCCTTCGCTACCACGGACCTAGACATAATAGGAGTCAGCTTCTATCCTTTCTACGATAGCGGGGCCACACTCTCGGCGCTCAAGACGAGCTTGACGGCGTTGACGGGCGTGATCCAGAAGCCGATCATCGTCGCCGAGACGGACTGGCCCGTTACCTGCTCGGGCGTAAGCCTTACGGACAAGAGCGTACCAGTGTTTGCGGCCGGTCAAGTTACCTGGATCCAGGATATCACGAACGTACTCAACTCGTTGCCCAACGGTCTTGGCCAAGGTATCCTATACTGGGAACCGGGATGGGTCGGGAACGCGAACCTTGGATCTGGTTGCGCTGTGAGTGCTTCCTACGCGTCATGGCTGAATGCGTGGCTGATAACCTGGTGCTATAGGATAACTTGCTGGTGTCGGGTACCGGCGCTACGCGCACCTCCATCAGCATGTTCCAAAGCATGTAACTAGTGATGCACCGTGTGCCAGGTGATCCAACAATCGAATGATCTATACTTGTACTGCTACGTAGTCTATCTGGCTCGCTACTGGGGCGTATGCTTGTTGCTAGTGTTCACAAGCGTGGTGGCGGGGCTAAGCTATATAACCGTCGCGCAAGGAACTGGGGTAGGCGCGGCGTGTCACGCCGTTACGCGACGCGACGCGTTTGTTGAACTGCCGCGCGTTTGACGCAGGTTCGACGCGTTGTCCCATACGCCACCACCATCAACTTGTGCAGCATGGAAGCAGGTCCCTCATCGCACCGGTCCTCGTCACCAGAAATGGCAATGGATGACGAGGTTGAACTCGAGAACGCTAATCCTGCGGCTGAAGAGGAAGAGGGTGACGATGAGGAAGGCGAACAGGATGACGCCGGTGATGATGAAGACGACGACGGTCTCGCCGGGGCCCAGCCACCAGTCGAAGATGGAGATGGAGATACTACTGCTCAACCAGATGATGTCGCGAGCAAACCCAAACGAAAACCGAAAGCGGCCGGATCAAACCAGTTGAATCGGCAGTATGGAGGAAAGGCTTTGTTACCGATTACTCGAGTGCAAAAGATCGTCAAAGCGGACAAGGTATGCTGCTGTTCATACACAACTTCTTATGCTAAGCTGACATGAATGAATCTAGTGGAATACTGCGACTATAGGGCGGGAATCTACTTGGCTCATCGCTCGTGCAACGGAGGACTTCATCCAAAGGTGGACGAAGGGTGCCTATAATCATGCTCTACTGGACAAGCACAGTACCATCTCCGTGGGCGACATGGGTAAAGCTTGTCATTCCCGTACTACAATATTATGCCTGATCGTACTTCGCAGCCAAAGTCATCAGAAGGGACGATGAGTACACGTTCCTCGACGGTACGTTCGCTCTGTCCATCTCTCGTTCCGCTTTTGGGGCTCAAGTTATTGGCAGAGATCATCATGCCCATGGTCAAGCAGCCGCCACCTCGTAAGGCTCCGGGAGGCGGAAAGGGGAAGAAAGCAGAGGCTCGGGCTGCCCCACAAGGTCAATCGATGTTGGACGGCTTCGTTGCCGGGAAAGCGGATGAAGGGCCTGACGAAGAGGAGGACGGGGATATAGTCATGGACGAAAACGGCGCGATGACGTTCGTACCGCGGCCGAGCGCCTAAGTATCGCTATCTACACTTGCTTTGTCCTACCTGCTGTGCTATGTCTGCTATGGAAACTGTATCATCAACGACCGCGACGTATTATGTACATGTATCATTTCGTGATTCAGTTGGCAACCTTCGGAGGAGAGGATGACTTCGTAAACGCGATGACGTGGTCAGGCATTACTTCACTCCCACCACCATGTCGTTCAGTCTCGCTACCCCAGTCAACACAGCGCTCCTTCTCTACATTTTGTATCAAGCACAGCGTATCCTCATTCCCTCGACCAAAGTCCCATCCCAAACGCCCTCGGAATTCAAGTCCGGCTACTCATGGATGCCCAAGTCGCATCCACCAACCCTTCTCTATACCACCTACACCCCGAAGACTCTTGAGCCTTTCAACGGCCGCGACGGCGGCAGGATACTGCTTGCTATTGACGGCACTGTCTTTGATGTGACAGCTGGCCGAAACTTCTACGGACCTGGTGCGCACATTTATTGCGCCCCACTCCATAATGGCTAATTTGTGGCGTCAGACGGGATGTACGGGAACTTCGCCGGCCGCGACGCCTCTCGTGGCATGGCGAAGCAGTCATTCGACGTCGGTGCGTTGTGATACGCCCCAGTATGAGGACGTGTACTGAACGCAATGCCCAGAAATGTTGACGGACATCGACAAGCCATTGGACAAGCTTGATGACCTAACTCCAGAGGAAATGTGCGTCTCAGAATCCGTACTATGTACAGCGAGGCACTGATCATCTTCCTCTCCCTCACACAGCGAGAACATGCGAGGCTGGATCGAGCACTTCTCCGGGAAGTACATCATCTGCGGCAAGCTTGTGGAGAACGACGCCGCCTGAGATCACCGGAAATATATGTACAATATCGTCCTGCTGTGGAATACTTGCTGTGCCTTTACCTGATCAATACGAAATTGTGACTTGCTTTATAGTGCTGTGCGGACGATGGACGGTCGGCCGCCCATTCTCGGAGCGAGCATCGTACCTCTCGGCTCAGTACCGACGCCGCCTCGAACAAGCGATGAATCCACACACAGGAGAATGAGTTACAGTCGCATAGTGCGCACGATAGCAGGACTATTGATACATGTAGGGTAAAAGTACAAGAACAAGGGGTATCGTGAGACGTCATTCAGGTCATGATGTGGTTGTGCGGGCGCTTCACTCAGTATCGAACTCAGTATCGATATGAAGGCCCTCCTACTGCTCTTCCTCTTCTACGGGATGATGAGTAAGGTCGCACTTTCGGTGGTACTCGTGAGGCACGTACCCGCAGTGACACAATCCGCATGTTAGTACGTCGAGAATGCACAAGACACAGCTGACGACGGCTAGAGGAACGCGCTTAGCTCGAGGTAAAGAAAGAAGGGGGGAGGGAAACGCACCGTCAACGATGCATAGTATTGCCTCTACAATCGCGTCTACGACACAGCAGATGGCTGCTCCGATACAGGCGAAGATGCCGACGATGCAAGAGATGATTATACTAGAAGCAGAGCGTCAGACGACCGTCGCAAGCAATCAAGCGAAGCCAAACTTACCCCATGATATTTGCTACTTTCTGAGAAGTGTTTAATCGGTCGTAAGTGGATGGGTGGCGAGTAGAGATTTGTGTGAGGGAAAGGCGTTTCCGAAAGCGGGCTTATAACACAGCACCTCCGCGCGTATGACGTAGCCTCAGGTGTCGAGCGCCGCACGCGCGAGATACCGTTGTTTCCGACTAGATCCAAGTTTACCCACATTCATCATGCGTAACTTGACCGACAAGGTCCGGCCACGAAACGTCTGACGCGCGAGTTGGAGCGCTTTCGCCGCGGCGAACTTCGCATGCGGTGCTTTGGAGCGCCCTCGTCCTACCCTTGTCGGCCCGGATAGTCCGATTTTGGAAGGAGACGGGCGACCAACGGGCGACAGCATATTCACAAAGGAGAGAAGGATATTGTTCCGGTCGACTGAAGTTTCAATCTACAAGTTGTACGAATCTTGGATGATGGAGGCTGGTCAGAGAAGGGTGGCGCGGCGTCGGGTGAGCATTGTGAGCATACTCAACCATACAGCGGACCATGCGGGCCGCCAGAGCCGGACCCAAGCCCTTGACTGTGGCGACAAATGAACTTGGACCTGAACCGCGGCCACCTCTTTCCAAACACGCTCTTGACTTTGTCAAGGCAAAGGACAAGCCGACTTCTAGGGTCAAGGAGTCCGATATGCCTGCTTGGGAGCTTACACTGGGCTCCACTCCAATACTTAATGTGCTTTACACCCTGGTCTTCTCCTCATCCTGTAGGACTGGATCTGATGTACCCTGTACTAGGCTGTTCCAAGCTTCTTGGCTTCAGAGGATTTGAATGAGCCTGAAGGAGATGCAGAGCCGATCATACGATATTGGGAGGCATTACTACGCAAACACGGGCACCATCCGTATTTGCTTGTCCGCTATGCCGAACGTCTGATGGTGCTCTCGGATGCTGGACATGCACTGGTGCTGCTTGAAGAAGTAAGGATACGGTCATAAAAAGAGGTAGACACATCTTTCTTATCAAAACGTAGTGCCTGGAAGAGATGGGTGCGCTCGATGCCGAGGTCAGCCCCGAGTTCGAAGCGTCTGTCGAGGCACTCAGAGAGCACTTGGACACGAAGACGCTGCATACGGATGGTAATCTCCCTGATCCTTGTATGCCGCATGCCATCAGAACGTATGCTTAAGAGAGCTTACGTATCGCGCCTAGCTCTCGTGCAGCTCTGGATCCCCGCGGCCATGCTACCCATGCCCAGCGATGCCCTGGCTCCTGGTGGTCATGCTCAAGTTCGAAGTGATTGGACACAGGACTTTCCCAAAGGCTCAGAAGCTCTTAGATACATGCGACACCTTGCAGTTGAGACTCATCAGGTCGATCGTACGTTCTTAATCACGGAAGAGGTCAGTGATACGCTTGCTTCTCAGTTCAGGTGCTCGTTGACGAGCCTCTGATCGATAGTCAATGAAAGACATAGTTCAAGATGGAATAGCAGCGCATCGTATTCATGTTGCCTCAGGAAGCAAGATACAAGACCCACATGTTATCGATGCTATTCTCGACGATACGCTCACGGTAGACCAATTCACCCATTCATCCACTTCATCTGGTTGATGTTCTAGGCATCGAGGCATACGAGCTCGTATGTCCCCTCGTCGAAGATCCCGCCAAGCTCACGCCTGAAGCGATCTGCGAAATACATCAACGCATGATGGATACAGCACGCTTTCAAAGCGAATACTACTTCCCGGCAGGTGTGATGCGGTCCGCTACCCGCAATGAAGTCTTCATAGAGACTGGACGTGACAAGAGGATACAATGTTGTCCTTCCACGCGAGTTGAAGACGAGATGCACAAGATCTGCGACATGGCTCGGGTACGCGTGATCTATCATCACTATATCAGTGGTTGACTGTTTGACTTGTTCTCAGAGGCACATCGAAGAGGATCGGATGAGTCCCTTTGCTCAGGCAGTCTGGCTTCACCTCGCGCAAGTACGCTGTATTCCTTTCGAGGTGCGTACATTCAGCGAAGATGCATTGTCTTAGGCTGATACCTTCTATGCCAGAAGGGAAACGGTCAGGTATTACGTATGATCTCCTCTATCCCGCTCATGAGACGTGGTTATCCGCCCATCTCGGTGCTATCGCACAAGAGAAATGCTTACTTTGAGGCGATCAATCAGGTGGGCGCTTCCGTACAAGAGATGGGTCTACATATCGCTCACAGTGTACAGGCATACAAGGGCAACTTCGATCCGCTAGCGCGATGCTTCGTTGAAGGAATGCAGAAAGGCATCGAAGGAACGCGACCCTGAGAGGCATAGAGTTATGTCACTGGGATGCATCTTGGCATGACAGCTTATTGCTACTACTGTTGCTCTAGTGCACCCTCTTCTGTATTTTGAGATCCACCGATATCAAGAGCTCAATACCGTAGACAGTGCGTGCGCAAGCATGCTGCAGTCAAGTCAGCATCTCGACACTATGCGATGACGCCATGAGGTACTCACTTGTGCACCGTGAACAAGGGGTGCAACGTATTAAGCCAGCTATACCAAGCAAGACATCTCATCAGTGCGAAGCCAAAACTAGAGAAGTCGAACCGCACAAGTAATTTGCCACAGGAGCGCACCCCGCATCCTGCGTATCCGGCGCAGGCGTCCCATTCTCATACGCATCGCAGAACCCAGTAGCGTTCACAAAGCCAAACACCTCAGCGTTATCCAGCAGTGTGTTGAACACAGGCTGCGTATCAAAGATAGTGACACTCCCGATGTCTTTCGCGTGCTTCTTCTCGAACGCGGCGGCATGAGACTTGAGTGCGGCGTTGTAGCCCGCGATTGAAGAGGTGATCTTCTTGACGGCGTCTTGTCCGGCTTCGATGAGGAGCGGAGCGCGGTTGGTTGGCGGGACGGTTAGGAAGAGGAAGTTGCCTGCGACAGGTTCAGTTCATTGTGGCGTGAAGTAGAGTTGGATGCTGAGACTCACGAGCACCCGCGTCGTATAGTATCTCGATCTGAGATGCGCTTTCAGACCAAAGATGTGTGCGAAGACAAGATGGTCTCGTACCTGCCCGAACAGCCTGTCCATGAGGGTTTGCTGGAACCCATGCTGGGTGATGTTGGTCTGCACCGCGATTTGTGAGTGAAGTATTTCGACGATAGAGTCAAGGCTTTCGTACCCAAGCGTATGAGTTTCCCTGAGCGTTCGTTCAGCAACAGAGACCCATCAAGCAAGCAACGTACTCACCACATCGTTGATGCCTATCCATACAGCGAACAAGCTGGCCAGGTTCTGAGTTAGCTTAGGAAGTCCGTCTCGAGCAAAAGCTTAGACGTACGTATCATCGCCACTCCACTCTGCACCAACGGGTTTCGAAGCGAGGAACTCAGAGAACTGCGACACCTGGTCCACGACTGATCTAGACAAGTACCTCTCAGTCAAGCATTCGAAAGCTCGCATTAGACACGAAGCTCACAAAACCGTCGGGAGGTACGGCTCGACCAAAGCCGAGTCGATCGTCGCACCACCATAAGCCAAGTTGAACACTTTCGTATCTGTGACATTGAACGTGCTCTCTGTCCGATCCATGTCAGTACGTCGCACTCAAGATCAAGCTAAAGACTCACCCAAGAACCCGACCCAATTGGGACCGTTCGAAGATGTGAAGCCAGGTACAGGCGAGTCAATGCCCGCGCTGATATCGTATCCGTTCGTCGTGTATGAGTCGCCGAAGACAATCATGTACTTCGTATCTGCCCACGCAAGCTTCGCAGTCGCAGGGATCGCCGCTACCGCACATAGCGCGGCTGTAAGTACGTAACTCAACATCGTGCCGAAGGGATGCGTCGCGCGCGCAATGAGAGGCCAGGGCATATATAGCGGTTCGTGTTCAGTCAAACAGAAGAACCGTGTTCACGCGTTCACGAGTTGAGTTGCCGAAGATGTTGCATGGTCATGCATCATAGGCCGAGAAACAGCCGCCTCCGCGAAAGCACGCCGCATCTTCTCAGAAGCCCAGCGAAGTCAGGTGTTCTGAATTGCGTAGATAGCAAGTGTCCTAGGATCACAGCCCCTCCAAATCTAAATCAGCCACAACAACATCCGTCCCATTAACCAAATAAAGCGACAACACCCCGTCCTCGCCCAACCTATACCGATCAACCAGCGGCTCCCACCCACACCCCTCCTGCACCTCCCACACGACCTCCCAGTCTCTAAATCTTCCCGCATCCGTGCTAGCCAGAATACTCAGCCCGGTCGAGTTGGCCGCGTTGTCGGGCAAGATCGCTAGGAGCGTCGAGCCGCCACCGGAGGAAGAGGTCACGGGGACGAGCTTGCCGCGCTTGCCGATGACGGTGGGCGTGTTGGTTACGTTGTTGATGCTGGGGAGGTCGAGCGGGAGGGGGGTGCGCGTCCAGTATGAGCGCGTGCTGCGCCAGTAGTGGTACCACTGCTCGGTCCCGGTCGTGTTCTCGCGGTTGAGGACGTGGATCCGGTCTTGGTTGTCTACGGCTTGGGCTTCTTGATTCAGGATACCACTACGAGAGTGGCATCAGCAAGCGCATACTTATGCAAATCCGCCTTTGAGACACTCACCCGTACTTCGGAATACCGAACACCACGATCCCAGCACTGGCCGGCACAACAGGCACACCATCCGTAACGTTCGCAACCGGCTGGCCCCATGTATTCAGCCACGTCCTGCCGAAATCCGGGCTGCTTGCGAAGTTCAGATCGTGGTTGTTCTCAGGACCGTTCGGGCCTGCTTGCACGGCGACATCTTGTCCGACGTCGTTCACGTAGTCACGGTAGGTCCTAGATAGCAGTAGCATCAGTCACGCATGTAGCCAGGGGATGTGAATGTAGACTGACCAAGTCGTGATCAAGTTGCCCTTGCTATCGAAGTCCAATCCATTGATATATGCGTTATCTGCACCTCATAAGCCAGCAAAATCGCGGAGTACGAAACTCGACGTACTATTGACACCCTCGAGATACCTTCCAATCAACGCCCACCCCTCCCCCGGCGTATATTCATACAACCAATCATCGCCCAGCCCCGACCGTCCGATCCGAAGCTCAAAGATCAGATCCGTAGTCGAGCTCTGCAGCGAAGTCGGAATGGAGAGGAAGCGCGGGTAGGTGACGGGTGTGAAGTACTCTGTTACGTTGAGGGACTCTGTGCCGGGGAGGTGGTCCTATGGGGAATATGAGCTGTGTTATGGCGGTTGGATATGGGGTACGGGACGCACGAGCACTTCTCCGAAGAGGTCGGTAGACCAGGTCGTGTTTCCGGGGCTGAGCGCGGCTCCGGTTTCCGAGACGCGGTAGTGCAGCTGAACGCGTCGGTGAGCACTACTGCATGCAGTCCGAGCTGCCTGTAACTCACAACATTGTCATGTTGGTCAAACGCCATGTGGATCGTGCCATCTCCAGCAGAGATGCCAATCGAGATCCTATAGTCCGACTTTCAGTCAAACGAGGAACACTCTACCACCATGATTGCACGCACGTATCATGCCCATCATCTTCAGTCTGATTATAGTCCGTAAACGTCAGACTCTCCCATGTTGCATTGGAAGACGACAAGGCCCGCCGTGTGAGCGTGGCGTGGCGAACGGACGAGTTGGACGCGTCTTCGACCCAAAGTGATGCGTACTGATATCCTAGACACTGTCCATTCAGCCAGCTATTCAGGAGATAGCACGACGGTTACGCACCTTGGAAAGTAATGATAGCATCCTGCTGGTACGACTCTCCATTCAGATGGTTCACAGTCCCCGGGTTCGGCCCAAGCACACTGCTTCCCAGCAGCCTGATCGCAGAAGCGCCCGTCAGGCCGTACAGGACTCCGAGTCCAAGTAGCGAGCGCGCCATCTCGAGTTCAAGCACGCCGTACTCGAGTAGAGCGGTCTCATACGGTCCGTATTGCGCAATATATAGGTAGAATACCGGGAGAGCCGTTTATGATGCATCAGGGCGAGCAGAAGGCAGTTCTCAGGTGACCGTGGTCATGCACTTCGATGGCGAGGTACGGCGGACCGGCGAGGGGCACGCTTATTTCCGTGCATCACGCTTCTATAGTATGCGAGGACTCGAAGGAGAAGCAAGAGTGCATCCTATTGTGAACGAACACGACGTTCGACGTTGTGAGGCTCATGACGGTCTGAGACAACGGGCGAGCGCGAATAGACGCGCTCGGGGCGTCGGGCCGGCGCTTGTATACTAGAGACGCGACTTGCCTCTGCCGGCCACAGCCCTTTCCCGTCTTCGCATACGGTCCCTCTGTACTCGATACTATCCTATACTTTGCGCTACCTGTCCGTCATCGACCGCTCACCATGCCGCCGGCGAAGCAGGGAGCGAAGTCCACCAAATTCCCAGTGGTGCGTGCGCATACTCGTCTTCGCCACAAGACCCATCCTAATGATTTCCCACAAATACCCTCTCCTGATATCCGACAATACAGGCCCACATCAAGAAGATTATGCAGAAAGACGAAGACGTCGGAAACGTAGCCTAGGCAACACCCGTAGTAATCTGTGCGTCCCCCGTCCTTCACTCTCTCCTTCACGAATCACATTCTCACTGATATGTCAGCAGAGGCCGTTGAGCTCTTCCTCCAAGTGGTCGTCTTCTAATCCGCCAAAGTCACTCGATCACGCGGGAGCAAGAAGGTCTAAGCTTACCACCTGTGCGTCCATTCTCCATTCTCCATCCTCACTCTCCACTTCCTACTTTGTACGCGTCACTCGCACTCACACTACACCAGGAAACACGCGATCGAAAAGACGGACATGCTTTGATGCTTGGCGCAATGTGGGACACCCTACGACCATATCAACGCTCTTCTTCGTGAACTAGACGCCGCAATCGCGGCTCTACTAGTCGCATGCGGACGCTCTCTCGAGCTTCTCACTCTCAACGGGTGGTTACATACGAAGGCCGAGACTCTGACTGCTATCGGAGCTCGTGCGAGGGAGTTGAGAATGATCGATATGGCGTTCGACCGGGAAATGACTGATGTCGCTGCTGGTGGGATCTTGGAGGGCTGTGAGAGATTGACTGAGGTGCTGGTGTGGGGATGCAATTGTCTCGCCGTGAATTGCCCACGAAAGGTGAGCTTGGAAAAATGAGGCAAGATAGCGCGAGTACTGATCAGTTGGCAGCGTGGCGTTGCAATCTACGGAATTGAGTCGCTTTCGTCGGCGTAAGATATTCGTTCTGAATCTCAATACTCTCTATCTTGATATAACGTTACACATGCCCGAAGGGGATTCTGCGGCATATTCATGCTGTATCAACTCCACCTTTACGTAAGGTGCAACATGAGTCCTTGGAATGTGGTCTATCTCTCCCTGTTTTACCTGCGCCGCTCGATGAGGGTTTGAAGGATATTCCTTCATCGATTCAAACGCGTCAATAAGTCATGGCTGGTATCGTACAAAGGCCGAGACGCTCGGTGCCGTTGGAGATCGTGCTCGAAGCAGGACCATGCCCTGGATGACATGAAGACACCGCATGCATACAAATGCAGGTAGACTGTGTATACTTCATGCATCCCGGATCCTACGGGCCCTAAGTACGTAAGGCATGTTGTGGTCATCTGCCTGGGGTACCATGTCATACGCTTCGAATGTTATCCCTGGCCTCCTCCTCCTCCTGCTTCCCCTCTCCGTGGCAATAGCATTCTCCTCTACTTCTCTCCGCCACGCATGCAGTGCTTGTACTGGATCCCGTCTTACCGGCTCAGTGCCGCCCGCAAAAGTTACAGGAGAGGCCAAAACAGCATTGTCACCGGCTTCTGTGCCGTCCATCGCATTGAAACTGTTGCCAGTCCCGAGGCCAGATCCCTCTTCATAGGGACCATAGGGCGCGTCTTCGTACGACCAAGACTCAGATAGGGAGATGCGATATCTCATGGATTCTGTGTCCTCCGGATCATATGAACTGCCGTCGGACGCCTCTTCCGACCGGTCTGTCGAGGATGCTCCTGCTTCATCTGGGTAGTCCTCTGACCTACAATCGCATTGGCTCAGTATGCGTGAAATCGTGCACAATAAACACATACGGCTCTTCCTGATATGCTACTATTATTCTTTGAAAGATTCCTATGGGCTCTGGCTCTTCTTCATCTGGCCCCTGCTGTGTCACAGAGCTTAACTCTTCTTCAACTTCTGGCTCGGGATTCAGGCGAGCCGTGGTAGTGGAGTCTCTCGAACTCTGATATGATGTCTCGTCACTGCTCGATCTCAGTCACTTGTTAAAGTTCACGGTTAATACACAGACCTGGGACTTCCTCGGGCCTCTGACGACTCTAACGGCTCGCCCCGATCATGTTCAAGGAGTGCATAAGGCCTTCCGCACTCCCAGGAAGAGCTACAATGATAATTATTAGGTGACAGCTAAGACAAAACATCACAGGACATACCATACAATACGACCATCCGCCAGTACGAACTCATCACCATATGTCTCTGTCTGGCAATATGGACATAGGGACACAGGCAGCCCAATGACTAGGCTCATATTCAGCCTTGATCCGGATTTCACTATTGTCGACCATTCAGTGGAAGATATAAGAAGGTGTTCTTCGTTTCCTAGAGCGTAACATCCACCATCAACGAATGATGCGCCAGGACGGCCGCGGAAGGCCTGCACAAGGAATGCATGCGTATTCTGTAAGCTTCTGTGAGGCGAGTCCATATCTTCGGGACGAATACACATCTAGAGGCCAGTACTCACATCCCAGTCCTCAAACGTTCCTTGATCAAGCTCTAAGATGACACCCAACACGTCCACAATGAGAACAGTTCCGTCAGACTGCCCCAAAGGACGCGATACAAAGCGATACTTCCACATCAAGAACAGAAGAAAGATCGTGCAGGCGAAGGGTAGCGCAGTCTCCATAACTTGAACGTGAGTTGAGATGGTCGTCATAGTTGTCTCCCCATGTGATTTGATAGTTCCCGCATCAACAAACCAGGAGAAGAGCGTCGCAAATGCGCGCCAGAGTATGTCCTGATCCTGTAGATTGAGCCTACCCAGTGCACGTCCGAGTTGGCTGTAATGGCCAATCATTCGACCCGCAGAAAGGGAAATGGCGTGATCAGCGACAGTGGATGGAGCGACACGAGCCTGGACGTCACTTCGATTTACCAGCACTTGAAGCATGTTCTTCATGTTGGAGACTTAGTTGCTATGTGAGAACGCATCGGGCACGGCTACATTTGCATTACATACCCTCCTTCCTGAGTCGCTGGTTCTCATACGACTCATTGATAACAACGTGCGCCGTGCTCGCCGCAATAGACGTATGTCTAGACAAGTGAGACACGGTCGTATGAACTACAATACCTCTCGTGAGCTAATAGGCAATGAGGTGAGTGATATAGACTCACTATCGTGAATCTCAGATGACATAGCGCTTTGTCCAACGATCAGTTCAGTCATCTCCATTCTCTCCTCCTCAGAGTGCAGAGACTGTATATCGCGGGTGATGATCTGGATCTCATCGCCGGTAGCGACCAAGGCTTGCAGAAACCGTTCTGTTGCGCATCAGCCTCTGGTCTCTCGGGTCGACTACTTGCGACAATGTGCACGAACCAAAGCGATTCTTGCGTATCATCTTGGTGGCGATGGCGAGGGTCCGCAACATCTGCGCCAGGGTCTTGATTGCGATCATCCTCGTTTCTTGTCTCATTGGAGCATTGACCCGGATCTCCATCCGTTGCACATACGCCCGAAAGCCGTCCAATGACTTCAGCACGTTGTCGAAGGTCGTGCTTGCATCGTCCGCCGCCTGCGTGATACACGGAGTCAGATGTTGAGAATGGTGAGGCAAGTAGTTGGTCCATGTGGATACGCACTTTCAAGAGGATGGCTACTGCCACAAACACCCCCTTGCCTCCCGGGACACCCTACGAGAGTCAAAGAGAGCCATAATGACAGATTCGCGATACGCACCAATGACGAAGCCGTTTCCCCACTTGCTTCCAGAACGACCTTCAGACCGGACACGAGCGGCTTGAGTACCTGTCGAAGCTTCCGGGACAGTTCATTCCCTTCTCGTTTCCTCCCCAGACGGCGCATCGTCCCTTCGATTACAGTCAAGAGGTCGTCACTTGATTCGCAGTGGTCTATCTGAAGCGTGAACGGATGACCCGGATCGAGCAGATCAGATCCGACGATCTTGCGGTATTCTTCGAGAGCCCCGGTCCAGAGGTCCATAGTGCCAAAAGCGAGTGGTGTTTGCTCAACCACAGCTATATCGTGTAAACCCCGAGGTGATTCTTCTGAAAGCTCAGTGTCATTTTCCGACAACCGATGTTCGCCTGAAAGCATATCAGCCGTTTCTAGCCGGGCCAGAGACGACACGTCAACACCAGTCAGCGCGTATAACAACGGCGATGCCATACCAAATATTGGGCCACCGTCGCGTATATCTTCAGGCCGTTCTTGAAGGATGCGGTGGCGAGCTCGCCGTACGATAGAGCGCATATTAAGACGTCCTGGCGTTCGGAATGCAGGGAAATGGCTGCGTTGTGGTATCGGTCAAGGCCGTGTAACGTCCACACCCGTAGGCGCCTTTGGGGAACGCGCGATTTGGGCCCAACGTAGTAGTTCATACCCACGCATGATGAAGTGCGATAGGCCAGCGTCTATCTACTTACTGGGCAGGTGATCAGACACTGGTTGAATATAGACGCCGGGGCCCGGGGGGCACGCCGCACGCCAGACGCTTAATTCCGTACATCACGCTTCTGCGCAAGAAGTGGAAGAAGGGGATAGTGCATCCTATTGTCAACGAACACGACGTCGACGCTGGAGGCTCATGACGGGCTGAGACAACCGGCGCGCACGAATAGACGCGCTCGGAGAGTCGGGCCGGCGCTTGTATACTAGAGACGCGACTTGCCTCTGCCGACCACAGCCCTCTCCTCGTCCTCGCATACCGTCCCTTTACGCTCAATACCATCTTATACTCCTCTGCACACAACTGCTGCCAACCTCACACCATGCCGCCCGCGAAGAAGGGAGCAAAGTCCACCAAATTCCCAGTGGTACGCCCGTGCGCTCGTCTTCGCCACAGGACGCGCGCTAACAACCTATTTCATATTCTTATCTACATATATAATGGTAGGCCCGCATCAAGAAGATCATGCAGAAAGACGAGGACGTCGGAAAAGTAGCCCAAGCAACACCCGTAGTAATCTGTGCGTCCCCCATCCCTCCCCCCAGCGTCCCGACCATATTCTCACCAACCTGTCAGCAAAGGCCCTTGAGCTCTTCCTCCAAATGGTTGTCTCCGAATCCGCCAAAGTGACCCAATCACGCGGGAGCAAGAAGATCGAGGCCTACCACCTGTCCGTCCCTCCCCCTTCCCCATTCCCACTCTCCTTCTACTTTGCACGCGCCACTCACTTCCCGCCAGGAAACACGCGATCGAAACGACCGACATGCTCGACTTCCTCAAAGACCTCGTCGAGAACGTGCCGGACCCCTCAGCCGGCGGCACCGTCTCGCTCGACGGCGAAGACGGCAAGCCCAAGCGCGGGCGCAAGAAGGCCGCCGCGGCCGTGGACAGCGACGGCGAGGTCATCCCGAAGCCGAAGAAGCCGCGGAAGAAGCGCGTCAAGAAGGATGCGGCGGCGCAGCAGGAGCAGGAGCAGGCGCAGGAGGAGGAGGACCATGATCATGATCATGATATGGCTGAGCCCGCTAGCAGGAGCGCGCCGGAGGAGGAGAATTGGGACGATGATGATGATTGAGTATATTTGTGCGTGATTTGCGTGCGTACGTGCTTCTTGTACTGTATTATCTGTCTGTACTGCTTTTCTTGTTCGGGTATATGAGATTGACTATATAAGCTCTACGCTACCGAGTGCTAGTAACTGCTCGATCACGATGTAGGGCGTTAATACGATGTGGCCCTTCAGCATCGTCAGCGAGTTCCCACTACGACATCGTCAGCTACTGGACCATTCACTACGCGAGGTCGTGACTTACTCTGGTAGGCGGACAGGAGGACAATCTTCGAGTGCGAGGACGAAGACGGCTTTCTGCTTATCCGGCGCCGTGACTGAGATGTGATCAGCCAAAGCTCAAGTGGCGCCGATCCGAAGACGTACTCATGGAAGGAACGAAGGCTGCCTCGTCGTCCAGAGCGCGCTGGTCTTCTGGTAGTGACCGCAGTACAGACGTCTGTAGATGATTCTCCATAGCTTTCGCACATCTAAACGGCAGTGACATTAGGCATACAGCGCAGTACATGAGGATCGTGTGCATACCGTTTCGCATGATCAAGTTCAGTCTGAGACAACCGTTCATGCACCTCCTCGTTCCCCACGATATACTGCGCGTACTTCTCGATCTAACAGTCCTCGTCAATCTCCCTGCCCAACAAGTAGAAACCGCTGGCGTGCCTTGTAGAACCGAGTCCGGATATAGCTCCTCACGATGAACTTGACGCGTTCAATCTCCGTCTGCGCCAGCATAATCCGAAAATGCTCGTCCTCCGACGAGTCCGGATCGCTCCGTAGCAGTTGGATAGTATTACTCTTACACCTCCCAAACGCATCAGCCCCCTCATCTTCCCCACACCAAACCAGCCCAAGACTCACCTGTCGCCTTATATGATCCAAAAGCGTATTCAGCACCGGCTCCTGCCCCGGCAACACATCCGGCGAATGCCTTTCGTTCTGCCAGTGCCGCAGCATCTGCTGGAACGGCGTGTCGTTGCGGTTTCTGGATGCTGGATCGCCACCCATGATCACGTCTCCGCCGAGTTCGGCGGCAAAGTCGGGTTCGGCCATGGGGTCGTCTTCGTCGAGGATGCCGCGTCGGAAGGCCATGTTTGGTTGTGAGGAGTGAGGGGGTGGCGGGATCTGCGTGGGCGCTCGAGCAAGGACTAGATGGTTGTTGCAGTGAACGCGACGCGTCGAGCGCGTTGATCGTTCCACGTGGTATTATTCAATTATTCAAACTCGGGCGTTCGCAGCATCTGTACAGCTCTTCACGCGCCCACCACCATCTGCCTTCGCGAGAGCAGCTTGCTATATTCGGACTATCACTCTCAGGCCAATATAGCCTCGGTTCGCTATCCGCGCGAGCCCAGCAGCCATCTCCCGCCACATCCGATTCAAATGTATACTATATGCACTTCAGAAACCCGCATCCCGCTAGCACCAGGGCCGAGTTGCCCGTGTACCCTTCGGCAACGCAGATCCCGAGTGGATGGGGTTGACGGCCCGTGTCGCGCGTGAGAACGAGCTAGCCGGGAAGACAGCCAGTTCCGTGATAAGGGGACAACGGTGGTGAAATTACTATTACTACTACTAGTCATCCCCGAACCGTACGATGCAGGTATCGGTCGGGGAAAAGCTAGCCAATAGTAACACCTCCACTGACGAGTCTTGCGAGATGTCTGCTTAGCAATGCAATCTGAACCGAAAGCGGGCCACTATGTCGCATGACTAGTACTGTCCGCTACAGACGCTGATGAATCCTCCTCGCACGCGACGTTGATCCCCGCCTGCATCCCTCTACCGAAGCACTCCGCGAGCGGACCAAAATCGCCCTTATACGCCTATATACACACATCAGCACCAAACCGCAGACCGCACCTTCGGCCAAAGCGACTCGCCTGATTGATCGCCTTGAAATAGGCCGCCTTATCCGTCATCGGCACCAGGATAGGCGGGTAACCGTGTTTGATAAGCGGTATAGACGCAAAGAGACGCGTGATTCGGCCATCGCCGTCCTAAAGAGCACGGGCATCTAATATCTAGCACTTGCAAGCCGTCATCCGACCGTACGCACGTTAAACGGATGGCATCGCGCCAACGCGAGATGGAGCCACGTCGAAAGGGCGAAGGGGCCCATCCGGCCACTCCTCAGATAACCCTGTCGGATGCCCATGGTGAGTCAACTCGTCAGAAGCGATGCAGAACACGCATACCCGCGTCAACTCGCAGATGGTCGACAATTCTTGATCGACCTCCTCATGAGGACAGCACTGGATGAACCCGTCCTCTCCGCTATTGATACCGACCATGTCGCGCGTGATGGATCGTGTCACGCCTGCGGGAACGTATCGGCCCTCGAATCGCGCAGTGAGCATCACTCGACGGTGTGCCGCGCAGACTATCTCCGGAGTGAACTTGGACGGGTCCTCGATGACGTCGTACAGCAGATCGTACGCCTAGCGTTGACATCAGAATCTCAATAGTACGCGCGATCAAAAAACTGTCCCCACTGAGAGCGTATCGTTCAGAATGGTTGCAATGGTCTTACGATCTCGGATCACACTGCGCGGCGCCACATTGACTCGTCCTGTTGAGACACCGTCTCGTATTATGCATCGTGCTGACTGTACCATCTAAGTATGAGCGTATTTTCGGAGATGGCCAAGAATTTGCAAGCAAACCTCCGGCCTGAGCAGAAAAGTGCCCTCGATGTGATTGGTCTCAATGGCGACACTTCGCAGATATCGCTGAAAGCGCTCGGACTGTTTGGGGCAGCAATGAGTCCAGTCGCTCTGTACCCGAGCATGCCCGGTGCACAGCAGGTCATCTGTCGGTAAGGGCAATCGGATGACTGGGACCCATGGCTGTGAGAAGGCTGGAAAGTATGGTTATCACAGTCAGCGCATGCTGAAACCCAGTATAGTACAGGTAGCATATACCGTGGTCCGGGATCGTCTCCCTCGCTTGTACCGAGCCTTCAATTCGCCTCCTGAAGTCGCCGACGGATGCCACAAACTCCGGGCTGATTGCCACGTCGCGCAAAGCTGATTCTGCCTGCGCCTGCTATCATTAAACGGGCACGCTCATCTACCCTAAACGACGGGGATCTTGACCTCTTCTAGCAATGCCAAAGCCTGTCCGGGGCAGCGCAGTTGGAGGGGAAGAGCGTATCGTACAAGAAGATATGGATGACGGCCATGTCTCTCCATGAGACGTTCCCAGAAGATCATCCTATCATCCGCTGTCAATGGCTCGCGAAGCTTCTCCTTTCCGAGAAAGTCTGGTTGCTCCTGTTCGTCGTGTGTCAGATATACGAGCGGGATGCGAGATGACGCTAGGGGGTCACAGTGAGTATCGGCGAGTGACCCAAGTTGAGGGTCCATGTCGCCATACTGAGCGTGAGTTGGGATATCTGTGATCTAACGTCACGAGGGAAGGGGTTCGAGTGAGCCTGGCGCTCGCTCGCGTAAATGGTGGTGGCGGTGGTGGTAGAAAGCGTCGTCGTGGTTTCGGGGAGGTCGGATCGGCAACACCCATTGTCACATCTCTTCCGCCGAGGTCGGCGGCGACGTCGGGTTCTACCATTCTATCCTCTTCGTCTAGTATGTTATATCGTGAGGCGTGAGGAAGTATTGGTGTCTTAGTAGACGCTCCCACAGGAACCATATGGGTGTTGCAGTGAACGCGACGCGTCCAGGACGTGTCGCGCGCGTTGATCATTCCACGTGGCGTATATTCGGGCACAGCGCTCGCGTTGCTCTCCTCGCGACCACCAGCATCTACGCCCGAAAGAGTAACTTCTGGAGCTTGAAGTATGAGCGACGTTCTACTGCTTGCTGTCTGGAAGACTCAGTCTGTGAACACGCGTCTATGACGGCATCATAGCTTGTCAATCTACGCAAGATGCAAGGTGTGCGCTGATTGGCGAACTACCTGTACGGTCTCTCGTGAAAGCTCTGCAAGGTTATCCCTGACACAGATATTCATAGTCGTCAAAGTCTTCATCCACTGGTACATCTCTTAGGGCCCTTGCGACATGTGTTCGAGATATCCAAATACATATGCCATCAAGGCCGCCACGTCCCACGCCTGTCCACTGTGGACCCTCATCAGTCCTCTCCGCCAGCGACGTCCATTCCCGCCTGCATGCCTTTTACAAAGCACTGCGCGAGGGGAACGAAATCGCCCTTATATGCCTGCACAGAAACATCAGCCGCGATATGTACCGAAGTTTCAAGAGACGAACCTGATTTATCGCGTTGAAGTAGGCTACCTTGTCCGCCGTTGGCACCAATATGGGCGGATAGCCGTGTTTGGCAAGCGGTACGGACGCGAAGAGACGCGTGATACGACCATTCCCATCCTTCACAGCACGGAGAGTCAGCACTTGTGCGCCAGCATCCGGCCGTACGTACGTTGAAAGGATGGCACCGAGCCAACGCGAGGTGAAGCCATGACGCCAACGCGAATGGGCCTATCTTTCCCTCCTTAAGGTAATCCTGCGACGTGTACATTAGGAGTGCCGCCAGAGGATCCGACACTACGCGTACCCGTGTCAAGCCACAAATCTTTGCCAGTTCTTGATCGACACGTTCGGGAGGACAGCACTGGATGATTCCACCGTCCCCGCTATGAATGCCAACCACGTTGCGCGTGATAGATCGCGTCACGCCTGCAGGAACATAGCGACATTCGAACCGCGCTGTGTCCATCACTCGACGGTGCGCCTCGCAGATGGTCTCGGGAGTGAAGTTGTACGGGTCTTCCACGATATCATACACGATACTATAGGCCTATCAAGCGTAGTGTCATGTCAATACAGACCTTCGAATGACAGATGGCACCCACCGAGAGCGTGTCCTCCAATATAGTTGCGATGACCGATTCGTCCTGGATAGCACTGCGCGGCGACGCAATGACATGGCTTGCGGAGATACCATCCCGTATCACAGTCTTCGCAGACTGTTGTGCCATGTCAGCGCAGACTCCACTCAACGAGAGGAAATGGGAATAACACCTCTGGCGTGACGAGGAAGGCACCCTCGATGTGGTTGGTTTCAATCGCGACGGCTCGCAGATAACGTTTCAGAAGCTCAGAGTCTTTGGGGAAATGCTGAGCCCAATAGCTTTGTACTTCAGCATGGCCATCAGGTGATAGATCATTCTTTGGTGAGCGCAAATCAGAGACTGGTATCCAGGGCTGAGAAAAGACTATCACAAGGAAAGGGCGTCAGATCATCGTCATACCAAAACACAGTGTGAGTCTATGTACCGTTGTCGGGCATGTCTTTTCTTTCCCGTATCGTTCTCTCCCATCGTCTCCTAAAGTCGTTAACGGACGTCGAGAACTCGGGGCTGATTTCGATGTTCCGCACTGTCAGCTCCCGTTGCGCCTGCACCTGTTCAATCAACACGTCGCACTTTCAAAACACACACGCGCATCACCTCTTCCAGTAGTGCCAATGCTTGACCGGCGCTACGGCCATGTAGTGCATCAGCAAGTCGAACCAGCAGGTATGGATGACGCCCGTGGCCGGTGAGCAGCCTTTCGAAATGCCGTATCCGTTTGTCTAGGTCAAATGGCTCATGAGCGTCCTTCTCAGTGAGAAAGTTGGGTTTGTCCTGGATTGCGTATCAGACACACAGAGCCCTTGCCATGAAGTCCAGAAGCTACAAGTCACATTGAGTATCGGGGTGGAACCCACGTCTAGCTCCCAATTAGACATAGTGAGGTGAGGTGAGAAGGAGTCGGATGGGCGCTGCTGTGAGAGGCTCGGAAAGAGGTGGGGGAAGTGGTAAATGCGAAGCGAGTCCAACTTGTGCGCCACTGACCACGCCTATATAGTCGGCGTATGCCGGGCGAACATTCCCACATGGCGGTCACGTCCTAACCGACGGCGAAGTGGTTTGACAAAGGCCGCCAGGGTCTCACAAGGCTAAACGTACTGATGATTCGGCAGACTATCCTTATCTGATGAACCACCTTCAGATAGCACAGTGCCACCTCTTCTCGTGCATGCGTTCTCTGGCATCTCGGGAGAAGCCCGCGCCTGCATACAACCACAACCACACTCTGAACATTCTAGCAAAGCAGGACCAACCCATCATGCAGTCGTACCACAATGTGGCTTCTATCAGCTTCTATCTTGCTGTTGTGTGGGCGTGCAGCCACCTTTTGATCTAGTCCTGAGGTTGATGGAACGTCGCGGCTTCCAGATGCACGAGAGCTCCCCTTGTATTCGCCTTCGCGGCACGTTGACAAACTAACAACAAAAGACTGTTGAGTGTGCGGGGTACGTATAAAACGGCTCCTAGCAGTTCCAGCTCTTCCTCGCCTTCGTCAATCATCCCTCCTCTGTGCACAACGTTATGGTCGAACTCAAGTTCAACTCTTTCCACTCCGATCCTATCCTCAAGGTGAGCTAGCTCCATCTCTATGTGGCCCATGACTTATGCTGGGACACAGTACCTTCCCCCTTTTATCACGGATGAAGATGGCGATCCGCCCATTGGCGACGTGGAGGGCGCCATCCGGTTCTGGGAGAGGCTCTTGAGGAAGTACAAGCGGTATGGGCGCCATCCTTACCTACTCGTCCGCTACGCCTCGGCAGTCTCCCCAGTGTCCCCAGGGCATGCACTGTTTCTGCTCGAGGAGGTGAGCCCCAACTATCCTCTAGCTGAACGATTGACAAACCAGTCCGCAGGCGCACGCAGAGATGGCTGCGCGCGACGTGGAAAGCAGTGCCCGGTTCGAGGACTTGATCGCAGCGTTCACAAAGGAGATCATCTACGAGGACATCCACACCTGCACGTGATGTTCGCTTTCTCTTTGTGCATAGCGTGTTAACAGAGTTTCAGACGAAGGTGTGAATCCCTCCCAACGCTGGCTCCCGGCGAGAGCGTTGCCCGTGCCGCATAGGATGCTGGCTCCAGAAGGGCATCTTCAGGTTCAGAGGGCATGGAAGACACTTTGTGGTCAAGGCTCCGATCTCTTCCAGCGATTCATGCGATCCCTTGCTATCGAGACGAATCACGTCGAGAGCACGTTCCTTGTGACCGTCGGGGTCCGTCGGCTCTTTCCTCTGTCCTTCTGGAGCACGCATCCTTACCACTCTATAGTCATCTCAAGATCTCGTTCGCAGCGGTATTGTAGCAAACTTGATCGTGACGAATGCGCAGAGCGAAGTTAAGGACCCGACCGTGATCAAGTCTATTCTCAACGATACGCTAGGCGTAAGTCGGTTAGATATATCCAATGGTCGTGGCTAACCTAGAACTCACCTAGGCCTATGAGCTTCTACGCCCTCTTGTCCAAGATCTGACCAAGCTTTCACCGGAGGCGATCTGCGAGGTTCACCGTAGGCTACTGGATACGGCACGATTCAGAGGACGACAATACATCCCCACAGGCGTGATGCGGACTGCTACGCGCAAGTCTGTCTACATCCACGGTGGTCCAAAGGACTGGATCCAGTGCTGCCCTCCTAGTAAGGTGGACGACGAGATGTTTTATATTTGCGAGACCGCGCAGGTGAGTGTTGTCCTCTGATCGTCGTAGCTCACGGTCTTAGCGCGCCACAGAAATATATCAGGGAAGCAAGGATGGACCCGTTCGCTCTGGCAGCCTGGCTTCATCTGGTACTGGTGCGCTGTCACCCTTTCAACGTAAGGGCGCTTCACAAATGGTCGTGCGTGATCTGACAGCACCGGTGCAGGACGGAAACGGCCGTACGGCGCGGCTAATCTCGTCCATCCCGCTCATCAAGCATGGATACCCACCCATCTCTATCCCATATGATGACAGAGGTGAATACCTGAAGGCAATTGATAGAGTCAGTATTTCAGACAGGCTCAAACTGGGATAGTATGCTCACCTTCCTGTCAAGGCGTACAAGAATGACTTCCAACCATTAGCGACTTGCTTCCTGAAAGGTATGCAGACGGCTCTCAATGCGGCCAGGAAACGAGCCTCGGAATCGGATCGAGTTCGGTAGTATAGCATTTTGCCAGTTCTTCAAGCGTTGGATATCACAGCTATTGGAGGGAGATATTATATACATTCAAGGGACACGAGATCTATCGTCGGAATAGTCGTTTGCCTTTACACGGTCGAGCAGCGCCCACCCGACCTGTCTCCAGCTGGTATTGATGGTATGCTTCGCGAAGATGATCTGGACTGAGAGGACCTGACTCGCCACGGCGAGCCTGTGCAGCACGCGCTGTGCATACTATCAGCAAAGCATTCACGGCGTGAATACATAGTTAAGAACGCACCTCGTTCGACGATCTCGCCCACGAACACCTTGCTGAAGCCGGCTACAATCTGCGCCACAGGTGCGCTGACCTGTTGCCCCAAGCTCTGCTGCACAACCTGAAGCGCACAAACACGCCACATGAGCACATAAACCTGTGAGCCTGTAGGTCTCTACGCACCTTCCTAACCGCACCCTTACTCAACGCGCTCCGCCTATACGCCTCATACCTCTCATACTGCTCCGGCCCAAAGCTATCCATCAACACCTTCAGATTATCCTTACTCTGGCTCTGCCACGACAGCTGCGCGCTATAATCGTCGTCCGCCATAGCCGGCAGAAACTCGTCGTCCTCCTCTCCATCTCCCTCTTCTCCCTGCCCTTGTCCTTGTCCAGCCTGCGCTTGACCAGCGCCGGAACTCGGACCGGCCATACTCTGCGCTAGGACGTCGGCAATAAGCGCGCCGGCTGCGGACGTCGGGACTGGTGGGGGTGGCATGGGCGAGTTCGGTGCGGGCGCTGGTGTACGTTCTTTGGCTTTCGCTTTGCCGCTTTCTTTGCTGCCTCCGCCTTCCCTCGCGGCTCCTTTCTCCGCGTCCTTGTCCTTCGGTTTACGGCCACGTTTCTTGGGCGCGGGTGTCCCAGATGCGGGCGGAGACATCGCTGAGGCGGGTGGCGAGTACGCTGATGTGATTGGTGGCGGGAAGGTCGGCTGAGGTTGGGTACCGTAAGACGTCGAGTATGAGGTGTTCTGATTGTAGGGAGTCGACATCGTGCGGGCTGACGTGGTGGTAAGAAGAGAACGTTCGTTCAACGCGACTTAAAGCTTGACGCGTCGGTAGTCGACGCGCGAGTTAGGGGCCAATTCGCGTCGATAGATAAGAAATATAATCAAGTTTTAGCCGTGTATCACAACCCCTACGGTTCGATGGCGTAGTTGGTTATCGCATCTGTCTAACACACAGAAGGTCCCCGGTTCGAGCCCGGGTCGAATCAATCGCCGTCAATTGACATGCTCTTTTGCCAAGCACTATGTATCTATCCGCCCGTTCATCTTCTGCTGAATCTTGTGCGGTCTAGAGTCTCATTGTCTCCCCGATAGCACAGCGTCTCTGCCAAAGAACTTATTCTCATGACGACCAACATCAACCGACTCAACACATTTACACATGCGCAACAGGGTATCACGAAACACAACACACGAGGACATACGCGACCGTTCAAAAGGTAGGATCCACCGGAGTAGGCGGCGGGCTAGGGTACGCTCCACCAGAATGCGAAGTCTTCAAGATACCCCTTGGCTGCTTCGCCTCGCGCGAGCGCGGCGGAGGCGGAACGATCATCGCGTCCCTCTTCCCATCCCCATACGCGGGATACGCGGGCGCAAGAGGGGAGTACATCGGTAACGGCGAGATCGGCGTCACAGCGCGTAGCGTAGAGCGCTTACTCCTCGTCCTAGTACTACAACGCGTGTGAGACGTGAATATGCAAACTGAAAAGGGAGGGACTCACGGAACAGCAGCAAGCTCAGGCAACTGCACAACGACCCAATCGCCCCTCCTCGGCTCCGGAAACGCCGTATACGCCTCCTCCCTCTCCCTCCTCACACACATCTTCTCACTCCCACCCGCGCCAAACCCGCCATACACCGCGTCCGAATCGTCATACGTCAGCGTGAACGGCGTGATCAGACCACCAAGGTCGCCCGTGGCGGGCAAGAACGGCGACGCGAGCGGGCTCTCGGAGCCGCGGGGCCAGTGGGCGGGTATGCGCGCGTTCGTGCTTGTGCGTGTTGAGAGGCGGCTGGAGAGGTGCGAGGATTTGGTCGAGGCGTAGTGCCGGAGGGAGACGGCGAGGCTGCCGGCGCGGGAGAGTTTGCCGTTGGGTTCGGATTGGGCGGGGTTGGCGTTGAAGATGTAGGTGTGGCGCGTGCGGCGGAGGCGGCGGTGGGCGATGCGGGTTGCGATTGAGCGGCCTAGGAGGTAGAGCGGGACGAGGATTACGAGGGAGAAGGATATTATGACGATGATGAGGGTTGGTAGAGGGAGGGCGCGCAGGTGGGCGATGAATGCGGATGTTGTCTGCGTCATGTCGGTGGACTCAAGGCTTGATTGAGTCGAGGGGATCACGGGATACGAGTGATGGCGTGGCTTAGAAAAGCGACAGTGTACCGCAGGATAGAGGGAGCCATTATGGGCCAAGCTTTAAGGATAAGGAGCGGGCGGTTTCGCCTGAGAAGTCTTGCCTGGAGGTCAGGCCAGAACAGTGCAGAGCAAGAAAGAGCCCGATGATATTTGGCATGGTATCAGCCGTATGCTTGCAGAGTCCTGGACACGAGATCAGCAGAACTCTATGAACATGCCTAAATTCAGTCAGTAGTAGCCCAGTCAATCCTGGCATCGAATCTGTGAGGCCGTTACTTGAGGCTCTGGTCGTCGAGACACACGATTCAGGATAGACCGCGACCGCGCATAACGTACCACACGCCCTAGCGCTTTTCAATGTCTCCTGGTTGCAAGAATAAGCGTTGCGTTCATCCTGGTCGTACGTGTGTCATACTCGTAGTTGCGGAGAACCGGCGCGAGCAGCGAGCCTGAATGGGTTCGGTAGAAGCGGCCCGGGTCTCCCACGCGTCCAGTGGCGCGTCTCACCCAATAATCCAATCCTACACCTCGACCACTACGTTGAATATGATACTCCATACTTCACTGCACAGTGCCTAACGAAGCCTGTGGCGGCCTTAGTTCCCCGTTGCGAGCGCCACCAAAAGCGCACCGCATCTGAATATCGAAGCCGGCGATATCAATACACGCGCGCGTGACCCACATACAGCTGTACGTATATCTGCCCACGGGTTCCCAAGAACAGCGGCTATCCCAAGGATCCTTGTCTCGACTCTTCGTCCGTCTGGTGCGCGCAACGATGACCTCCCAAGCCTACCCCCGTCATATGCTGGTACTCATCCACGGACAACTCTCAGCCGCAGGCGAAGATCACCTATCCCAAGTCCCTCTCGCCATACCACAAGACGTGAACTTTCTCGTGCTGAAGACCGACTTGAGCGGATTAAATGGACGCAGGGCTTATGTTAGTATCGATTGGGAGGCGGAGACGGTCGTGCAGCAGGTACGTGTCGCCACAGGTTCTCACACGCGCGATTTCTGACAATTAATCTCCTCGTAGATTCTGGCCGTACTACAGTCATGCAAAGCCCGACAGCAGCCCATCTCCGAGATCTCATTCTTCGGATTCAACATGGGCGGACTCATAGCGCGATACGCAGTCGGGTACGCCACCCCCTCTCTCCACTTCTCCTCTCTCTCTAACTCCCCGCAGTGTTTTATTCCAGATGAAGGTATTCTCCGAAATCAAACCGCGAAACTTCGACGCCTTCGGTACTCCCCACGTCGGACTCGTTACACCGCGGAACAGGGTACAGCAATGGCTCATCAGGAGGGTCTTTCCTCGATTTATGGAGCAGATGGCGTGGATGGACGAGTGGGAGGAGAGCGGGCGTCCGGTGCTGGACGTGATGTCTGATACCAGTGCGTATAGCGTGCTCGTGATACTCAGCGTGCAGTGGCCGATGACGGGCTAGATAGCGTCTTCTTCCGAGGACTTGCGCTCTTCGAGAGTATCCGAGTCTATGCCAATGCGTATGCCTGATTCACGTTGGACGCAAGGGCGCGAGCTGATGTCTACTCGTAGGACTGGTGACGGCATGGTGCCATACATGAGCGCGGCGATCGAGAAGTCCGATCCTTTCGTCGACTACAAGCACTCAGGGATCATCGTGTATGTGCCTGAGCTCTCAAGCAAGAGTATCTGAAGACTGACCTAAACTAGTGAAACATACGATGAAGCTAGTCGCTATCCAGCGCTCATCAAGTCCTGGACTTTCTCGTCGTCTCCTCCAAACGCCCTGCATCCAGTCCTCGGCTTCTTTCTCAAGACGCTCCTCCGACGCACCTCGATCTATGTTCTAGTCTTGGTAAGCCTTTCCTCGTCTGTGACAGAATACTTCTGACGGCTTTCTCAGGCGCTCATAGCCGTCCTCATCATCACGGGAGGCAAAATCGCTACCTGTATACTGTCCGTTTTGGGGGCATTCGCACTCTATCTGGCGGTGATCACGCTCATTCCAGCGATTTTATCCTTCATGTCCATTCGCAGCCAGAACAACCGGCTCGATGCACAACGCCGACGCTTGCTGGACATGTCAAGCGTCTTCCCTACTTCAGACGAATTGGCCGAGGACGGATCTCGGCTCGTCCCGTCGAGAACCCCAGAGACGTCCAAGTCCAGCGTCCCTACTACCGCACCTTCGACAACGAGCAAGACCGCATCGCACCTCACACCTCTCCAACTTCACGCGATCACGAACCTCAATACTCTGCCGCAGCTGCACAAGGAACTCGTCTGGCGCCCGGGCTGTTTCACTCCCCACCGCGCGCTCCTCGGTCTGGGTACATTCGGCAAGCCAAGCTTTGAGCGAGGCGGAATATTGCGGCATTGGGGAGATGGGCTCTTGTACTAAACCGTTATATTCCACGCCTTGTTACCGCCCGTTCCTGACAAATCAAAGTGACAATTGATCGCAACGGAACCGCAGGCCCCCGTCCAGCGTTGATGCGCTTCTTGCCCGCCGACGCAGTCAGCCAAGGCTTGGTGCCGGCACGAGTATAAGTCCATATTGTACCCTCGTTCAGGGTGGCGTAGATCGCTACTTGCGACCCTGCTGCAGAGTCTTCGGGCTGACAATACTCGCGCTAACAGCCATAACGGCGGTGAGGTCGACATAATGACAGGCGGAGTATAAGAGGGCCCGCCCGCCCGCTGCTCCTCCCCATCCACTTTCATCTTCATCTTCTCCCTCTTTCTTTATCTTTATCTTTATCCCTTCTTCTTCTCTTCACTCTTATTTCTTCTCTTTTCACCTTTCTTTCACAAACATGTTCGCTGCCACAACATCCGCCAGCCTCCTCGCCCTCGCCGGCTCCGCTTTCGCCGCGGGCCTCAACGCGTCCACCGTGGCCGAGATCGTCCAGGAGCTCCGTCTTGCGCCAACCAAGGTCGACCAGTTCAAGATCACCACCGACGAGCTCTCCGTCTTCGACTTCAACGCGGCGCAGAAGGGCGACATCGGTGTTACCACTGGTGTCGCGGGCCACACCGTCGCCGCTGACTCGGCCAACTTCCCGGCCGTAGTCGGTAATGGTGTCTCCATGAGTGCGTCTTCCCTTCACAACTTTGCTAGCCAGTATCTAACGAGTGTTCTAGCTATTGGGTACCTCGGCCCGTGCGGCATGAACTCCCCGCACACCCACCCGCGCGCAACAGAGATCAACTTCTCCGTCAACACCACCCTCCGCGGCGGCGTCCTAATCGAGAACGGCGCGCGCTTCGCCGAGATCGACATCCGCCCGGGCACCGCGACGATCTTCCCGCAGGGCGCGATCCACTTCGAGATGAACCCGACGTGCGAGGAGGCGATGTTCGTCGCGGGCTTCAACGGTGAGAACCCGGGCGTGCAGCAGGTCGCGCAGCGCTTCTTCGGTCTGCCGCCCGACATCGTCGGCGCGGCCCTCGGCGGCCTCGGTGTGCAGGAGGTCCTCGACCTCGAGGCGTTCATCCCCGACAACGTCATTCTCGGCGTCGACGAGTGTCTCCAGCGCTGCGGTATCGAGCGCACGAGCCAGCCCGGCGCACAGCGCCAGCCCCGCGTCTCTGCGAACGCGTATCCGCCTACGATCTCGGCTGTAAACGTTAATGAGCTCCCTGGATCGGTGGACCCGCCTGCGTCGGCTGTGTTTGTTGCTGAAGGCGCGAAGCCTACGGGCTTTGCGGACGATTATGTGCCGGTTTGCGACTCGCCGCTCGACTGTGATGCTGCGGCTTCTTCCGTACGCGATTGTCCTACTGTTCTCTATCATATATACTCATCTTGAACAGGTCCTCGCTACGGCCGCGCCGCTCCCCACTGCTGCTGCTGCGCCCGCCGGTCGCCGTGATGTTGTCGAGGAGCGCTCGCCTTTCCCTGAGGTTACTCAGATCGCACTCCGCCGGTGAATGTCGCGACGAAGATTTGCTTGATTGTGTTGTTTGTAGTAGGATGTTGCGCGGTTATCTTCTTCATCCATGCCTTCGTAGTTCAGACGAGATAGAGCGTTGTACGATGCACTCGTCTTACACACACGTTGTCCCCTTCGGTGTCGAATAAGTTGGCGGTTACAATTGATATAATGTTTTATATTAAGCAAAATATTTACAAGATCCGATGGCGTAGTTGGTTATCGCATCCGTCTTACACACGGAAGGTCCTCAGTTCGAGCCTGGGTCGGATCATGTTGATGTATCATCGTTATTTTTGGATGCTAGGGTTCCTAGTGCCCATAACTCGTTCTTTTACTCGCGTAGGAATCATCCAGGAGTGGCTTAATCTCATAGTAGATAGAGGTCTGCGTCCAGTTGAAAGTACTCGTGGTAGCACGCCGTTGTGCCGATCGGTATGGGCAGAGGTGAGAGCACTGCGCCTGATCCGCGTGGCGGCGCGCTTAGACTCAAACATCCATCTTCTCTAAACACCTGAGGACATTGCGTGCACTACAGCCATATTCAATCGTCTGAACCTCTGGGATGCCACCAACTGCTGAGGTCGCGCCACAGCGAGCGGAGTCGAATAGCTCTACAGCTCCAGCCAGACCCTCTCTCAGTACGTATTAACCAGTCCATGCGACGTGAAATGACCGATCGCTCATATCTACTCGTACAGGACTTAGCGAAGACGTGAAAAGGGATGCCAAAGGATCTATCCGACTTGCTATCGATGCCTTGAGCGCTGTAGCTTCCGTGACCGAGGACCTACCGTATATCGGGGCTGTGTCCGGCGCTCTCAACGCCATGATGAAGATATATACCGTGGGGTCATCGCAATACCTTGAGCCCGAGACAGTATCTCATTCACCTT
Organism: Peniophora sp. CBMAI 1063; assembly: GCA_900536885.1. Classification (NCBI taxonomy): domain Eukaryota; kingdom Fungi; phylum Basidiomycota; class Agaricomycetes; order Russulales; family Peniophoraceae; genus Peniophora; species Peniophora sp. CBMAI 1063. The sequence goes on from UWZB01000011.1 coordinate 49,721, forward strand.
ACAGGAGGTCGGGGCGTACAGATCGGAATGGAAGGCCGTTGCGAGTACCTCGCAGAAGATCAAAGAGATCGTGGACGAAGCGCACGCCAAATGCGTCAAGCTGGTTGACGGTCGCGGAGGGAGCTTGCCTCCCGTCATCTTGGAACCACTTTATCGACTCGAGGAGTAAGCATGAAGTACACACCATCCGCGTGGCATGCTAACGCTGCATAGATCGCTCATCATCACGGTCACGACGCTTAACGCCTGTATGCCCGTGGCTGCGAACACTCGTTCTCTCCGTTTCCGGAAGCGAATGCAAGGCTATATCCGCGAAGTGTTGAACCGCGGTGACCTTGCAGACAAGGTCAAACAGTGCCGGTCAGACATGCAGACAACCCTTGAGCTATTCAACGTACGTGTCTCGTCACATCCCTGCATGAGTTCGCGATCGAACTAACGTTCTGCCACGTTCAGACGAGGTTGAACATCGACCACGCCCTCCGAATGCAGTACCTTGTCGACATGATCGAGCAGTGGAATAGGAAGATGGTCCGCAGCGTTCTTTTGCTGACTATGAGCGGTTACTGATCCTCTATTCGCAGCCTCGACCTCGCGTGACATCGTGCGTTCATATTCGATACAGTCATACTCCTACTGACGTCTTTGTTCAGCACATCCTTGAAACTCCCTCCCGCGCCTGCCATCTTTCACGGGCGCTCTGAAGAAGTCCATCATGCTGTGAATCTGATTCTCTACCAGGCCCCAGCTCGAGTGGCTTTGCTCGGTCCTGGTGGTATCGGAAAGACCTCCATCGCGCTTTCCGTCATACATCACCGTCGCGTTACGGAGCGTTATGGCGAACATCGTTATTTCATGTCTTGCGAAGCGGTTACGACTGCCGAGGGTGTTCTACAGGGACTCGCCAAGATCTTCGGACTCAAGCCTGATGGTGGTATAGATGCAACGCCGATGAACGTCCTGCTATCTCATCTCGTGACTCAACCAGCGCTTGTACTGTGTTTGGATAATCTCGAAACACCGTGGGACGTGGATGGCCCCGGAGTAGAGGATCTGTTGGAGAACATAGCAAACATTTCTCGTGTCACCTTGATTGTCACTATTCGGGGTACAAAGCGACCTCAACGAGTATCTTGGACTCTACCCTTTCTGCCCCCAGTAGAGCCGCTCGCACTCGAATCCGCTTTGCGTATATGGGATGCGATTTGCGTTACGCATGATGAATATTCAGCGAAGTTGATCCAAGCCGTGGACCGCGTGCCGTCGGCAGTCATGTTCCTGGCGCTTCGCGCCGAAAGCGACTCTTCTGAAATGCTCTGGACCCAATGGGAGCGTGAAAAAGTCGGACTACTGCAGATTCAGGGCTCCGATACGCGTCTGAACAACATCGGCATCTCTGTCCGGCTTTCACTCGAACAGCTCCGTTTACGGGCTGACGAGGAGGCAGTACAGGTTTTCAGTGTTCTATGCGCGCTCCCACAAGGTTTGCCTGTATCCCGCATTGCGGCCTTTGTAGAGGCTTATGCAGAGCTGCTACCGAACTTCCGGCGCTCTATTGACGCTGTACAGCAGTGCTCACTAGCATATCTGTCACGAGATGGTTTTCTTTGTGTGCTTTCTCCAATACGTTTCTACATGGTGTCTTTCCATCGCGTCTCTTGGCCACATCTGCGGTGCTTATTCGGGATATACAACAAGCTCGTGAACTTCGGATCCATGGAAAAGAAAGTGTATGCAGAAAGTCATATACGATCGGAAGAAGGAAATATCTCGACTGTATTGGAATTGAGCTTATCTTGTGATACACTCGATTTGGACCAGACGTCTCGGGCTATCGTTTCTTTCATAGAGCTTCACCTCGCTTTGGATCAGTGGCTCACGAATTATCTATCGCTTCCGTCCAAGGCCATGTGCATTGCAGAGCATAATCCCTCTTCAATCACAGACAGTTCTTTGGCGGGACTGTGGTTGTGCAAAGCGGGATGTTTGAATAGGGACCATCTGTACGAGGATGCTTTGTCAGCATACGTAAGAGCGCATGAATTGTATGTGTCTATCGGGAACCAATTTGGCGAAGCCAGATGCCTACAGAGGATGGGTTCTGTGAATTGGTCGCTTGTTCGCCGCCAGGAGGCAGAACATCTCGCGCTATCTGCTATAGAACTCTGTGACATCATTGGTGAGAGAAAGTACAAGATCGCAGCTTTAGTGACCTTGGGAAACATATACACCGTGTGGGAACAGCTCGATAAGGCAGAGCAAGTCCTAAATAGGGCCCTGGCACTCTCTCGCGACCTCCGCAACTACTCCTACGAAGCCCGTATACATAGGCAATTCGCTACTATCTTTCGCCTAAAGAAGCGGCACACCGAGGAGGAAGCTGAATTACGCTTAGCTCTGGAACTTTATCGGAAGGCCAATGATAGATCAGGTCAGGCTTTTGCTTTACGTCGACTGGGCGATTATCTTCTGGGTGAAAGGAAGTTTGGTGAAGCGGAATCAACGTTATCGGATGCTTTACAGTTATACTCCGGAGTTGGATATCGCCTAGGCAGGGCCAGAGTGCTCGTTTTGCTTGGTCGCCTCCATACCTGCCGCCATCAATATGAAAAGGCTCGTGGTTTGATACTTCCCGCTCTTGCCATTTTCTCGGATGCATCCAACATACGTAGCCAGGCAGATGCGCAATACTTCCTCGGCGAGATACATGAATGCCTTGAAGAGACTGAGGAGGCAAGAAAATGCTACCAGAACGCAATGGCCCTACACGACCAAGCTTGTCGCCCGCGAGGCGTCAAGAGCTGTCAGCTCGCCCTCCAGAGGCTCTATTCATCGTAGCATATGAGGACTTCAAGGCTACGGTGGGGAACCTTGTGTTTGCTTGGCTTAGTAGGTTCAGTTCAGCACATATTTATTGGACCACTGTACGCGAGTCTCCCTCGGGGTAACTCCAAGCCACTCTAGCCTAAGACTGGGGTATCCACCTCTCCCGGGCCGCCAGACTTGTTCTCTTCTCCTTTAAGCCTCTCCGTGTTATACTTACCAGCCTACGAGAGTAGTACTCCGAAGGTACCATGAAGTCGTGGGACCAGGGATGCGATGAAAGGGGGTTGGGAGAGACGCGACGGGGCCGCGCTCAGCTGACATGCCCGCATGTGTCATGGTGCCGCACGTGTCGCAAAAGCTCACAGACTCGGCAAACAGGCTCGCCCTGCTGTCCTTCTCGCGATTATCTGCTCTGATCCGGTGTACACCTACATGCTTGTAGAATTGACATGCTCAGATAGAATTCACAAACGGTTTACTGGCCTTCGGATTGCACCAGTCAACGGCGTGAGATTCGGTAAATTTTGGCAAGCTTATCATGACAATATACTATTTCGGAGGCGGTTTCCGCCCGGGAAGTAGTTTCCGCCCCTCCCAGTGTAGCTTATGTTGAACAACGATCTCGCGTCCTACCGTCGTGAAACTTTTACACAGTAGCAATGGATATATGCTCTGTACTCAACAAAAGTTTGGATGCAGGATATCGAGTTGTACTGCCTGTGATTTTCGCCCAAGTGCTCAACCTGGGTGTAAGTAAGTTCTTTTGTGCTCGGCCAAAGTGAGCGATGCTCTCCTTGACCCAGAAATATTCCCCAACAGCCATAGACGCCTAATTAAGCCATCGCCAGTACTCCGGTAGTACTCCGAGGGTGGTAACTCGTACGGTGTAGCAGACGATGGCGGCGGGCTTGAGCAAACCGTGTGAGTGTGACGGAGAACACTGATCGTTGGTCGGCCCGAGCAGAGCAAATGGCGCGGGCGGGCGGGCCAGCTCGTCACGAACGACCTCGTTTCGTGACCAGGAACGCCAAGAAGACGCCCACTCTCGCGGGCGGGCGGACGCCAGAAAAGCTAAGCCTCTAGTTGTACCAGTACGGCTTGAAAATATTTGTGCTTCTGATATCCTGGGCGTGCTACTGGTGAGACCTCTGTGTAATATTTCCTGCCTTTTATGTCAAACGTACAGCTCACAAAACGGCAGGGGCGGAAACTACTTCCATGCGGGGCGGAAACCGCCTCCGAAATAGTATAGCATATTTTACAACAGAGACCTAATGCTTCTTCTGCCCCTTCGAATGGAAGACGTCCTTCAACTTGCCCAACAACCCCCTCTTCTTCATCTCCGCCATCTTCTCTTGGGTCATCGGCATCCCCGTCTCCGAATCCATGGGCATCTCCGTGTTCTCGCCACCCTCCATCATAGCCTCACCACTACCCTCCACACTACTCGCCATACCATCACTACTCTCCATCATCGCGTTGACGTCTTCCATCGGGTTCAACATGGGCTGTTCATTTGTATTTGTGTTTTCGTTCGGGCTCGGATCGTTCATCATACTCATAGGCGCGGAAGCTCTGTAGGGGGACGAAAGGGACTTGAGAACGTGTGGCGCGGGTGGCGTCGTGCGCGCTCACTCGAAGGACACCTTGTTCTGCGTGCGATAGTCAGCGTCTGAGACAAGAGATCACGGGCAGGATAAGCGCGCGCTTACCTTGTAGAACGCGACGTGGTTCTTGATGTTGGCGGCGGCGTCGTTGGGCGCGGGGTAGTACCATGCGATGTCGTTGATCGTCTTGCCCTCGATGGTGGCGGAGTAGTAAGCCGCCTTGCCCTTCCACGGACACGTCGACCTGCGATAGCCGTCAACAAATCACGCTCGCGCAGAACACCGAGATCGGCGGATCGGATGGCAACAGCATGGACCGGATGGGTATGCAGTAGTAATAGGACACTCACGACGTGGATGAGGTGGAGAAGAGGTCGGTCTTGACGTCCTTGGGCGGGAAGTAGTGGTTGCCCTCAACGACGACAGTCTCGTTGCTGTCGGCAATAGTAACACCGTTGGCGACGACCTTGACCATTGTAGCGTATACGAGTAAGCGTAAAGCGGTGGGTAATGAGAGAGTTGCGAGAGATGGAGAGCGAGCTTGTTGACTCCAAGCCTAATCGCGACACCGGCTCTATATAGGTCGAGATCGTCATCATCTCACGTGCCCATGTACATGTATAGCCCTCCTGCTGACTGGTCAAGCTTCATGGGCGGGATGGGATCGGATGTGGGGCGGTGAACGGCGCAGCGCTGGTCGACAGCGCGAGCGATGATGATCATGGGCGTGCGTGATGGTGGGAAGTACTGGGAGCGGACGACGCGGGCAACACGGTGGACGTCCAGGCTACCGCATCTCGATGGTCGCTCATAAGGAGCACAGACACGGATCGTAACAGCTCAGGGTGTTGATTTCAGATGTACGAAGTATGGCGTTATACAGGCGTGATAAGGTATAGGGAGTATGCAAGAATCCGATATAGAGAAATAAGGACGGCAAGGATGCGAAGCGGGCCCCGAGGGCGCCTCTACCGCTTCTTCTTCTTGTTACCCGCCTGAGTAGCAGAGTAGCCCTTCTTGATACAGTCGGAGCAGTACCACTGTTCGGGCAGCGGCATTCTGATCTTGACACAGGATATGTGGAACTGGCGGGGGCATCAGTAGAGTCTAATGAATATCGCGGGTTCACATACCCATTGGTAAGCGCAATCTTCGTTGTCGCATCCAATCATCTATTGGCGACCATGAGCACATGTCCTGTACACAAAAAGGATGAACAACATACCTCGCCGAACGACGGCTTCTGACAGAAGCAGTAGATCTCGGAGTCCTCGGTCTCATCCATGTTCTCGACGTCCTCTTCGCCTTCAGCATCTTCATCGGCATCGATAGGAGAGGCAGTTTTGCGCGACGTGAGGCGCGCAGGAGAACCACGGCGAGAACGAGGAGTCTGTTGAGTAAGCCGAGAGACACGCGCAGGTGGAATGGCGACTGGAGCTGGACTGGGGACCCTGATAGTGCCTGCCACTGCTCCTGAATGAGTGGTCTTCCGACCTAAAACGAGATATCAATACACATATCAGAGTTGAGATGACTGGAGATGAACGCACGCTTCGGCGCTGGCGCAGAAGCACTCGGGCTGGCGGCAGCTATGGGCGTAACAGGTAAAGCTTCTGGGAGAGTGATCGAAGCAGCACGGAAGCTCTCATTGATGGCTTGCGCCGCACTTCGACTAGTGCTGACGTATGAAGACGACGAGAGGCTGGGTGGCACATCGTCTCCCTGCAACTTCAAGACCTTTATGAGATCGTGATCCAGCCTCGCCCGTGTGCGTGCGATGAGCGCGTCTATTCGCTCAGCCAGCTTGATCTTCTCCTCGGAAAGCTTGTCCGCCTCTACGAACAGCTTCTGGACCTTGTCCGGGATCTGCCCGTCCTTGGCGGACATTGGTGTACCATCGCGTTTCGAGTGGCGGACATATTTCTGACTGTCCTTCTGGATCTCCGCGTAAATTTCTACACAAAGCCAGAACGTGAGAACGATGGGCCTCACCACACACAACTACTCTGGCGCACCACTGTAGCGTCTGTCCTTGTGCTCAATCTCCGCAAGCAAGTGCGCAATCTCCGCCGGAAGATTATCCAAAGCTGGGTCGTGTGTAAGGATATATAAGAAGGAGACGGACATAAGCGGAACATACAGCTGATGTAGTCTGCCGCCACGACGGCGGCCTCTTCCATGTTGGTGGCCATTGTGATGGTGGACGTCCGGAAGCAAGACGCGAGTCGGCACGGAGCACGCGTCCGTTAGCGTATTACGGTGCACGTGCGGAGCATGGCTCGGGCCTCCCATCCTTGAACCCGAACGACTTCCTGCCTCCTATTTCCCTTCTCCTTTTTTCTTTCTTGCAGTCTGTTTAGGAGAGGGAGCCCCGCGCGCGCGGGGAAGAGTCATGCCTCAGCGCAAGACAAAATGGACTGCAAACTCCATCATCGGTCCGTCCCACCCGCTTGACTCCCGCAATCTCCCGCTCAAGCCACCCCAACAGCCGGCGCAGGAGGAGGACTGGTGGCCAGCATCGCGACCTGCCCGCTCGACGTGATCAAAACGAAGCTGCAGGCCCAAGCTGCCGCACATGGCCACAAGGACTATCTCAATGTCTCTGGTACGCACTACCATGACCGGGAGCAGTGACTCGTATGTTTATTTTCTATAAATCAGGCACGGTGCGGCAGATAATACACTACAACGGTCTGCGCGGATTATACCGAGGACTGGGACCGACGATACTCGGGTACCTGCCGACATGGGCCATCTACTTTGCGGTTTACGACGGCATCAAAGCGACGTTCGGCGAGCCGCCCCTGGTCGAACGAGTCGCGGATCGCGCGGACGAGCGGCTCTATCCCGCGCCGTCCGCAAAGGGCTACCAGCCCGTCATACGCGAGCACCCGTGGGGTCTCCACATCCTCTCCGCCATGACCGCCGGCGCGACGAGCACCATCTGCACCAACCCGCTCTGGGTTATCAAGACGCGATTCATGGTGCGTCATTTCTATCTCGTCGCGTGCCTTGGATTTCCTCTTTCTCTGACAGGCCTTTGATGCGATTTCCAGACTCAGTCTCCTCACGAACAGAAGTACAGACACACCTTAGACGCCGCTCTGACCATCTACCGCACTGAGGGTATCTCCGCCTTCTACCGCGGCTTGCTGCCGAGTCTGCTCGGCATCGCACACGTCGCCGTCCAGTTCCCACTCTACGAACAGTGCAAGCGATATGCCCGTACGTCTTCGCCGAGCCTCCGTCTCCTTCAACTCTCACTGATGACCGCCTATGTCCGCTAGTGAGACACAGCGCTGACCCACACGCCTCCCTGCAACCTCACCAGATACTGCTTTGCTCCGCCTTCTCGAAGATGGTCGCCTCGTGCGTGACATACCCGCACGAAGTCGTTCGCACCCGTCTGCAGTTGCAGAAGCGGCTGGTGAACGCGGACGCTCAACCCCCACGACCCGGTATCGTGAAGACCGTCAAGGCGATCATCCACAACGAGGGCTGGCGCGGACTATACAAGGGCTTGTCTATCAACCTCTTCCGCACCGTCCCCAACTCGGCCGTCACCATGCTCACGTATGGCGCTTTACTTCGTCTGCATCCCCATCATCCGCTAACGCCGTGGCTATATATAGATACGAGGTGCTGATGCGCCAGCTCGCGCTTCGCCAGTCAACAGCATAGATGGCTGGACATCTAACTAGATACCATCTATCATTATCGGAAGAGACTCGACCTTCGGACACACATAATGCGGTGGTCTTCCGGTCTGTCTGTGTACGCTACTCCCACATCCACACCCTTTGCCTTTCCCTCAACTTTTACGCCTCGCTACCAGTCTCCCGCTGCTTGCCCTCCTGTCATCATACCTGTATCAAGTATACATGCTCGGTTCAACACTCGATTCCACGAGCAGAATCAATTTCGTCGCACTGTGTGGGGTGCAGGTAGGTGTTAATGTGCGTAGAACTCATGCCCGTACAAATGCTCTCTAGTACATGCTCGACCTGGGAAACTCCATTCCCTTCCCATCAAGACTCTCTTCAAGGCTGTGAAGGACACCCTTGTGTACAAAACCTAACCGGAGATCCCCGCAAAGCTCCCCCCAGTTGATATCCGGAGACGGACTAAACAACGGCTCGTACTTTGACGAAACCCCTTCGTTGATGACCTCAACCGTATCCAAAGGATCCCCAATTGCGCGTGCTTCGGAACTGTACTGCAGTGCAAGTATTGCAGTGCGTCGAGCGAGGGCCTCATAGGTTGGTTCCAGGAACCGGGAGCGTTTCTGGCGGCGTATGGTTCCCGCGTCGAAGACGATGTGGGCCAAGGCGCGGCTCCTGTGCTTCTTCAGATGCGTACGCAGCGCGTCGATAAAATCAAAGGCGGTCCCAGACTCGGGCCGTAAGATGACCGTTGTTGTAGTGTGAAACATGTTCAATAATGCTTCGCAATGGGCGTATCTGAGGTTGGCCGCTCGCAGATCCAGAACGGCGACTTGGGACAGAGGCCATGAAGCGACGATGTCCATGAACCGCCCGTTAACAGCGCCGTCCACTTCTGGCCTGGAGACCGTGGTCTCAAGCGCGATGTAAGGGCTGGGGATCGTCTCCCTCAGCGGTTTCTGCTCTTTCGTGTACGACTGCAGATACGACCTTGAGCGGCTCCATTCTTCCACAAATGCCTCGGGGCATTCTCTCCCGATCACGCAGAGCCTCCAGCGTGGAGTTGCGATGTCCTCCAACACCATGGGACCGAAGCCGAGTACAATTGTCCGGATGACAGGCGCATTGGCCTGAGACGCATGAGCACCTATGTACTCGGCTATAGAGAATGCGTGACTATCTACTCCACGGAACTCGTCTGGAGCCATGATGAGGAGCTTGGCCGCGGAGGGCAAATCCCTGAGCGACCGAAGTAGACCGTCGCAAATGGCGTCGTGACCATTCATGTGCAGATATCGCATGTTCGGCAGCGAAGCCACTTCGTGTGCCGTAGGGCCCTCGCCAAGGTACCATGCAAAGTGGAGATGAAGATGCTCGAGGAGTGGACAACGTGATAGCGCGGCGATTATACCGCGGAAGAAGTCTCTATCGTCCAGCGAGTGACAACACTCGATATGGAGCGTGCGTAGTCCGCGTATGCGAGCCCATTCGAAGCCCACAACACGTAGAGACAGGTGCTGTAGGCGTGGCGTATAATTTTCCCTCAAGATAACGTCCATCAAAGATCGCAACTCCGCTTCCATCGCTGGCACGGTGGGCCCGATTTCAGGCAGGTGATCGAGTTTCAACTCGTTCAGTACGAGCTGTGGGTGCGATGCAAGCTTGTGAGCGACATTAAGAGCGATAGTGCTCGAGCATTTGACGGACAGGGAGAGAAGAGATCTAGGATCATCCCAGGATGCCAGATAGTTCAGCTCTTCCTCGGATATCTGAGAGCCGCGGCCACTGAACTCCGTCTCGATCCTGACCGTAAGAGCATGAAGTCCTGCGTGAGATCGCTGGAGCAGGCAGCGCTGTTGAAAGGTGGCGGTGTCCATTTGACTGTCCTGCCTACGCGCCCCCGACAGTTCAATGAAACTCCACAGTTCCGGGAAGTGTGTTAAGATGTCGCGCCAGCGCCTGCTAACACGGAGAAGACGGGTCCATCGCAAATTGAAGAGTTCATCGTTATCCCGCGCGTAGATGAAGAATATCTTCTGAAGGATCTCTTCGGGCAGGCGATAGATGGGCGATGCCAGCCAGTTTTGACACTCTTTCAATCGGTGGATACGCGATGCGCTGCGATGCAGTTCGGCATCGAGTAACGGTACGATGCCCTCGGGTTTATGTACAGCGTACGTGGCTGCGAGAAGCTGGGGTTCAGGTTCTTCGCACAACACGTTTCGTAGCTCGCGGGAGTCCATCAAGGTGCGGGGTCGTGGTGAACGAAGGCAAGATGGTTGGTTGCAATATATTGCGGTCCGAGTCCGAGTCACCCGAGTCGTCTTCTCACGTTTGCCGCACATATTCCGGGCGCCAGTAGGCTTGGTCCCCCTTTGCGGAGTCGCATCACATGACACTACCATAATACACACTACAGTACACAGACGCGAGTAAGAAGCATCTCTCGAGATACACGAGTCGAGTCCTCCATCGGAACAGATCGACTACTACAGACAACGTCCTTGAACGGGAATTCGGCACACGATAGCTCCCGGCTACGGCCTAGACGACCATCCACGGTTGATACATACACCGATAGTCCACGGTGGCGCAACACTAGAAAGGCTTGCACTGTTCTTCGAGCCAGGACCACAGTTTCTCGCCCAAAGCCGAGTCTTGCGCCTTAGCCGGTGTAGGTCCGACGCGCGCCCATGGTATGAGGAACTACAATCGTGTATGAGACTTGTGCGCTGCCATCGTTGATAGCATGAGGATGGTTCACCTTGCCGTTGTGGTCCGCAGCGTCGGGCGCTGTTCCAGCCCAGAGCTGGGTTATCGCACCCATTGGTGCAGGATACAATATCAGGTTCTACGTCATCCGTTAGTAGGAGTTGGTTCGCATCTTGAGATAGGCCTCACAATCAATGTGGCTTGCCAGCCAGGCAAATGACGTTGGAGATCTGTCTTCAGATTTCCGGGGTTGAGGGCCGTCGAAACGATTTTATCACCGTAGCGCCTAGCGAACTCGCGCGCAAAGAGCACATTCCCCTGCGACACGAGTGTTAGAATAGGATCAAGCGGAGCGCACGGGATACATACGAGTTTGCTGGTGTTGTACATATCCCAGGTCATACGTTTCTTCCGTTCAGGGCCGTCCCTCGCAGAATCGAAGTAGAAATCGGATGCGAGGTAAGCTGCTGTTGATGACACGTTGACAACGCGAGCCTTCTCGCCATTCACTGCAGCTGCCTCGAGCGCAGGCAGAAGCAATGTCGTGAAAAAGTAGTGACCGATGACGTTCGTCCCTACTTGCATATCCTGAAGAGGGTCCGGCTATCAGCGACATCATCCACGAATGTGTATTGCAGGTCTCTACGCACATATCCTTGCGCAGTCAATAGGTCCATCGGGCAAGCCATAATGCCGCTGGAGACGCAAGGCTTAGTCGAGGGACTTCGGCAGGATTATAAAGCCCGGACGCACGCGTTGTTGATAAGGACATGTAGCACCGGTTCTTTACTACATAGGTGTCAGTATGACCAGACCCGAATTACACACGGAGACGAACGTACGCTAGGAACTGCTCGGCAGACCTGCGAACGGCAGTCAAGTCTGAGAGATCCAACTGGAGGAAGATGGGCTCTTTGCCGGTCGCGGCCTTGAGTTCCTCGATGGCCTTATTGACCCTTTCGGGGTTGCGCGCAGCGAGATAGACCTTGGCGTTATGCTCCAAAAGCGCCTTCACAGTTTCTTTGCCCACACCGGCGTTGCCGCCTTATCCTGAGGTCAATCCTTTGTTCAACGCATTGAACAGACGAGGACGCACCTGTTACGATGATAACCTTTCCACTGAGGTCCGGTATGTCGTCAGGCGTCCATTTGGGCTTGGGAGGGTAGCTCTGGCTGAACAGGGATAGAGTGACGCCCATGATGTACTGTCAAGAATGTATGACGAAGAAAAGAGACTGGCAAGAGGCAAGATATATAGGGACGCGTCGGTAGAGACCCACGAGTGCCCGGTGACCGGTGACCCCACGCGCGCGGCAGCTAATGCCGAACGAGGGCGCGGCGAATCATGACAGCTCTGCCGCCTCGTCATGGCAGTCGCGAATAGACAGCGCGCGCCATGCCCACGACCGTGAGATTTCGCGTCGCGTCGGCAGCGGCCCTTCGCTACTTGCCCTTTGTTCTCGCCGCGAGGATCGACCCGTATGCCACGCCCTGCACACGAAGCATTCCTCGAGTATCGGACAACATCGCGCAGGCTGTGTCTGAATTGCTCATTGCTCACCTCGATGTACGCAGCACCCGCGACGCGAAAGTCGGCCATCTAGAACAATTGGCAGTCTCCTTGCACTTGTTCCTATCGTCGTTCACGATGAGCTTTGCCAATCCTTGAATCAGCCCATTACTTAGAGCGAATTTGATTTCTCACCAGTGAATTCGGTTTTCGCAGTCATGAGACCGGTAGGCGCTCGGGATAGATATAAGAACGTCGACATCCACCGAACCCTTCTCCTGACTTCACATATACGTCCCCTGCGCAGACCTTGGTCACTAACTTCCTTACAACCTCCGTCAGTGATTAGCGATGTCCTTTGAGCCAGCCTCAGTCACCGCCCCTCTGTTCTACTTTGAGTCACCCAAAGATGGCTCTAAGCCCTTCCAATACACGTGCCAGTTCATCAAGGAGAACCCCGTCGAGGGCGTACGCGGACAGAACTTTGGGCGCGTAGCCAAGTTCGTGGAGATCGGGAATTTGCGCGGCCGCGAAGACTCTATGAGGCTAGACAAGAACGGCTTTCAGTTCTTCCACCACCCCGCTAAGCATATGGCGTTCGATAACGATCAGGAGATACGAGACGAGTACTATCCGGAGAGCGCTCAGCTCATCAAGGAGACCACAGGTGCCCACCGAGTAGTCATCTTCGATCATAGTGAGTACGTTCGCCGTCACGCACGTCTGATGTTGACCATACATGACAGCCGTCCGGCGCCATTTCGCCACAGAGACTGAAGATACCCCAAGCACGCGCCAGCCTGTATCCAGTGTGCATGTTGATCAGACGCCGGCTTCCGCTGAGGCGCGTGTCCATCGTCACCTGCCGGCCCAAGACGCCCACAGTCTGCTTGCGAAGCGATTCCAGATATTGAACGTGTGGAGGCCCATTCACCACGCTGCGTACGACTTTCCGCTGGCGTTGTGCGACCATTCTACTGTGAACCCGTACAAGGACCTTGTGGCGATTGCGCTCAAGCCCAACGGCGAGACATTTGGCGTGCAGTACAATTGCGCGCATCGCTGGAAGTTTGTACGCGGGCTCACGCCTGAGGAGTGTGTCGTGTTCAAATGGCACGTCAGCTCGCTCTTCATCGATCATCTATGACGCTTTCTGTCGCTAATGGTCCGGCAGCTTTGATTCAGTGCAGGACGGTAGCGTCGCAGTATTCACACCGCATACCGCGTTTGTCGACCCGACGACCCCTGCAGATGCGGCACGCCGCGAGTCGATTGAGCTGCGCGCCCTTGTCTTCTACGACTGAGAGTACCACAACGGCATACGAGACTTCAGTTAGATCTTGTATAACCTAAAAGCATCGTAGATTGGCGTGACGCGCTTCGCAGAATGAAAGACAGGGTACGAGAACGTCAGTAGCCCTTGCACTGCTCCTCAAGCCATGCCCATAGCTTCTCTGCCGCCGCAGGATCTTTGGCTCCTGCTGGCATAGGGCCCTCCCGGGCCCAAGGGACGAGGAACTGTGCGTGATGTGAGTGCGGTTCCGAGCCATGCTCGGCTCTCATGCGCACCTTCCCGTTGAATTCCGCGGCTTCGGGCGCTGTTCCCGCCCACAGCTGAGTTATTGCCCCCATGGGAGCAGGGTATAGTATCATTTTCTTATTCGGAAGTCAGCTCGATGATGCGAAGAGTACAGCACTGATGGTACGCACGATCGCAACCTGCTGCCAGGCAGGCATGTGGCGCGCCAACTCCGTTTGCAGGTTCCCGGGGTTTACAGCGGTGGATACGATCTTGTCACCGTAACGCTTGGCCATCTCGCGCATGAAGAGCGCATTACCCTGCGATTGACCTGATCAGAGGTAACTCCATTGGCTTAGCACTAGAACGTACAAGCTTGCTGATCCAGTACAGGTCAGTAGAGGCAAGTTTACGACGCGCGGGCCCGTCCTTGACCGCATCGTAGTGGATCGAGTTGCCCATGTAGGCCGCGAAGGAAGACGTGTTGACAACGCGCGCTTTCCCGCCAGTTGCGGAGGCCGCCTGGAGGGCTGGAAGCAAGAGAGTAGTGAAGAAGTAATGTCCTAGCACGTTTGTGCCGAGTTGCATGTCCTATTGCTCTCTTCGTCAGTATCAAAGTTTGTACATCCCGGTTGGACGACTCACATAGCCTTGCACGGTCAGATAGTCCATCGGGGCCTGCATGACGCCTCTAGAAGAGAAGCGTCAGAACGGCGCTTCTGATCGACCATATCGAGCCAGACTCACGCATTATTGATGAGGATATGGAGAGTATGCTCCTTCCTGCCAGCTGTCAGTCAGTACTCTCGTACGCAAGTCCGACGGCAGTTTCCAGAACGCACGATAAGAGCTCTTCGGCAGCCTTTCTGACGGACACAAGGTCGGACAGGTCCAGCTTGAGGAAAATGGCTTCCTTTCCCGTAGCTGCTTTGAGATCCTTGATGGCTTGTGCAGCTCTGTCCGCGCTGCGCGCGGCAAGGTACACCTTCGCGTTATGTTGTAACAGAGCCTTCACGGTCTCCTTGCCAATACCGGTGTTGCCGCCTGATATGCGACGCATCAGTCCTCTATGCCACAGCAATCGGACAATAGCATAAGTTAGGCGCACCAGTGACGAGAGCAATCTTTCCGCCAAGATCAGGCATGTTTTCCGCTGTCCACTTGGGCTTGGGCGGGAAGCTTTGTTTGACGAAGGTGACGAGGTTACCCATGGCGAAGATGTTAAAGGACCGTGATGCGGTTCAGCCCACCTTTATAGGTGTATTCACTCTGTCCGGGGGCCGAGAGTGGGTCGGCTCACGCGAGGTATAGGCATAATGTTGTATTGAACAACGCCGTAGTGGTCTCGAGCAGAACGCAGTGGAGGCTAAATGTCATCTCTACTGACGAACTCGGTTAGGCTAACCGAGTGGCGAGCGCGTCGCACGGTCGCGGTGTGATCGGAACATGATCTGCCACGCCGGCGATGCTTGCACGGGCGGCGGAACTCATTGTGGTCCTTATGCTGGCGTACTTGATGTATGATCCACAGTCATACAGATGGGCTCTCTGCACCAGACTCGGAGTCGGAGAGGTTGAACATAACCAGAGCCTCTCTCCTGAACCAGAGGCGGCATAGGACCTGCGCGAGCCCACGGGACATTGATGAGCCGGGGCAGGTGAGCCGCCGGGCGACCACCCTCTTGTGTGCATTCCAAGCGCTACGTATGCTCTCTCCGTCGGCGAAAGGCTGTCAACTTCACGCGGTCGGTCACCGCTGAGCATCATGTTTACGTATATGTAGGCGTATTTAGTGTGTAACAGTGTATGGAAGGCCGAGAGTATGTAGAACCTAACACAAAGCTAATGTAAGGTCCAATGCAACGATGGAGTAAGAATGAAGAATTCGGGAGCACAAGAATGTACGGGGTATCATCGAGGCAACAAAGGCGACGGTAGAGGCTGAGCATCGTGAGGAATACTAGAAGCCCTTGCATTGCTCCTCAAGCCACTTCCAAAGCTTCTCTCCTGCCGCAGGA
Organism: Peniophora sp. CBMAI 1063; assembly: GCA_900536885.1. NCBI lineage: Eukaryota > Fungi > Basidiomycota > Agaricomycetes > Russulales > Peniophoraceae > Peniophora > Peniophora sp. CBMAI 1063. The sequence continues at coordinate 65,575 of UWZB01000011.1, forward strand.
TCCTTCGCCAGAGGCGGAAGAGGTCCCGCACGAGCCCAAGGGACAAGGAACTGCGCGCCCTTGTCAGAACATGGCGAATGAACAGATTTGAGCGTCGCGACATACCTTTCCATTGCAATCTGCGGCTTCCGGTGCCGTGCCACCCCAAAGCTGAGTGATCGCGCCGAAGGGAGCGGGGAACAAGATGAGGTTCTGTAAAGGGCCAGTAAGACTCAGGTCAGATATAGTCGGCCAATACAGACGTACAAGTATGGCGTCTTGCCATTTCGGCATATGGCGCTGAAGCTCGGTCCTGAGGTTGCCTGGATTGACAGCGGTAGACACGATCTTGTCGCCGTAGCGCTTCGCAAACTCGCGCGCGAACAGCGCATTGCCCTAACGTACGCCACATCCGTTCAGCCCGTGCGCGATCTCCCAAATCGTGGAACAACTCACGAGTTTGCTGGAGAGATACATGTCAGTCGGATTGTGCTTCCTGCGCACGGGGCCGTCCTTCGCGGAGTCGTAGAAGAAGTCCCTCGCTAGGTAAGCTCCTGAAGAGGACGTATTGACAACGCGAGCCTTCTCCCCCGAAGCAGAGGCTGCCTCGAGCGCTGGAAGAAGTAGAGTGGTGAAGTGATAGTGGCCGATAACGTTTGTGCCCAGTTGCATGTCCTGTGGGATTCGTGTCAGAGTCCTGGTCTTTGAGTGTACAAGCAGTCAAGACCCACATAACCTTGAGCGGTCAACTGGTCCATAGGGCAGCCCATAACACCGCTAGGCGGACGTTAGCCGCAGCACCGGCACGACAACGTCGACACCCACGCGTTATTGAACAGTATGTGGAGATTCTTCTCCTTCCTGTAGCAGATTCCGCAGTCAGCAAAAGCAGCTACCAGCGACGCAGGCCAACATGACGTACGACAAGAACTGCTCGGCGGCAGTCCTAACGGAGCGCAAGTCTGCGAGGTCAAGTTTGAGGAAGGTAGCCTCTTTACCCGTGTCCGCCTTGAGTTCTTCGATGGCCTGAGTCGCCTTGTCGGCGCTGCGCGCAGCGAGATAGACTTTGGCGTTATGCTTCAGAAGCTCCTTCACGGTTTCCTTACCCACACCGGTGTTGCCGCCTGCGAGCCAGCCGTCAGAACAGCGAACATGAGTATCACGGGAAGCTGAGCGTACCAGTGACAATGACGACCTTTCCATGGAGGTCCTGAATGTTGTCCGCCGTCCACTGAGGCTTGCCGGGGAACATCTGTTTGATAGCGGAACCAGTAGCACCCATTTTGCGAGAGCCGAATGCGATAGTAAAGGTTGAGAAGAGGGCGCCCAGTGGCGACGACGACGGCACCAGTATATATACCCATTGTGGACGGGCAGAGAGTGGGTCTTTCAATCTGCTGCAAGATGCTTACACCCGGTTTCAGTACGATATAGAGCGCAGGCTCGCTCTGGATGATGGCGCGCATGTAGACCAATATGGGCCCTCGGCGCGCGCATCACGTCAGGTCGCATGACAAACTCGGTTAGGCTAACCGAAGTTCGCACGCTGCAGCGTACATATAGCTGGTTAAGTATCCGAACAAGAATGTGCTTTGGGTCCGTGATACAAGAAACTATACAAGAACTGGCTGGACATGAGTGGGAGACGAATCTGAGGTTGGGATGTGCCACTCACAAAGCTCCCGCTTTCGGACGCCGCCTCGGACCACGAGACGCGCTCATGAGTCTGAATGAGAGTAGTACTCCTCTTCGTCCTCATCATAGTCATCCTCATCATAGTCGCCTTCATCATAGTCGCCATTGTACTGTTCCTCTTCAGCCCGTTGCCTCTGACTCCTCTCGAGTTTCTCTCGCTCCTTCTCCCGTTTCTCCAGCTCGCGGCGCCGCACTTCCTCTTGGTCGAAAACTTCGAGTCTTTCCGGTCCACAGACGGTGAAGAGTTCGCCTTTGCAGTAGCGCTCGAATGCATTCGAATCCTTGAGCCCGCGGTCAATTTTCTTCTTGTGTGTATCAATCTCCTTCTGAGACAAGAATGTTCAAGTAAGCGAGACTGATGCGCAGTGAAGGCAAGGAAAGTCGAACATACCCTCCAGTCGCGACCCTTCTCGGTGAAGCACTATGGATGCATGTGTGAGCATCGCGGTATCGTTCGCACAGGGCGAACGCAAACGTACAGAGCCTTTGACTTCAATGATCGTGGGTACGCTGGGTTGGCGCTCATCATACGTGACGAATGGGTCGTCGCCGTACAGCGAGATGAAGAAACTGTGGTCGTCTGTATCGCATCAGCCGAGGCCACAGTAGGTATCAATGTGCAATACTCACCGCCTCTCTTGTTCTCGTACTTGATAGCAATCTCTTCGTCCTCACAATCACGCGGACACTCCGTCCACGAGCAGACGTTATACTTCGGGTTCCATATCTGGCTCAGCGTGACCTCTTCCTCCATTTTCCTGACCACATCGTCTCCCAGGAGTGCCCAGTTGAACTCCTCTTCCCAGGAAGGTGCACCTTCCCTCGCTCCTACTGGCGAAACCCTCATGACCGGGTCCTTTCCCCTCATGATGTCCATATATTGCACCGGCAACGCCTCCTGCATCTCCTTACTCCACCTCCCACAGTCCAGAATATGGCCCTTCATAGTCCCATGGAACCTGACATGATCGACGACGTCGAAGTAGTGGCGGTTGTCGGACAGACCGAAGAGGAAGCGGATGTAGGTGTGGAGGTTGGCGAAGGTGAAGTTCGCAGGGACTTCGACTATGCGGAAGGTCTGGCGCCGTTTCTGAAGTTTGATGTAGAGAGTCAGAAAGCGCCGAGTCGGAGGTGGGAGGGTCGTGTATGCTGCAGATTGGGTGTTGTAACCGCTCTTGCGTTCTGGTGAGGCGCGACGAGGGCCGAGGTTGTGCGCTCTGGATGGACCCGCGTTGTTGGACCGATAGTAGTCGGCTATAATGTTGAAGTGACTCATAGACTGAGAGAAGCTATCAGATACACGGGTTTCCTAGCAGATGGGTGAGACACGTACTAATGTATAAGCTTAGTTTGGGTGTGGAGAATGTTCGAAGAACGCGAGCAGATATGATAAAGCAAGACTCGGGGCGAAGCGCTAAGATATTTATGGCGCAAGGATAAGGTACATAGACTGTGTTATGCAAGCAGCAGGCTACGGATGCCGAGACGTTTACTCATGGAGACGAGAGCAAAGTCGTGACGACGGTTGCCCGAACGCCGACGCCACTCGCAACCCCGGGCCGATCACCGGTTGACCAGGATCATCTGTCATCCACAAGCGCCCACAGCGCGTCCAAGTGCCCCAGCGCGCGTGAGTCGGTGTGAGCCTTGCCTCTTACTCCCATCACCGCTCTCAGTCACCATGGTGTCCGACCTGGAGCGATATGTGTCGGACAATGCCCTTCAGGTGTGTGCTGCTGCTATTGGACGTAAACATAGAGTGGCTAAATAAGCTCGTAGTTCTTTGGTGTATCTGAGAAGCGCATGGTCGACTTTATTATAGCTTCAGGTGCGTAGAAACCTCAGAATACGTATGCTTACTGAACACTCATTGATACCACAGCGACCAAGGCGAAATCACCCGACGCATTCTACTCTACACTCAGCGCCTCCGGCCTTTCGGACTCGGCTGCCGCACAGTCATTCGCCTCTGAGGTCTACAACCGTGTCCCTCGCAAACACAAAACGAAGAAACCCGAAGATGTCGCTCGCAAGTTGGCCGAGAAGGAGGCGAAGATGCTACAAAAGCAGCAATTCGCATATTTGTTGGACGACGACGGCGCGGCAGGGAGTGCGGGAGACGTGAAGGCAGACAAGGGGAAAGGAAAGGACAAGGAGAAGCGGTCGTCGCGGCCCACGCGAAAGCGGGAGCTGGACGGGAAGGAGTGGGAAGACGACGAGGAGGTGCAGGCGAGGAAACGGTGGAAGGGCGACGAGGACGAGCCGGTGCGGGCACGTGAGCCAGAGCCGGAAGAGGACATGGACCTGGGCGAGGACGAGGAGACGCGGAGAGAGCGCGAGCGGCTGGAGGATCTGAAGGAACGTGACGAGTTTGCGGAGCGTGTGAAGAATAGGGACAAGGACAAACAGAAGAAGATCGTCGAGGACAGGTCGTCCGCAAAGACGTCCGTCGCAGCCTTGGACGCGGCAGAACGTCGACGGCTCGCGGACGATGCCGACGCGCGCTCAGCCGCATTGCCCTCCATCCGTCAACATGCTCGTCAGGAATATCTCACGAAGCGTGAGCTGCAACAAGTCGAGCTTCTGCGCAAGGAGATAGCAGATGAAGCAGAGTTGTTCCGCGGAATGAAAGTCACGAAGCGCGAAATGCGGGAACACGAGCACAAGAAGGAAGTCTTGCGCCTAGTCGAGGAGAGGCTACGGATCGACGACAAGTGGGACGGGTACATGTTACCTGAGGACTACATTACCGAGCAGGGCAAGATCGACAAGAAGCGCAAGCAGAATGTGCTATACCAGCGGTACGAGGATGCCAAACCCAAAGACGACCAGTTCGTGACGGATGTCGACCAGTGGGAAGCCAGCCAGACGCAACACAGCACGTTTAAGACCGGCGCGATGGACAAGCCAGAGCTCGTGGAGCAGTTCGATTATGTCTTCGACGAGAGCCAGATGATCCAGTTCGTCTCGCTGGATAAGCAAGAGGGTACCAAGATGAGCGCTGCCGACAAGATGCTACAACAGCAGATCGAGGAGGCAGAGAAGCGAGGTAAGCTGTATTCACGCTGATTATATCTTGCGCTCGTGCTGAATGAAGCTTTCACAGTGGCGTCTATCGATGCAACCCGGAAGTCGTTGCCCATCTACACCTTCCGCGAGGAGATTTTGGAAGCCGTCAAGGAGCATCAAGTCCTCATTGTCTGCGCCGAGACCGGTTCTGGCAAGACCACGCAACTTCCACAGTACCTTCACGAAGCTGGTTACACCGCCAACGGCATGAAGATCGGCTGTACGCAACCTCGTCGAGTCGCCGCGATGTCCGTAGCCGCTCGCGTGGCTGAAGAGGTCGGCACGAAGGTCGGATACGAGGTCGGATACTCCATTCGCTTCGAGGATGCCACTAGTGACAAGACCGTCATCAAATACATGACAGACGGCATGCTGCTGCGAGAGTTCCTCACTGAGCCCGATCTGGCGTCATACTCGTGTCTCATCATTGATGAGGCACACGAGCGTACACTCAGCACAGACATTCTGTTCGCTTTGGTCAAGGTACGCCCTGCTCGAACTCTACCGCCCTTGCTTAGACTGACACGACTACGCATAGGATATTGCCCGCTTCAGGCCAGACTTGCGTTTACTCATCTCCAGCGCGACCTTGGACGCCGAGAAGTTCAGCGAGTACTTCGACGATGCGCCGATCTTCAACGGTGAGTTTCGCACCGCGCATCTGGAGGCGTCTCGTGTGCTGATTGCTCTTTGTAGTCCCCGGTCGTCGTTACCCCGTGGAGATTCTCTACACGCCTCAACCCGAGGCCAACTACCTTCACGCCGCCATCACGACCGTCTTTCAGATTCACACGACTCAGCCCAAAGGCGACATTCTTGTCTTCTTCACCGGTCAAGACGAGATCGAAGCTGCAATGGAGAACCTACAAGAGACTGCACGAGCACTAGGCAATAAGGTCCCCGAGCTTATCGTCGCGCCCATCTACGCCAACTTGCCGAGCGATATGCAGTCGAAGATCTTCGAGCCTACACCCGAAGGCGCGAGGAAAGTTGTTCTTGCAACCAACATCGCTGAGACGTCTATCACCATTGATGGTATCGTGTTCGTCATCGACCCGGGCTTCGTCAAGCAGAACGCCTACAACCCGCGAACGGGTATGTCAAGTCTCGTCATCGTCCCCGTGCGTACTCTCTTCTCAACACGCCGCTTATCCTACAGCTAATACACCGTTGTCTTCAGTGTTCCCGTGCCGCCGCCAATCAACGCGCTGGTCGTGCCGGCCGTGTCGGTCCCGGTAAAGCCTTCCGGCTGTATACCAAGTGGGCGTTCCAGAACGAGCTGGAGATGAACACCGTACCCGAGATTCAGCGCACAAACTTGAACATGGTCGTATTGGTGCTCAAGTCACTGGGTATCAACGACCTCATCGGCTTCGAGTTCATGGACCCTCCGCCCGGGGAGACGCTCATGCGCGCGCTGGAGCTGCTCTACGCGCTTGGAGCGCTCAACGACCGAGGAGAGCTAACGAAGCTCGGACGTCGGATGGCCGAGTTCCCCGTCGACCCTATGCTCAGCAAAGCGATCATCGCGTCGGAGGGCTACAACTGTACTGATGAGGTCCTCACCATCATCTCCATGCTCCAAGAGTCCGGCTCGATCTTCTACCGTCCTAAAGACAAGAAGCTGCACGCGGACCAGGCGCGGCAGAACTTCGTGAAGGCTGGAGGAGACCATTTCACGCTGTTGAACGTTTGGGAGCAGTGGGCCGACACGAACTATAGCCAGCAGTTTTGCTACGAGCAGTTCTTGCAGTATAAGAGCTTGTGTAGGGCGAGGGATATTCGGGATCAGCTGGCGGGGCTTTGTGAGAGGGTGGAGATTGTTGTGGAAGGGAACCCTAACCAGAACGATATCACACCGATCCAGAAGGCCATGACGGCGGGATACTTCTACAATACGGTACGTTCTTCCTCTTGACCTTGTGCTCACAATGGGCTGACGGTCTGTTATAGGCTTCACTGCAGAAGAGCGGCGACTCGTACCGCACACTAAAGACCAACCAGACGGTGTACATTCACCCGTCGTCGAGCTTGTTCCAACATCAACCGCCGGTCAAGGCCGTCCTATACTACGAGCTGGTCATGACGTCCAAGTCTTATCTCCGCTCGGTCATGGAGATCAAACCATCATGGCTCTTGGAAGGTACGCCCACTAGATGTTGGTTTCAGTGGCACGGTACTGATACCTCCATAGTCGCGCCTCACTACTTCAAACCCGCGGACCTCGAGCAATTGGCGAAGGGAGACAAGAAGATGCCGAAGCAGGTCCAAGCCGCACCAGCCAGGATCGTTGGCCCGACATAGTGGAAGTTATTGAGTGGCTTGTCTATTATATGTATTTTTTGCAGGAGCAAAATACCCGCTCTTTCATCGCATTGGGAGAGGTCGCGCTGTCATGCCGGACCAGTCACCGAGGCGAACCCCGGGCAGCCCGTTGAGAGATGCGAAGCTCTGCGCGCCTAATTTGCCTTCTTGCCCCTAACTTTAGCGTCTGATGGTAGGTGCACAGCCACCATAATTTAAGCGCATATAAAGTGGGCATGGCTTCCTCTGTTCAATTGAATCAAACACGCCCAATCTCGTCGCCGTGCATATGGCTTCCTCGCTGACCACTCAAGCCCGCATTCGAAGGGCCACAAAGGCCGACATCGAGGAGCTGTCCCATGTCATGGCCCGTAGCTTTGCGAACGATCCCTTTGAGCATTGGGTCAAGGGTGCCAAGCGTCCGATCTCCGACCTCGACACGAAGGATCCCGAAGAGGTGAAAGCCTTGAAGCATATGCGCTACTTCCAGTGGACTCTCGCTCGACTGTTTCTGCTGCACGGACAGGTGGACGTCGTGGTCGTCCATGCGGATGGACGAGAGAAGATCGTCTCTTGTATATGCTGGGTAGAGCCTGGCAAGACTGCAGATCCTGGCCTCATCTCCATAATGCGCATGCGACCTCTACGGGTCTTGCGAGCGTGGGGATTCAAGCCGTTCCAGGTATGGTCTGCCTACGAAGTGTGTCTTAATCTGTGCTGATACTTTGCAGCGCATGATACTAGAGTTCTCACCCCGGATCGAGAAGGCTAAGAAGCAAGCCTTTGGAGCTCGAGGGACGAACATGAAGGACGCGTGGTATCTCGGTATTGCTGCCACTGACCCAGACTACGAAGGCCATGGTTCGCAGTTTCCAAGTTGTCTCAATTGCGAATACGGTCCGACGATTGGCAGGCTACGCATCCTTGATAATCAAGGAGCGATTCAAGACTATCGGCTCGACGCCCATTCACCTCGAGGCTAGCAACCCCAGGGCACGGGATATATACGAGCATTACGGGTTCCAGGTCAGTATGACCCTCTTTTTCCCGCGTCACGTATAGGCTGACCGCTCATGTTTGACCCGCTCAGCTCGTTGAAACCGTGAGATTCGGCGTTGGCAAGGTGGACTCTGACGGATTGACTGCCGAAGGAGAGAAAGCCATTGGTGTTCCTGACTTTGTCATGATAAAGGTATGTTCATCTTCCTCTCTCTTTTGCGCTTGATTGATGTCCTGGACAATGCAGTGGGAATGAGTTCCAGGCTTGTCAACCGTCGTAACATGAATCTCTCGTGGTGAAGATGACGAGGAATATTGTTCTCTATCGCGGATTTGCCAAGCGGCGGTGCCACTACTTGCATGATACCATATAGCCAATTATATAGTTTATACTACTTCATCCATAATATCCATTGAAACCCACTGATACCGAAGCAGTAGATGCCTACTTGAAGAACCCGCGCTCCCCAAGATAATTTTGATGCTCCGCTCTATGTTTGCGAACCATGCTGTCGACGCCGCGACGCCATATAGGGATCCCGATCTGAAAGACAACTGTCAACAGCAGCCTCAGTGAAGAACGAGAGGTCTGCGTACAAAGCCAATGATACCGTACACAATATCTTTCCCAAAGTTGTTCCAGGGTGTCGACCCGCGTGTAGTTGTGCGGAAGGCTTCACCGTTGAACGAGTCAGTGATGTTGAAGTCACCGCGCTGTACGCCTCGCAAGAGGCCCATAGCACAATCTTCGGGCCGCGCGATGGGATCACTCTCCTCAATCTTGAGGGTTATGGCGGGCTTTGTCTGGTTCTCTACGGCGAGATGCGGAGTGTCGATTGTGGCCGGGAAGTACATGTGCACGTCGATGTCGTAGAGAAGCAGCTCTTGCCGGAGCGCCTCCGCTAGACCTAGGGACTCATGAGTGATAGATTCCGCAAGATGACGCAGAACACCTCTAACCGCGAATGGCAAACTTTCCAGGACAGTATGACCCATATCCAACCTGAAGCGTGGTGAGCACAAGCCTTTGTCGAAGACCCCTCTACCCGAGACGAACGTACCACTCCGAAGTAGGACAGGATAGAGCCGACGAAGACCAATTTGCCGGGATGGCGTGCGCGAGCCATCCGTTCTGCTGCAATCTTCAACGAGACGTTGGGGAATCAGTCTCTTGTTGGTTCCACGTCAGATCTCGAGGACTCACTTTGGCCGTGTACGCAGCGACGAAGTACGACTGGTCCATTCCGCGGCGTATCTGTTCCTCATCATACTCGACCCAGAACCCCGGTTGCGCGCTACCAGCGCACATGAAGACCGCATCAGCCGGTCGTCCGCCGTGCCCTGCGCACGCCGCGTCATACGCTTTCCGGGCATTTTCCGCAGAATCGAGCGAGTGCGAGTGCGATGCAAGAATTTGGTCTGGCGAGATGCGCGCACCCTGAGATATGTGGTCAGTCGGGTCGATATGTCGGCTTCTCGGTCTGATTGCGCACCTCCAGTTGCTCAAGCGCGCGCGCAAGGTTGTCCTTGTTGCGCGCAACGATCGTAACGTGAGCGCCACCCTTCACGAGAAGGAGCGCGAGATGCAAGCCAAGGCCGGTAGAGCCTCCTGTAACATAGCAGTGCTAGGGGTAATGAGTACATAGCCCAGTAGGAGTCTGGTCGATAGTACGCACGAGTCCGGCAGGGTCCCAGCGTTTCTGACCGAAGAGTCCGAAGAGCATCACGAATGCGACTGTCACGCAAGCAGCGAGAGCTGCAACAAGATATTCAGCAGCAACCAGCGTGGCAAAGAATTTAGTTGTAGGCGAAGGGACCGTAGCTTTAGAGCTGAGGGGCCGCTGGGGGCAGTTGATGGACTGGTGGCGGCTCCGGCGAGTCCCGCGCTATCCCGCGGACACAATGTGGAAAAAAGCCACGAGGCGCCTACACAGCGGCGGGCCGAGTGTATATGGTACGACAGGCCGCCAGGCGTCATTGAGGGTCTCGGAACTGTGTAAATAGTCTGTACTTATTGCATTTGTGCGCGGCTGGGCGCACATCATGGTGGGAGGAAGATCAGACGGCGTGGAACCGGTTTCACTGTTTCAGGAAGCGCACGGGTTGACTACGCGGTCGTAATAAGCTTAGTACTCTACAGTACTATGTGTATGTACAAGCTCTCCGTAGTCTACACCTACGAAGACACAGGTGCGCATGCTATCGCACTTTGCGTGGTCTCTCTTGGCGTGGTCTCCCGAACAGATATTGTGGACAACTGAAATATACACTGAAGTGCTCATAAACAGTCCAGACAGTTTAGAACGTTCGGCGTATGACTTCAGTGGATCACGGATTTCCTTAACCGTGGACGAGTGCCTTGCGAGGATGGATAGCGATGTCGAAGCATAGATAATTTATACGAGCGAGGTGATGGCGGTCAGCTCCTGAGACGCGTCGCGCGCGAAACGCGTCGACGTCGGCGCGACGCGTGACGTCTTCCTCCCACACACCACCACACTCCTCCCCGCTCTCAGCCGCAATGGGCGACGACAAGCCCGTCAAATCCAAGCACCGCTCGCACAAAGACAAAGATGACAAGGAACACAAGAGCAAGAAGCGTCACCGGCACGAGCGCGACGAGGACGGACATAAGTCCAAGAAGCGCAAGTCCAAGGGGTCGAAGCTGGAGGTGGTAGATGATGATCCCGAGGAGGACATGTGGGTGGAGAAGAACATCGATATGGATGGGGAATATGTGCGTACTGAGATGCATATACTGTTGACTTGCAACTAATTTCTGACTACATGTGTGCAGCCCATAGCGCAGGATATACCGACAGCAGACAGTCTGAAGCTCAAGTCGCGCGCAGAAGAAGCGCCGGGCGACCCTCCGTTACCCGAGTCTCAGCCGACAGAGACGCGTCTGCGGAGAGATGATTGGATGTTGGAGCCTGAACAGGCGCCCGTCATTGTCCCTACGGAGCGAGGAGCCGTGAAGCTCTCTACCGCGGACGAGAGTCTGACAGACGGCTACGGCGACGCGCCATCTAGTTCCCGTAACTTGGGTGGTGGTGTCGACTTCTTCTCTTCGTTGGGTACGGAGCGCGTCAAGAAACCTCCCCCGAACAGGCCTAACCCTGATGAGGTACGTTCAACCCATCTAGCACTCCGACTGTATACTCTGACACTGTGCTATAGCTCAAGATCCACTCCAAAGAACTCAACACGCAACTCAAAGAAGGCAAATCCATCGACGAATACACCGACGGCGCCGCACCCGTCAAAGCTCTCACGCCAGGCGGCCCAGGCTCCCAATGGCGCATGATGCGTTTACGGCGCGTATACGAGACGGCAGAGGAGGAAGGCCGACCGATTGAAGAGGTCGCGCAAGAGCGCTTCGGCTCGTTGGAGGCATTCGAACAGGCGAAGGAGGAGCGTCGGATTCTTGATGAGCGTGAGGGCGGTGGACAGCCAGCGAGAGGAAGGGATGCGGGTAGGGAACAGAAGCGGCAAGGGCAATTCGGAAAGGGCGGCGAGAGGGGGTTCATGTTCAACGAGCCCGGCAGTGGGGCATCGAGCCGGAGCCAGTCGTTCAGACGTCCCGCTGGTTCTGGTCCGACCACACCTTCAGCTGGCCCGAGTGGCAGCATGGGTCGACCGAAGTACGACTCCATGCGCATATCAACTTCTGGCCAGAGCACATCCGCACATACACCTGTCCCAACCGTTCTGACGCCACAACCCGCGGCATCAAGTTCAAGACGTGCAATGTCACCGTCTTCCTTGAACAAGCTCCAAGCGAAGGTGTTGAGGGCGAAACTCATGGGCGCACCGGACGCAGAAGCGTTAGAGAAGCAGTACGAGAGTGAGATGGCTATTGCCAATGGGGATGTCCAAGAGGGTGTTAGGACGAAGGTGGAGATGCTGCCTACGTTGGACGCGCAGGGACGACTGTATGATGTCGGGCAGGGCAAGAACGACGCCGAGCCGTTGGCGGGGAACCGCAAGAAGAAGGAGAAGGTTCGTCTACCCCATTCAACGCCTGTCGAGCTATGCTTATATTCAACTACAGCAGGTCGAGACGAGAGACTCGAAGACGGGCGACATCGTACGCATCAACGCGGACGACGACGACCTCACGCTCGGGGATCTCGTTCGTCAAGAACGCTTCGGCGCAGGGATGTCCGACCAGAAAGACATGGACGCGCAATTCGCGAGGTCAATCATGACCGACAGCGGCTTCCAGGTATCCATCCTCCCGCTACGTGTACCATGCATGGACTACATGCTGACAATGGATCCATAGAATGATCTGGACTACATCGATGACAACGCCGAAAAGCTCGGTCGGCAGAAGATGCGGTCGGACGCCATGAAACGCCAATTCGCCATCAACGACTACAAGAAGACGCAAAAGGCCCTCGCGACGTGTTCGTTCTGCTACGGTGAAGACGACTCGCTGCCCAAAGCGCCTATGGTCGCGACTGGTACACGCGTGTATCTGTCATGTACAACGAACGAGGAGCTTGTGAAGGGACATTGTCTTATCGTGCCAATGCAGCATTGCTTGAGCATGCTCGAGGCGGACGATGATGCTTGGGATGAGGTCAGGGTGCGTGCGAGTTTTGTGATACGACCGTATGAGAGGCTTGGGACTGACGCGCTCGCGCAGAACTTCATGAAGAGTCTGATGCGCATGTTCGCGGAGCAAGATATGGGCGTCGTGTTCTACGAGACCGTCTTGAACCTCAAATGGCAGAAACATACAGTCATCGAATGCGTGCCTCTACCATGGGAGAAGTTCGATCTCATCCCGGGCTACTTCAAGGTTCGTGTCTCACGTTCTTCACCGCTCCCTTCAGTTCTGACACACTATGCAGGAGTCTATTCTGATGAGCGAAGCCGAATGGTCCCAACACAAGAAGCTCATAGACTTCTCCTCCCGCCCCGGCGGCTTCCGCCGCATGATGGTCCCCAACCTGCCCTACTTCATGGTCCAATTCGACTACAAAGGCGAGAAAGGCTACGGGCACGTCATCGAGGGCGCAGCCGGTGCAAACGGCAACGACCCAGACGACCCCATGGACGAAGGCGAGAAGGGCGGCGGCGATTTTCCTAGCTATTTCGCGGCGGAGATTTTGGGCAATGTGCTTGAGGTCGAGCCGCCGGGGAAGTGGAGGAGGCCGAGGAAGTTGGATTTTAGGAGTAATAGGGAGAGGGTGGAGAGGTTTAGGAAGATGTATGATACGTTTGATTGGACGGGGATGCTTAGGAAGGAACAGGCGTAGTTGGTCTTGTTGTAGCATTATATATGTCGCGCCTAGCCCTTGCGTGGGCTCGCACGCGCATCATAGAGCCACACTTGCTTCTGGCCGTTCTCCCACGCTGCTTTGCCTCGAACCACCACCAGCTCGTGACCTGCATCTACCCGACTGGCTGTCGATAGCAAGTGCACGAAGTCCTAACCTTTGGCGTGACTAGTGCTTGAGCCGCGATGTTGAGAGTAGCTGTGAGACCGCGGAACCTGCCGCGTCGGTGCTTTAATTCATCGCAGCAGGGAGCTACCACCTTGCGCCTACTCAAAGTACCATCTACACGTCTATACTCCGCAGCTCAGCCTCAGCTTCATGGCGACGTCGCTCAACTGAAAAGGTCGTATCTTTATGGTAAGCTTGGGACTGTGGCAGACGTGCATGTGAGACCATAAGCCAACGCATCGCTGCTCAGTTCCCTGCTCGTCGGACCGCATGCTCCAGAAGAGCGTTTCTACTGGCGCAGACACCATCATATATGATTTAGAAGATAGCGTGGCGCCTTCGGAGAAGGACAAGTCGGCTGCTCGAGGGAAGCTCGCGGATTTCCTCGCTTCGTCCCCAGATGCGCCAGACAGCTCTCGTATCGCTGTACGCTTAAATGATGTTACAACGCCGTTCTTTGAGAGAGATCTGGATAAAGCTGTAAGTCACGATCCCTCTCTCTGTCTTTTTGAATCCGGTCTGATATGCTTGCAGCTTCGCCTTTTGCGGATCCCGGGAACACTCGTTTTGCCCAAGGTTCACTCGCCTGACTACCTCGACAGGGTCGCTTACATCGTAGACTCCGTTGCTGGCTCTCTGGACTCTCCGTTACGACTTGTGGCTAGTATTGAAAGTGCCAGGTCTCTCTACAACATCGGAAGCATCGCAGGATGGCGAGATAGGTCCGGCAAGAGCCGCATCGCGGCGCTGCTCTTCGCTGCTGAGGACTGCGAGTACTTTCCATTGCACGAGAGCCTGAGCTTGAGTTGACGATTGACTCAAGACTGTGCGGATACTGGCATCATACGCACGCATGAGCGAACAGAGCTCTTGTACACACGCTCGCAGGTGGTGGTAACGGCAAAGGCGTTCGGGCTGGAGGCCATCGACATGGTCCGTTCAGTATGATACCTCTGTGAATGTAAGCTGACGCGTGATACTTACGCAGGTGTGCGTGAACTACAAGGATCCGGAGTATCTCAAGGAAGAGTGTGAAGATGGGCGTCGTCTTGGGTTCACGGGCAAGGTACATCCGTTGTGTGTTCGATGAGATCAGCGCTAAAGAAAAGAGCAGCAAGCAATTCATCCGATACAGGTAGACACGATTCACAGAACCTTCGCGCCATCAGAGAAAGGTTTGTAGAAGCCTGTGTCTTGTCTGCTGTACATGCTGATACACTCTGCAGAGGTCTATCGCGCGGCAAAGATCGTCCATCAGATGGCTCAAGCTCACGCTTCGGAGAAGGGAGCCATTGGGCTCGACTTAGGCGACGGGAAGGACGGGAAGGAGATGGTCGATGCGCCGATGCTGAAACAAGTATGCCATCAAGATATCCTGTTGATGAAGCCTACTGATAAAAGTTACCTCAGGCTGAGAACACACTGAAGGTTGCTCGCGCAGCTGGAATCCCAATTCCCGAGTTTTAGCAACCTCTTTCGCTTGAACCCTTGAACACCGAATCAAGACGGAATATGTCGTACATGTAACTCTGAGAAGAGAGCTATAGTATCTTGGCGGCCTTCTTACTGCTATAGAACTGCCCTGCGATCTTCATCGCCTGGCCAAAGTTCTGAGGCGCAACGAGCGTCCTCCCGATCCACTTTGGGAGTTTGTCAGATATCCTCTGCGTCTGATAGCGCGCATCGATGAGGACTAGGGCGGCCCAGTCGTTCTTATGACGGATGGCACGACCTGGACGCCATTCATGTCAGAATACGTCGAGATCCGATTGTGAAGATGACTGCTTACCGATACTTTGATTGACCGCATTCATGCACAGGTTCTCGTACAGCTCCTTGCCCGCGGTACCGTAGCTTGATCCAGCAGGCGGCTTGTGACCCGCCAAACGGTCTGCGTACTTTAGGCGCTCTTGAAGCTCCGGAGACCCCAGGTTGGCAAAGGGAAGACCGACAATGACAACCATGCGCGCTAGATCGTCCGAGAAGTTCAGACCTTCGGAAAGCTTTGCCCCCACGACTGCGAACAGGAGAGCACCAGAAGCCTACGAGAAGAGGTTCAACATCACGCGTTCAGGGAGTATGACGCAGACGTACGTTGTTGTGGACTTCTGTTGCATAGCTATGAAGGACCGTCGGCACCTCGGTGGTAGTATTGGGTTCCACGAAGACCTGCGGGATATCATCATCATGATAGAATGTAGACCCGGTATTGCCCACCTTCTTCTTGCTGTTCAAGCTCTCGAGGAGCTTCTTCTCCTTCCACGTCTTCATAACTTGGTTCAAGAAGTTGTATGACGGTACAAAGACAACCATCCCGCCGGGAACAACTCTAGCCATGTTCAGCAACACTTGCCCTAAGTCAGTGATCTGAATCACCTGGATCAGCTTCAGCGCGCAACATAAGCTCGGTGGACGTACTACGGCAGGGTCGCTCATGGTTGCGAACTTGAACGTGAGGTCACCTCCGCGAGGGCTCTTCGACAGCGCGAGAGTTTGTAGGTTGGCTGCAGGTATGATATGCCCGCATGAGAAAGTCGATATACGCTCGCGAGGTACGTGACGGAAGAGGTTGTTCACAAGATCGGACATCTGGAAGGTGCAGATCGATGTCAGCACTCGTCCGACAAAAGAGGTTGCAGTCGGGACGCACTGGCGACATGGTGCCACCAGCAAGGATCACGGAGCGTGCGGTGTCCACGACATGTTTGAAATGCGGCGCAGGGTTGAGGGAGTTGTATTTGATCTCAAGTGATTGGGAATCGCCCTGGCCAGTTGCCACGAGCACAAAACGTCCGTCTGACGTACGATCAATACAGGCTGTTATGAGCGTAAGCAGGTAGGCATACCATCATTCGCCTCTGCAAGAGCGGTTATAAGACCTTGAACGACGTACAGGGCCGGTTGGCCCCTGGACTGTGGCTTGCGAGGACCTCTCCCGGGTTTGCCTTTCGCGGCAGTATCCGCATCACGGTCCGCTTGCTTGTCTGCATACGAAGATATCTTGCGAGCAATCTACTCGACACGTTTAGCCCACGCTCGTCTCTATGAGGGTGTTCATTCACCTTGCTGCTCTTCAGATAGGTCTCAATCTCGAGCACGTTCACGCCGTCGAGATTGCGATCAAAGCGAGAGATCACGTCCTGTACGGTTGCAACTTCGGGTAGCTCCAACTGCTTCCACTTGAGCATGATCTTCCGGATGCCTTCCATGAGTTTGTGAAGCCTATCAAGGTGTAGACGATGCCGTGAAGCAAGTCTGTTCCTGAACTTCTTCAGATAGTTCCCCAACTGCTCGATGCACAGCTCTAGCGTCCGAAGCGGCACGGACACCGAAGAAAGTTGCAGTAGCGCTGCTGTCAAATCTGTATACAAATGGTCAGGGACTTCTTGAAGGATTCTCGGCGACACGTACTATGAGCTTCGTCGACGACGACCACGTTCCCTGCAAGGTCGATGTTGAGCGCCTCGCGGGCATTCGCTTGTAGCAGAAGGTTGTAGGGCAGAGTGACGAGCTGCACATAGACATAAATGGAGAGCTGGAGGAGAAAGACGCTTGTCTTACCTCTGCCTGAGGTATAGCAGCTCTTGAAGCGAAGTATGGACATGTGTGGGCGCTTTGTCCAGCCTGTACAAGATCTTCGATATCCTTCGGAGAGGCCAGAATCTGGTCTCGCAAGTCGCTCAAGGGACCGTTTTCGCCTATCGGAGGCATGTACTGGCAGCGCTTTTCTCCGGCTATCTCGTAGAGATGAGCCACAAACCACGAAGATAACTACGGAGTGCAGAACTGACCTTGTAAGAGGTCGCGGCAGTTCTCGTCCAGATCGCCACCCTTCGCTTTCAATTCATCGTTTATACAGAGCTGTTTGCGTGATCCGAGAGTGACTATGCGTGATTCCCTGTCAACCGAAGAAGGCAACTCGGGGGAGGTCAGCGCGTCGTGAGTGCGCTTCTTGCCGATGGAGTTGACTGAGTTTCTCGTTTCATCACTTGACGACGGCAAGAGGTTGACAAAACGGCGAAGCTTCCTTAACTCTGGGATCACCTGAGTGAGCTGGGAATGAGTACGTGAGGCGTAGAAGATCTTGGTGCATGCAGTAGCTTCATTCTCATCGCGAGTTGCTGGGTTCAACACTTCTCTGACTAGGATCAGCCGACTGGATGCCCTAGGGACCTGAGCACTCACAGCCAGTATGCCGCAGCGTTCTTGCTGCTCTTCGCGTCATCTTCTGGTAGGAACGAATCCTCGTCCGAGTCCGAGTCGTGTTCCACTTCTATCTTCTAGATGCCATAAGCAGACAGCGTCAGCCCGGATAGATACAAGTGATACATCGAACATAGTCACCTGTTTCTTTCGTACCCTCGCAGTAGCTTTCCTACGTTGTATTTCTTCTCGCTTCCGTGCGGCAACCAACTTCTCCGCATATTCGGCATCTGCACGTTCTAGCTCACGCCTCAAACGTTCGCGTGTCTGTTCAAGCACCCAATCCGGCTCTAGACGTAGTCACTCATGAGCACAAGTGAGCAGACATGAGAATATCAGGTCTACCTCCGGATCCCGCACCAGATGCGGCTTCTAGTTGGCCCTTGCGTGCGCGGTCGCGGTCATCGTCGAGCCAGGTGAGAGTAGCACATAGCAGACTCGATGTCTTTCCCTACACGATACATACAGTCAGACACGTAGACATATGAGCGCTGTATATGCATCATACGGTTCCCGTTGGGCTCTCGACAATGGCCACTTTACGTTGCTCTATCGACTCATAAACATGGGCCATGAGCGAGACTTGAATGTCGTAGGGCACATCGTAAGGGAACTTGGGGAATGTCTGGGGCGTCTGCAAGCTAAGAGATGGAAGACTCTCCGCCATTCGGTCCAGTGCGGGAGGGGGGTGAGGATACGAGATGAAGGCGAGAGCCAAGCCACTGTGGTTCGCGTCGAGGTTGCGATTGAACGCGGTTGTCACGGGCAGTCAACGAGTGACGGGACGCGTTCGGTCACAGTTCGGACGAGAGACGACGCGCCCGCGGATCCACAGCCTTTCGTTCCCGCCACATTCATCGCACGCGATCTGCCTCTCCGTCTACAAGCCATGAGCCGGGAACTCTGGAAATCTCAGCTAGAACAGAACTATGGGGACGTACCTGGACTTACGCCTGCCTTCATTGAGCAATGTCAGTGACCTGGCCAGTTTGATCACGTCTCGAGGTGACTGAGTTCTCTCAGGTCTCAAGATTTGCCAGACATACGACCTGTCGGGAGAAGATGTCTTCTTCAAATGGGAGGCCTCTATTTTACATAAAGACCGCATCATCACCGATGATACTATTGGCAACATCGAGGCCGTAGTCAAGTCCGATCTGGCGCGCGCTGCGAAACAGAGGGCGCAACAACAAGCTCGGTCTATCGCCTCCTCGCGCGGCGGACGGCCCGGAATGAATCCATTCATCGGCACACCATCCCGCTCCTCTACAAGAGTAGGCCCCATTGGTTCGCCATCCACACCTCGGACACCTATGCCTAAGGCTCGCGGCGTAGCGTTCAGCACACCGGCTGCAGCAGGAAAGCACAAAGTGCGGTTTGAGCTCTCTGAGGAAGACTCTGGAAAGGCGCGCTCATGTACGTGTCATCTTACGCGACTCTTCAAATCGCTGACTCGGACACTAGATAAATACATGTACGAGAAGTTCTCCCAGAGAGGGCTAGGTACGCTCTGTCAAGCTACCTTACCTCGCATCTACCGACCGGCGCGCAGTGCTCGATAACCGCATCATGGAGTTCTCTGATCTCATTCTCAAGCACTACGACTTGCCAGCCTTCAGCGAACCCCACCTCACTACCGACGTACGTCAATTGGCACAGTCACCACAATGACAGAATACTGAGTGTCAACGCAGGAAGATGTTTACGTTTTGGGACGAATCGTGCTGGATGCCGAATCGTCTGCTTCAATAGGCGTCAAGCTGAACGAAGCGAGCTTGTACTTGGAAGGGCCTCGCTTGATGGAAGCCACCAGAGTGAGGTTGCGTCTGGAGCCTAACCTGAGGGTGCGGGGCGCGCCCAAAGGTCGATCCAATATTGGCATGTTTCCTGGCGCTATCGTGGTGATGAAAGGGAGGAATGGTGGCGGCGACTACTTCTCCGTCAACGAGATCCTATCAGTCAGTTTTCCATGCCCATTCTACGTTACAAGCTTCTGAACCATGGACAGATACCGCCACCTAGCCCTATTTCTGCCCAATCAGATCGACAGATCAAGGCGGAACCTTCCTCCGACTCTTTCTCTATGATCGTGGCCTGTGGCCCATTCACTCCCGACTCAGATCTCGAATTCAGGCCGTGGAAGACGCTCATGGAGAGGATTAGGACGAATCGACCAGATGTCGTACTTCTGGTGCGCTCTTCGTCCCTTTTTGCCCTCCCTTAGCTTATGATGTCGTTAGCTTGGTCCATTCCTGGACTCTCTTCATTCCAAGATGAAGGTTGGCGATATCGACGAGTTTCCGGAGGAGATATTCGCGCGAGTGTTCGCTCAGGACCTCGTGGATCTTCATAGCTATTCACCGTCTACCCTCGTTCTCTTACTTCCCAGTATTCGCGATGCAGTGCACAATCATACTACGTATCCGCAGGCGGCGCTGCCCAATCACTTAGTGGAGAGTCCGGTAAGCTATCCTAACGCGGTTCAAGCGCTTCTACTGACATCTGCCACTAGAACGTCAGGATGATACCCAACCCTGCGCACTTCACCATTAACGGTGTTTCCTTCGGTGCATCAAGCGTCGACTCGCTCTTTCATGTGAAGAAAGAGGAGTATACGAAGTCTGGAATAGAGATCCAGCCCTCCCAAGTGCCAGCAGAAAGCTCGGCCACGGATGTGATGTCGAACCTCTGCCGCCAGCTACTGGCACAGCGCAGGTCAGTAGTCATACACGGGTTCGGATGCGCCCATTCTGAACCTTACTCGACAGCTTCTATCCTGTATTCCCAACTCCCATGGATGTCGCACATGAAGTCAACCTCGACGTCTCGCACCTAGAGTTGGCGAGAATCACGACCCAAACTTTCAGTGGCGAGACTGTTGCGCCCGACGTGCTCGTCGTCCCGAGCAGATACAAGCAGTTCGTGAAGGTAGTATCCTCGTGCGCGCGCAAAAGTACTAGTGCTGACATCCTCCGGCAGAATGTCGACCACACGATGGCGATCAATCCGTCTTTCGCGACGAAAGGGATGGTGGCGTCAGTCTTCTACGGAGGCGCGGGAGACGGTCCGGCAAGTTCTAGGTTGAAGATTGAGCTGGAGAAGTTATAGTAGATACCTGCTAGTCGTGTTATACCTCGCTCTGCCCACTTGCTATCGAGTTTTGCAGTATCCGCATCTGGTTGTGGTTAGGGTTTGAAGAAGTCTGAACGTGCGCCGCGGAACACGTTTCGGCAGTTGAACGCGTCGAACGCGACTCTGTTCATAGCCTTGATCTCGCTTGCTCCGTCCCACACCTCGTCGCCCACCACCTGCTACTTGTCAAATATACAATGGGCGCAGGTCAATCAACAGCGAACGACGCTCATCCTCCGGGGCGTGCACTACATGTACTACGCGTAACACCATCATCTCCCGCATCCCAAGCGAATATCGAGGCGTTCTTCGACTTTGTGGTTGGTTTCGAAGGCGACTCCTTGGCGTCACGGAAGGCACTGGATGCGTCAGAGCTTGAGCGGCTAGTCGAGAGCCACGAGGGAAAGAGCTTGAAATTACTGGTTTGGAACAGCAAGACTCAGGATACAAGAGGTGCGCGTCCTAGTACACTCATACTATTTATTGCGATCACTGATATACTCCCAGTCGTACCCATAACGCCTTCTCGAGAATGGTCAGCCCTGAGCCCTACGGCAATAAACCCTCGCGAACCGGAGTCAGAACCGCAGCCATCACTACTCGGGCTCAGCATGCGGATGTGTGAACCGGAGTTCGCGGTCGACAATGTTTGGCATGTACTGGACGTGCTGGAGGGAAGCCCCGCGGAAAGTGCTGGTCTTGTGCCATACGGCGACTGGATCATAGGATGGTCTGGTGGAGTACTCAGCGCAGAAGGCGACTTCTACGACGTTGTGGAAGCGGTACGTTCATCTATATAATCAAGCATTTCTGTTTGACCAAATCCATGTAGCATGTCGACAAACCCCTTCGAGTGTATGTCTACTCGTATGACTTTGAGTACGTACTCAGATATCAACCTATCGAGAAGTGCTGAACTCATGCGCTCAGCACCATCCGCGAGGTTGTACTCGTTCCGAATCGGCAATGGGGCGGAGAAGGCTTGCTAGGATGCGTCTTCGGGTATGTGCCAAACCTTTGTCCCGTCGCACCTAAGCTAACCACGTTCATAGCTTCGGCTTACTGCATCGGATACCTCCCGTATCTGGCGACCGTCAACCCGGATCATTGCCTCCAGAACTGGTCGAACCGACCGAGTATGAGGAGCAGGAACTCTTTGTTCCTGCAGATGCGTCGTCGGACAGACTAGAGTTTGATCTGCCCGCGCACCGTCAACAAAGCGACGCTCATTCGCATGATTATGTTCCGCCTGCCGCCGACTACACTTACTCGTACAGCAATCGTGGTGCAGCGTACAGCGTCTCCTCCATTCCGGAAGAACAGGACGATCATGAGGCCAACGGTCATGCTCATCACGACCACGATCACTCTCATTTCGGACATGACCACGGGCACGATCATGGGCATGCGCACGACCATGAACACGACCATGAACACGACCACCACGACCATGCGCATGATCACGGACACGACCACAGTCATGGTCATAGCCATGATCACCACAGCCATAGTCATGATTATGCCCACTCCGAGGACTCCGACGACGAGCTGGAGCGCCTGCGGAATACCAGTGCCTCAACACCTCGACCAGACCTTGCTCGCCCACCCTCATTGCGAGGGCTATACCCGAACGGTGAATCGACCTCGTGAATGCTGCTCCTACGCGCACTCAACACCAAGACATTCATCAAGGTCTACGTTTCCCGACGACGCCAGGCGGTCGTCCCTCCCTCTCCGACGCGGGCTCGTTCCGCTTGGCAAGCTGGGTCAACGCCGTTGAGGATGCCAGGGACCGAGAAAGGGAGACGAGCGAGGATTCGCAGGGGCTGGAGAGCGTCGCGAGCACGGACTTCGGTAGCGAGATTGCGTCGGACTATGGAAGCCTTACAAGCGTAGAGTGATTTTGGTTGTATTCTGACTTGCAGGAGGGTATATACGGGCACATGTGTATGGATATAATCGTGGGAGACTCGTGGGACAGATTTGAGCCGCTTCAGTCCATCGTTCTGTCTGACGTAGAGGTCGTACTCTGAGGGTTGAACTCCAAATGGGTTGCGATGACAGGCCAGACTGCGTGTACTGTGAATATACGAAGGCTGAAAACACGTAGCGAACCTACCCTCTTCGAATCCAGGGTGACGCCCGACGCGTATTTGCTGCCAAACGTTGCGCATCGCTTCCGAGGTGCGTATCTGAGTCCAGTGGTCCAAGAAAAACTTGACCTCGACCTGGGGTCATCTTATCAGAAGATATTCGGTGTGACCATACGTATAGGACCCTACCTTGCGAACAGCCTCATACGTGGCGGAGAATGTTGAGAAGACTTCGTACGGGACGTTCTCCACGGTCAAGCCATTCTTGATGTGCTCGAAGGCCCTCTCCCTCAACTCCCTCAGGCCCAGCTCTGAAGATGGTCAACACTTTGCTATCAGCCACATATGCGCGACGGCGTACTGTCCGCGAGTCTGTACACTGCCTTGGCCGAGCAGGGAAGTGGCCGCCCAGGGTTGAGTTCTGTCCACTCCCGGATCCATTCTTTGCGCGAGCCACTGTTAACCGTTTGCCCATAGGAAGTGTCGGCGGCAGACTGGCCGGTCTTCCCACTTGCGCCTCCTACGAGGTTGACTTGGCTTTCGCTGACCGTCTGTGTAGGTGCCGTGACAGTACCGCGCATTGTGTAAAAGGTAGATGACAGAGGAGCAAAGTGAATGATGTCGGTATATAGCTGAGTGAAGATCAGTTTCGCGACGTCGGGCGCTGCGATGGCAAGCATCGAGGGCATACATAGTACAAGACGGCCCTATAGGTCGAGTAGGCGACGTCTTTGACAACGACACGCATACGAGGCGGTTGAATGTGCTGCACGCTGGCCGGGCGCCCTGTTCGACCGCGAGGAACAGGAGCAGTACGATTGCTTTGTGGCGTGGGCGGCTCCGCGAACTTGGCCCGTGGTGGGATCAAAGGAGGATCGTCGCTTTGTACGTCAGAATGTTCGATCAGCGGTGTTCGTACGCCCTCATCGTCGCTTGACTCCGTTGTAGGTGGGACAGAGCTGTCAATGCCAATATCAGCCCTCTCGTCGTCCTCGTCGTCCTCATCCTCTTCATCCGAATCGTCGATTCTACCACCTAGTGAGGTGATCTCGGAGATGCTATCGTTGCTGAGGTTGCCGTCATTGATACTTTCCTGTTCGGTGAAGAACTCGAAGCGGTCGACGGAAGCTTCTTGGAAGCCGCTGCCGAACACTATACATTCAATCATGAGTACACGGCGACAAAGCGCCGACATAGGACGCCACTCACTAGTATCGAAGTAATCGTGGCGCCTCAGAATCTTCTTCATCGCAAAGATACGCTTTGATGACCGCAGACTGCCGTTGCGCCGCGGTAGTACGAACTCGACATCGGAATATACCGGGTCATCTAACAGATCGCCGAATGAATCGAGCAAATCCCTCGGGACTGGAAGCCTAGGAATATAAGACGCAGGTTTCGGTGGTTCGGGGGAACCGGTGATTGTACATGTCACCAAGAAGGCGCCCCGATCCGCTCGGGATACCTTGTCGGTGAAGTTTCGCGGCGCGAATTGTGCCCTAGGAAGGACATCAGACCGGAAGACAGTAGATATGCAAGTAAGAGTACCAGCCCCAATTTGCTGTCTACGACACGCATGAGCGACAAAATGTGTGAGCTTCAAGTCTTGACAGACCTTGTAGGAAAACGAGTGGTTGTGTGCCTCTTTCATGACAAAAAGGTTTTTCTTGGCCAAGTCGTGCACTTCAAATGCAAACGTGTAGGCCCCCTTCCGGACCCACCTATACATATATATGTCATTCTGTATTCTTTAGTTCAGCTACTCGGCATACCGGCCATTCAATGCTGCAGCTGCTTCCTTCTCTTCCTCCGTCGGCTAAAGAAATTACTCAGCATGCGACCGCGATCCTAGTTATGTTTGGCTTACTTCACACGATAAGAACAGACTCACGTGGCCTGAACCGGGGTCGCCAGGTGTCCCAGTTCCAGCGTTTGCGTAGAATAGAATCTGGACGAGTGGCGCAGCTTGGTCACCGAACGCTTCCAGTCAGGAACCCTGGGAATATCATACCTGCCATTGGCCGTTGCCAAACATAGCTGATTTGGTGACGCGCGACTTCTGCTCGCCTTTACTGAGAACAGTTGGCCCAGCAATATGAGTCTCATGCCCTGATTGCCCCGGAGTGATGCTATACAAACCTAGCTTCATATATCTGTTTCCAGTCTCGCAAGCGCCACTCGAAAGTCAAGGTCTTAGTCTCCTGAAAATCGTTCACATCCATCGTAGCATTCAAACTACGGTCAGGCGGTAAGCCAGAATGATCAAGTTGGGTGGCACGGGTACGAGTTAGTGGCGGTAAGAGGCAAGTTTCAAAACGTGGTGAAGCAGGATTCGAAGTCGGAGCCTCGCGTTGGGCGCGTGGCGCTCGGCCGACTGCTTCCGGCAATTCGCACGCCTTTCATCACGCATATATTCGGTCTGTCATTGCCGCCCTTACCTTCTTCAACGCCCACTAACGCTTGAAAGTCAGGCACGGGGCGATCAGGTGTCTATCGGACTAAGCTCATCAGGATCATGGGATACTCTCTTTCTGAGGAGTCCGCGGCGATCAGACAGGGCTTGTCTACATATCAGCATGAATAAGTATCCCAAGGTACTCGTACAACTTATAAGCTTGGTGAAGGCCGCTACTTTCGTACTATTCACGAGAGACCTTGCTGGAGCATCAGCTTTTGCCTGGTGGTTCTTTCATCAAAGACTCACCTTAACTGACTGCGACTACGAAGGAGTCCCTCTTCGTGCCATCAAGGTCTTGCCTCCGACTGTGCAGTATTCCCTCGTACACAAACCCCTCCCGAAGATCTTGGTATAGTTCACTCCAGTCAAGTTTACCCTCTGCTCTCAGCACTCTACCGCCATGAGCATTAAGTGATTCGTTGACCACTTCGACTGTATCGAGAGGTAATCCTTCTTGGGCACTTTCCGCACAGAATCGTAGAACATGGATCAGGCTGTTACGTGCCAGCGCATTAGGATGAGGTAGGGGTGTATCATTGAAGAGACCGTGTAGGCCTTCGGAGCCATCCAAGTCCGCAGAATCGAAGACGATATTGGCGACGATGCGCCGGCCCTCTTCCCGGAGATACTTGCGCAAAGTGATTATAAGAGGCTGTATGAGCGGAGCACTATGCTTCACCATCACCGTTGTCACTGAAGGGAGGTTGGCGAATAAGATGTACAGATAACTCTCAGATGGCTGAGCCTCTCGCAGATCCAGATGCGTGACATTGGACAAAGGCCACGATTGCAGAGCGTTCTTCGAGACTTCGTCTTCTGCATCCGCCGAAACTGTTGCCTCAAGCACGATTCGAGTAGCTTCATCATCTTCATGGGCGCGAAGTGGGCGACGGATAGTCATGCTGTGATGCGATGGTCGGGTTTGTCCGACGAATACAAACCGTGAGTGAACTGAGATGCCGTGCGGCACCGGCGTTTCGAGTTGACTTCGAGGTGTGCTCTGTGAGATCATCATTGAGTGGATGATGGGTGGAGTTTTGTTCATGACAAGATCGCCCATGGATGCCGCCAACTGGGAGACCGGCGCTACGCCGATCGGAGGCACAGGGACATCGAAATCCATCGCATTGACGAGGAGTCTCGCGGACCCATGGACGTCCCTAAGTGCACGAAATACGTCGGTGCACAAAGAAGTGGACCCATGCATGATCACAGTGCGGAGATGCGGCATCGAAATGGGAGTAGACAACGCGACATCGGAGGTTTGCGGGCGCCCTGGGAGCATCATAGCCAATAGCTCCAACCGAGGACAACGACCCAAAGCTGCGACAATATTGTGAAGCGCGAAGCACTCCGGCAATTGCATGGTGTAGAGGCTCACACGCAGAGTGCGCAAGTCGCGCAGGTACACCATGTCAAACTCGTATGCATTCAGAGATAGATGCCGGAGATTAGGCACAGCCGTCCCGAGTAGGGCCTCCACATGCGGCCCCATCTCAGCAATCTGGTTGTGACTATGGATGGTGAGCGCGCCCAGTGAGAGTGACTGGAGGGCCGGATGGGGGGTGGTGCCCATTGAACGAATGATGCTGTCAACATGAGGTTGCTCTCCATCCATATCGAGAGAGAGGAGGAAGGTTGGCTTCCAGAACATGGTGGTATACCCGCGCCGTTCCGCGATGAGAGATCCGAAAGCGCTGATTCTGAGAGTAAGTGGCCATAGCGCAGAGCGAGAACGCTGAGTCTCGATACGCCTGATGTCCGCAGCACCTGCGCGACGGTATTTTCGGGATATTTCTATAGGGAGGTGGTTTGCGCTGCACAGACTGACGTCTATGAAGCTCCAGAGGCTTTGGGTGGCGATCGCGATGTCGTGCCACCGGCGGCAGACAAGGAGAAGACCGGTCCAACTCAAATTAAAGAGCCCATCCATATCATTGGCATATAGAGAAGATGGCGGAAAGTATCTCCGGCTGTAGGCGGAGTACAGGCGCTGCGAGCGAGTTCCGAAACTCCTTGAGACGCCTGAGACGTTCGGAGCTTCGCTGCAGTTCTTCTTCGAGCAATGGTAGAAGGATGGCTAAGTCTCGCCCGCGATCTATAGCATCCAGTAGATGTGTATTTGGGCACTCGGCAACCAAGCTCCTGAGTATGTGAGAGTCCATGGGGAAGGTCGGTGGTGGTTCGTAGACAACCTCAGACTGAAGTCTGGTCTTGATTTCCGCACGTGTCTCATATCTTTCGACACTTGCACAAGCTAGAACAATTTCCGCTTGAAAAGGTGGAAGTATAGATCGCTATAGACATGATGCCAAGCATGCGTATCTTGCCAGGGCCTAAATCTAAATAGCTCTAAGGCAGGTCTATAGTCTTGCAGGTAAAGGGAAATTCGAAGGGTCTAAAGTGTGTGCATACGCTAACCGAGCATTACCAAATTAGTACCACTAAGTACGTAGAAAAGTTCGTCGAAAATTCGTAGATGGGTCGTCAGAAACATGGTACAGCAGAACAGATGTGACTGGGGGCTGGAAGGCGGGCATGAGGGGTGCGAGAAGCAGACGGAAACCAGAGGCGTGAGATGCGTATGGTACATGATGCGGTACAGCCGAGCACGGGACGATGCGATGCGGACAGCGGAACATACTGGGACTATACTGCTAAGGAGAAGATAGGAGCGGCAAAACGTGTAAGGAAGCGATAAGACATCGACAGAGCAGGTGCGATAATAATCGTAGTGCAAGATAACATATCAGGGGATGTAAGGAGTGGACGGGCGCCGCGCGCGCCTCTCGATCGAGATGTAGAAGTCCGAGGGTTCTGGACAGAGATATGAGGAAGCGGAAGACAGAAGACGAGACTGAGAAAAGGAAACCGGAAATGGATCAGAAGCACTAAGGAGGCGCGGAAGACAGGTCTACTCCTCGTCTTCCGACCAGATCATTCTCCAGCCCCACTTCAGCGCGCTACCGCGCTTAGCGCCAGACGCATGTACATCCCAAGCGATGGACACGACCCGCTCAGGTAGCATTATACCACCAGGCGGGATCGGACCGCCGCTAGCGATCCTTCGCGCGTTCAGGATGGCGCTGGCGCGCAGATGCGCGTGATGAGCCACAGGACGTGCACGCGGACCACCGCTCCCGACAGCCTGCGCGGCAGACACGAACGCGGCGGGCGCCGGGCCCATGCGTTCGTGCTCCGGCTGGGGTAGAATTTCATGCTTCGGAGCGGGCTGCCGTACGATCGGGTCGAGCGCACGGAGGACGTACGGCTCGGCCGGTGCACGCGGCGCATCGGCTTTGAAGGCGCGAACGTCCGCCGGGCCGACGCCGCGAGGCCAGAAGTAGCCATCGGGAGAGAGCGAGCGCGAGTAGTAGCTGGAGGTGGTAGAGGAGCGTCTGCGGCGCCTGTGGGTGGTGTGCTCGGGCGATGAAAGCGTCAGGAGCGTTGCTTGAACATATGCCTCGTGCACGCGAGCAGCAGACGCGAAGAGAGCGTTCACAGGCGCGAGCCAACTGGCACGCTTGTTGACCGGTTCAATTGCCTCCTCGATGGCCGGTGTCGCGACGACGACCGAGGAGAACGGGGTTGAACGCGGAGGTGGGGGTGGTGGCGCAGGAGTAGCAAGTGGCGTGTCATTGACATCCACCGCAGTGAAACATTGTGCTTGTGGGCGGCCGCACGTGTGGCGCACTGGTTCAGCGGGCGCGGGCTGCGGCAAGAGCACCTGCGCCGGGGATGGAGGTGTGGGTGGCACGCGAACCTTCGCCCGACCGAAGAATGTAAGTGGCAGCCACGAGCGCGGTGTGGCAATCGGTGAGCTGAGGGTAGAGCTCGCGGGTGATAAATCTGAGGTGTCAAGTGGTGGCGTCGTAGGTACAGCAAGGTGGTTGAGTCCGAGGGAAGGCTCCAAGCTGGACAATGAGTGCGCCCAAGCAGCGGCGCAGGCAGCACAGTCTCTATCCTGAGGGACGGGGTCGCTGTCGCGTGGACGCCGGCGCTTAGAGGGCTTTGATGCATTCTCGGAAGGTGCCACCATAAGCGCCGCAAACGCTCTTCGGCGGGCATCCTCGGCAAATGCGGTCTCTGAATCGCGAGAGCGAGCCCTGGTCCAGGGAGAGGAATGCCGTGTAGGGCTGGGTTCGTGCTCGGGGAACAGTTCCCCTTCCATCGCAGCGCGAACGTCCTCAAACGGTACAGCTTGCGGGTTTGGTGTGGGTTCGAGAAGCTCCTGCAAAGCCCGGCGGGTGCGCGGGGTGCCGTGCTTAGCACGAGCATTCCATAATCCCATGCCTGCTCGGGAGGACGATACAGGGAAGGCATATGTGAAGTCCCCGTCTGTACCGGATGATGCTCGCTTTACAGGCGGGGTGCTGTAAGTGCGCGATACGACGGGTGTCCTGCAGACTGTCGTGCGCCGCAATTTACGCTCGGCCTCCTCGCGCGCAAGTCGTTCCCGCTCGAGAGCCGCATCCTCGGCTATACCCCGAGCGGTCAGGGCGTCAATTCGCTCCTTTCTCGAACGGTCGCGTGCGGAGGTAAAGGCGGCTTCTGCGCGAGCCATTCGCTGCCGACGGACAAGACACCGTTTGCGGGTAGCCAAGACTTGGTCGTCTTCGGAAGAGGACGAGTCAGAGACGAGAGGTGGGGTTGACGCCGGGATAGTAAGTTGAGATGAAGAGGCCACTGCATTCTGAGGCGAGCGGGTTGGGTGCCTAGTCCGGGCGGAACTCTTGACGGGAGGTGACTGTTGCGGTGTAGAGCGGAGAGGTTGAGACTGGAATGGCGACGCAGGGGAAGGGCGTGGTTGTGTGCGCTGTTTGGGGATGGGTAGTGTGGGTGGCGACGAATACGCGTGAGTCATCGGTGGCGGGCGAATAATCTGCTGTGGTGTAGGACGTCGCGGGTCGGGCACGGCATGTTGGCTGTCAGGCTGCTCGACCCGAACGTCTGGCCTGGCGTAGGCGCCCTTCTCCGGGACGCCGAGTTGTGGGCGGGACAGTGCAGAGATAGCGTTCTGTCGCATCACTGATGCTTCGCGAGCAATGGCGGCGGCAGAGACATTGCGGGAACGGCCGCGAGGGGGATATGCAAGTGTAGCGGAGGACATGGTTGGGGCGAGAAAGGCATCGACGGGCGGCTAAGATATGTGGTGGCCGTCGGATAAAGCGTCTCCAATAACCAGGAACGACGCGCGCGTGCTCTTCGGGGATGCCGAAATGGCGCCCTATCTACCCGATATATCCAATATGCTCGTCAGCTCGACTGCTTCCCAATCCGGAAGACAATGCTCTCTGACCAGGAGGACTCTACGGGAATATGGGAACGGGCGCGAGGGAGGGAAAGAAGCGACGTGCTTTGTTCCTCCGGGTCTTATAACGCGCCTCAGACCAGCGCCTCGTGTGATCACGATCCGAGTGCCCGCCGCGCCTTCCGTTCCTTTCATCTTCCCCCTCGCTCCAAATCTTCAGCATTAGGTCACAAAGAATGCCGCTGCGTGCGCTGTGGTCTGCCTGTCATCGACAAGCCCTGCGGTCGGGCCATCGCTGCCCACAGGAAGTCCTTCCACCCGCGACAGGCGCCCACCTATCGCCTCCCATCCGTTCCATCCAACAAATCACGAACCCATCACCGCGTGCAGTCACAGCCCAAGTTCTTCCACTCACCGATCCGCATCGCGCAGCTACACGCGCGTCCCATGCGTCTTACTCAAATGAGCCTGCGAACGCCATGAACCCCATCGTCCCGACGTCCTTGTCTTTGTCCTGCACGCGACAAGGCGCGGCGGTAACAACATCTATCACCTTGCATGCCGAACCGAAATCTCGTACACACAGACACAGTTGCCATCCTACATAATACGCCCGTCCAGTTCCTGCGCTCATCTCGTGCGTAATTGTCCCTGCCGAGCGGCGCCGACCTGGCCGAGCACCCTGGCCGTCGGGCACCCGCTCATAGCTTCTACAAACGTCTTCTGCAGACTGCAAGTGGCGTCGATGATCTTCTCGAATAGCTATCACAGTTGGCCATCCAGCAGATACGCCCCGAGGAGTTCGTCCTCACACCCACCGCGCCCGCAAGCCATCTGAAACGGATAGTTCGCTCACAGCAGTTCCAATGTTATGGCGGCGTATCTAGCCGCTGACGCCCACAGGAGCCCATTGCGCCCGAACAGCTGTGCGAGTGTCAGGATGGGGAACGTGCATCTATACGTTTCCATTGACAGTGTTCCCGGCTCGATGGGGTCTACGCCCCGGTCTCATCTCGTTCCCCATCGTCGTTTGAGCGTACATATGTGTCTTCATACCTGCAGGCGAGGAACGACAGACGTCAACAACCTCCGCTTGATTCTCATGTTCATCTCGCGCAACCCTTCGGCCTATCCTCGTACTCGCATTCCCTTCGCTGGTCTTCTTGACTCACACCCGGTAAGTTCGGGCGTCAACCGGCGTCAACCAAGCAAGTTCATCTTGCCGAACCTGGGCCTCGATGTAGTGGCGCTTGTAGAGTTCAACTCGCACGGTGACGCATACGAGCCCATGTTATCGGTATCGCCATCCGACGTGTACGGGTTCGTCTTGTTTTGTGCTGAGTCTGAGTTGGACCGTGCTGACGCATACTACGTTCGCAGCTACACGAGGCTTCAAACTCTTCAAGATCCGAACCCTCGAGGAGGGCCCGCAGTGGGCATTAGCCTGTGCAACAAACTCGACAACTCACTCGATGGCAGGTCGAATTGGTATCTTAGCGGGCAAGATAATCGGCCTTCGCGAAGCCTTCTATCTCTGGTCCTTGCCACATTCCTCTGCTATCACTCATCTTCATCTAGACCAGTCGCTTCATAACACTGTCTAGCGTACAACGTGCCCGTTGCATGACGTCGGCGCATCCTATATAATAAAGAAGCTGGGTGTCCGACCACAATCGGCCTTCTGATTGGCTGAGACGACAGACGGCGCCGCGACACGTGGCTGAGAAAGGAGAAATTCACTGGCTGCATGGCGCGGGTTCGAACCGCCCCCGCGTCGTCGACCTGGGCGTCCACCGTCTCCTCACGGTGGCAGCAGTGAGGCGAGTACTTAAACGGATCCAGGTTTGGAACGGTACACGGTACATCTACAGATTGGTGTTATAAAGCTTCGAGCGTCACGCACTCCCACCACGGAGAGGTCAGCGATATCGATAGTGTACAGTTGGAATATGGCCTCGGTTCACTGACCTGAGTCAGGATCCCCCGCGCGTGAACCGAGGGCGAGCGCAGCGAGCCCGAGGCGAACGCGCGAGAGTAACGGTAGAAAGTTGTATGATGCTTTCAAGACTGCTCGGTCTCAAATATTCACCGACGGGCTTCAAAGCTTTACATGACGCTTCACGGACGCCCGCCACGGAGAGGTCAGTGACGGTGTACAGTACTCTGGATATAGCTCTGGGCTCATTGACCTGAATTAGGATCCCCCGCGCGTGAGCCGAGGGTGAGCGCAGCGAGCCCGAGGCGAACGCGCGATAACAGTATCCGTATCTCGAACAGGACAGAATTAACAGGTGTGTTCCTAACATCCACCTTGCATGGGCTTGGAAAAGCTCATAGTGACGAGTAGGATCGGATCGGGCCCCGTGCAACGCACGGGTCACAGCTAGTTCATAATACAACACGTTATGCCCTGGTCCCTTCACCAGACCTTCATCTCGTCCCGAGGAGCATGTCAAGCGTGATTGACTATCTCATCCTCGTGTTTGTTATCGTGCGCTCGTGTCTTTTGTAGAGGCGCTAGCATTGTGCAGATGAAATGGTGATGAGGTGAATCGTGTGCTCGTCGAGAGGCGGTGTGAACTAGAAGGCACCGTATCCTTGATACACTGCGGTTTCCGGAGGTCGCGGTTCGCGCGAGGTGATCGTTATGCATCTACGGGTTGTCGAGAGCAGATCCAGAACGAATACAGTCCCTTTATACTGCCACGATCCAGTTAGGTAGTCTCACTCTCTTGCCGGTTATGTAGACATAGGATTTAATCGCTCGATGTAAGGCTTCTGGGTTGCTTCCAGTCTACGTTATGTATGGGCGCGCTCTTCCCACTGTGCCGAGCCTCCGCTCATCCAACAAACGTCCACTCTCTTCCGTATCTGGCAGTGCGATCCTCGTCCATGTGTTGTGCTGTAAAGCTCCGTCCAATTGTGGACCCTGCAGGACCCCGTCAGTGCCTGCACGCTTGCACGCCGACGCCGCAGCCGTTCCGCTGCTTGATCGTTGCGTAAATGCGACATCAATCCGGCCCGCGTGGCCTATCCTAGTACATGTGGTAGCGGGTGGTAGCGTGCAGGTCCAGGTATTGCAGATGTGCGCCGAGCCTTGTAGAGTCCATGCATGGGGATTTGTTCTACTAATAGATCTACGCGGCGTTTCTCTGAGTTAGCACAAAGGAAGGTGGGATGTACTTGTTTCGATGAGCATCGATCGCTAGTGAAGAGAATGCCTTACTAGATTGCCACATATTCAGCTCTGACGTTGGTCAATGAAACGTGACGATCGGGACCAAAGCTTTCAACAAACGTGCTGAACCGTCGTTTGAGCGTACCAGAACCCACCAGCTGTGTGCAGATAGACGAGCGAGAGCGGCGATATCAAGGTGCGATCAATCTGATAACTGCGCTCACGCGCAGCGTGCAGGTTGTCTTCTCACCACCATCATCGACACCATGGACACTCCTTCGTTCATAAATATTCTTGACGATAGTCCGCATGCCACCCTGTTGGATGCTGTACGGGGCCGACAAGATCGCTTCACCGTTCTGCCGTTGTTGGAAGCCGAGTTGCATCGTAGCTCACTCCGGCTCCAGCGCCTGAAAGAGCATCGCAACATACTCGCATCCCCCATGTACAGCCTTCATCCTGAGATACTCGCCCAGATCTTGACCGTAGCCGCTCGAGACAACGACGAGCTCTTTGATTTGCGCTGGACCCGGTTCATGCTTGTTTGTCGGCGCTGGCACAACGTCGCGAAGGATATACGTAGCCTTTGGAGTTCCATAGAGCTCAACGTGGGCCGGCCTTATCCCCGGCGCGGCTCTCCCAACATGATCGACGGCGATGATCTCGATGTCAGACGCGTGGAGTCGCAGAGGTTTCGGGCTGGACTGTCACCGCTCACAGTCAGACTGCGACTCCACGGGGTGGTACCCCCGGCAAAGTTGCCTTACGCCCGCATGTTTTGGATTCCAAGCCGACTCGCGTCACTCGATGTCAGTGCGGATACTGCCCATCTCGATGGAGTGGTTTCCTCTATGGCGCCGCACGAACATACTCTGCTCCAGGATCTCACAATGACATGCCTTCAGACTAGACGCGATATTGCCGGGACTCGCGAAATCGAAGAGGTACTGAGCCGGCTACTGAGCGACAAATTACCTCGCCTGCGGCATCTATCGATAGCGGGCATCTTATTCCACCCATCGTCATTGCGTGGAGGACTACGCAGTCTGCGCATCCGCGTGTATGCCACTATCCCTATGGACCTTCAGGATCTCCTCTCTGCGTTGAGTCGATGTCCTGAGCTGGAAGTCCTGAGTCTTTCGTTGCCAAAGGGGCTGCGAGATGAATCCACGCCTACATCTATCACAGTGCCGATGGTCCATCTACAAGATATCGCCGTGGAATGTCCTGTCCAGATATGCATCATTATCTTTCAAACATTGATTAGTATACCGGCTGCAGCAAGGATTGCTGTCGCCGCCGGTCTCGTCGAGGAAATTGCACCAATCCTCGAATTGGCAGCGTATCTTCGCGACCATGCTGCTCGCGAGAATGCTCCCGCCATCCGTTCTGTGGCCATGACTAAGTTTCCGTCTCTTCGGGACTTCCCAGACCTGGCGCTTGATGGCGGTGTCCCCCCTCCCCCTCCTCCCGCGATTTCCAGATTCCAGGTCGGAATTGTTGCACATCAACGATCGAACGCGCGCGAGGCGAGGGCTCTTCATCATCCGCTCGCTCATCAAGACGCACGTTATATCGGGCTCGATGCGCAAGTCTCGCCATCCCTCGAGAGAGAGTACATGGGCGGCGTATTGCAACTCTGGCCATTATCCCGAGCGACGCATCTGGATTTACGGTTCACTCAAATATTTCGCGAAAATGTCGCAATGTTCCTCGCGAATCTCCCCGCACTGACCACAGTCATACTGAGGCCTGAATCCACCGACTCGCTCGCGTTCATCACGACTCTTCGCGCGCAACTACAGGGCGATGGGCGGCGTGCGGTGGCCCATATCATCTTCGATGCGCAGGAGCTAGATCGGCATTATAGCCGTCCATCTTTTCACATGTCTCACACAACAACTCCTAGGGTACTTGCACGAAGAACCCTCATACGCGTGCTGTGTTACTGCAAAGCGGCCTCTCGCGCCGGTGTGCCTTTGGATACAGTGGAAATCGTAAACGAGCCTCAAGAGGGGAGTCAGAGTCTCGTGCATGGAGTGCCCGGCGAGGTGAACTGGGAGGAACTGTACCAAGACCTTGAGATAGGTTTTGTATATGGGGGTATTCTGCACAGTGCCAGACGAGAACTCGACGGCATGAAGTGGGACTTTTTCAAACACGCCGTATACGCTGAGTAGGTAGGATCCCTTATGTAAGTATATACACGTAGACCTTGGTCACTTCATGCAAGTACATATGTCAGATATTAGTGATACTCTCATTACCCAAACGTGTGAAAAAGTGTGATCTTGCCGCATCGTTATAATCGGCGCTACCTGTCTTCTCAGCGATCACCTGGTGGGGAATAGCGTAGTAAACCTGGATGCGAGGAAACAGCGGCTTGATGCCAAAGACTGCCCTTCTGCGACGCGGATGGTGCGTGAGAATGCCTGAAGCACCGGACAAGACCCGGCGGCAACACACGCCTCCCGCAGGAGGCTGTGTCCAAGTAGATCTTGACGCCTACCGCCACGATCTTAGATCGGTGGCCTTATAAGCTCGGCCTACTACTGTCTTCTGCTTACATACATCACCTATCTATTTCGCTATGCCCGAGGAAGAGTTCCGGGAGACGATCATGTTCGAATGGAGACTGCGAGACTTAAAGTCATTGTTCGACGCGAGGTGTGTACATAGGCTCAGCTCTGAAGCTCAGGTTCCCATGACGTTGAACAGCACAGCAAACCAGAAGTCGCAGGTCATCAAGTCTTCGCTCTTCGGCAATGGTCAATGGCAGGTATGTCCCTTACCGCTGGCTCCGTAATCGAATGGTGAAACTAGCATGCTGTTAGATTCTCCTTTACACAAACTCGGGCCTTGGATCTTCCAAGGATCCAGCATCTGGAACCATCAGCTTGTTTCTGTCATGTGAAGTCAGTGAAGAATGACTGCAGGCGCCCTGAGATTCTCACCGTTCTCTTCAGCCCACGATGGGAGAGAAACAAGCCGCTGACGGGTCAGATCTCGGGTATGAAGGGTAACCACATTCCAAGATCGAGTTTGCAGTGACGGTGCCACCTTGTTAGATGGGTGCGAGAAGGAGCGTATGGATTCACCTTTGAGATACTCGACATAAACAAGACGGAACACATTGTGACGAAGGAAGCGCGAAATCACCACTTCTCGCAGAAGGTCAGTGGGATATATTCCATGAACTAATTCATGAGACGCTAAATCTGCTCATAGACCGCTAATTGGGGCTGGTATGTTCTCTTCCGTCCTCTTTCTCCTCATTCTGAATCCTCACAGGGCTCAATTCGCGTCACGGGAATCCGTTTTCTATTCCCGCCCGTCCATCCGACGAGAAGATGCATTGCTTCTCATGTGCAAAGTCGAACACGAGGCAACCACCGGCGAACAAATCTGAGTACGGGTGCTAGCGAGGATCAGCACGTTGTATGGGGATGCAGGTGTTATGGACAAGAAAATCAATCCACCAGCCTTACTCCCTCATGTTCAATCGTTTCGATGATCATTTGACCATTGTGTATAACCAAGCTGTGTGACCACATATGCGAGAAGACGCACATTGACGTCGTTACATTTCTTTTCCGCGTTGACTGTCACATAGAGGGCCGAAGCGCGCGAAACGAAGCACTGGCGTAAACTGAGCTCGCAGACCACCCACGCTGGACCAAGCTTCACGCTGTAGCACCTACTTCCCGCCAAGTAGCATCTTCCTGAAATCTTCCTGCGCTTTCCCTGACGCAGGGCGCGATGCTTCCGCCTGACTGTTACCGCTGTTAACGGGCTTGGACGCCGTAGCCGCAGCCGTCTTGCGTGCACCAATTCCTGCCCGAGGCTTTGGTGCTGCAGCCTTGCGCGGTACGAATGCCGTCGGTGCCGAACGAGTGTTGGACGATGTAAGGTTGTCAGTTAGCTTGAGCGGCTTTCCCTCCAGCATAACGGCGTCAGGTTGCAGGAGAAGTTTGGCCGCATCCTATATCTCGTCAGGAATGGCATGCACGTAATGCATTTGGAGACATACCGCAGCCGTCTCAAACTCCACAATAGCTTCACGCTTATCCAGGAAGACCTCAAGGCGCTTGACGGACGCGTGCTTCTCGAAGGCTTGCTGTAACAGCCCTTCTGTCGTTGATGCATCATGCGCCGTTGATGGGAGGTCGAGAACGCGCAGTGAACGGGTAGCAGCATCCGCACGCTTACCCAAACCGCTGTCTGGCTCTCTACGGATAAAAATTAGAGAGTGAGAACCAGCGGGGCGTGAGATGATGATATGCTTACTTCTTCGCCGAGCGCACGCGTGCATCTGCGATGGTAACCGCGATCCTCCTGCCCTTAAGGTCTTCGTTATTAGCGCCGAGCGCCTTAACAGCATCCGCTTCCGTCTCGAACTCGACGAATGCAAAGCCTTTTGCACGACCTTGGTCATCCAGGGGTATACGAATGTCCTTGACAGACCCATACTGCACAAGATTACCAGGTCAGCCAAGTGCCGCCGCGCAGGACCGTTCACGTACAGCTTTGAAACGTTTCTCGAGATCTTCCTTGGTAGTGAACTTGCTCAAGCCGGCGACATAAACCTCCTTTGCATTTGCATTCGCGTCCGTCCGCTCCTTCTTGCGCTCAGGATTGGAGATGTAGACACTGAGGGGCATGCCGGATTCCAACTCAATACCATGCATCATGAGAGCCTCCTTCGCAGCCGACTATCCTCCCGGTAAGTGACAGTTCCCTCGCGTATCATAGGAAAGGCGGCTTACAGGGGACGTATACTGCACATAGCAGAACCGACGTGTGTTCTTGAACTTCTTGCTTGGCCAGCGAACATCGAAGAGCTCTCCGTACTTGCCAAACGTCTCCCGGATGGCAGCATCGTCAATGTTCTCGGGGAAGTTCGTAACGTACAGTGTCGATTGCCATGCGAGATGAACAGCGACCTCTACGCCGTCGATACGCTTCTTGTCCTTGGTCAGCGCAGCAGGGACGCTACTTGAATCGACGAACTCGACGGTGGCAACGAGCGAGTTGGGCAGGGTCGTGAGTCTGATCTCGCGGATGCTTCCGCACTGAAAGAGTAGTCACATGAGTGCGAAGTCCGTGCGCGTCGAGCAAGGGACGCACGTCTTTGAATAACCTGTTGAGTTGATCTTCGGTTGTCCCTGGAGGCAGTTCGCGGACGAAAACGGTACTGTTCTCACGATCTCTGTGATTCGCGTTAGTACAAGCAGATCACGACAGCGTCTTGACTGACCGTTTCAGAGGTGCGTCCGACTTGGTCTTCTTGACATCGTCACCAGTGAGTGGTTCTTCTGCCTTCCTCTTCAGCGACTGTGACGGTGCTTGTTGATCAACGTCCATAGCGCTCTCCACCGCGCCGGGGTTTTGCGCAGTAGAATCTGTCATGACAATGTCCCTCGCAGGTTCAGCGACCTGTTGGTACTGTGCAGCCTGCATAGCCTCCTGTGCAGCTTTCTCAGCGGCCTTCATCGCGGGTTAGCCTCGTAACAAGGATAACACAAGCATTGAAGGACATACGCGAGCGCGCTTCGCGTTGACCTTCTGCCTCTCCCAGTCGACCGTATCTAAACACCTATTCAGGCTGTCCACGGTGCCGTGAGATTGGTGCAGGGCGATCCAAGCTTCCCAGATAGCCTCTGGCCAGTCCATATGCGGAGCCGTGGACGCTTTGCTGAGGGCAGCATCGGCTCCAGGGAAGTCGTTTGCGAGCCTGGCAAGACATGTAAGTCGTGGGTGAGATATACATGCAGGTATTCGTACATGAGCGTTTCACCGTATGCGATCCAGGGTGTGTAATTTGTCTTGTAATGGCGGGCTGCTGCACCCCATACTTCAGCCGCCTCGGCATTGTTGTCGGTGAACTTATGCTAGATAGATTATGAGCACAGTTTTTGAGCTGATGGGGATGCGGCATACCAGTTCAACAAAGAAACGCTCAATGCGGAAGCGAGGGTCGCCTGACTTAGAAGCTGCCCGGTCATCAACGTCTGTGTCCAGATCTCACGAGGAAAACGCTCACCATCGCGTACACGTTGAAGACCGTCTTCCAGCACTGTGAGCAAATTGCCTAGCCGCGTCTCTGCATCACCTATATCTGAGGTTCAGGAAAGCTACAGGTATCATGACCATGAGGCATACCTTGGTCAGATAGCAGCATGCGCTTCTCGTATCCAGCGCGTGCAAGTACGACAGGTACAATCTCTTCTGGATCTTTGTTGAAGAGCTTCGTCGCGAAAGCGCGGTTGTGGAGGGCTGACTGTAGTCAGTCTATCCGTCCACATGGTCGTGATCAGATGTCCGCACCTTCTGCGTCCTCTGCTTGAGCAGCTACGATCAACGCCGGATTTGCCTCCTGAAGGAAAATGAGCTCAACGTCTGGGGCAAGTAAGATGAAAGCTTTAACGCACGGCAAAGCGGATGTACTTAGCCCATATCTCTCCGTATCCCGGAACGCTGCGCACAGCTCGCTGATAGATAAGAAGCTGGTTGTCTTCGTCGTCCTTGTGAATGCGCTGTGCCGTGCACGTCAACATCAGGACATCATGCAGCATTTGTAAACGTACGAGCGCATCGGCGTACCCAGCCCAAAAGGTCCTCAGAGCCTCTTCTGCGCCATACTCTCCAGCAAACCGACGCTTAGCTGCCTCTGATATCGCACGCTCATAGATTCCAGACAATATGATAAAGTCTGGCTTCTTTGCACGTCGTTCATATGCGAGATATTGGGCGTACGCGTCCAACGAGTAACCTGCTTGAGCCTTGTGGTTCTTTCAACGGTCCTGTAACGCTGCTGAGGAGCTTGGACATACCAGAGTCGATTCATAGGATTCGCGGAACCCATAGCCTTTGACGGAGAACGCGCGCTGCTTGCTGGCTTGGACAAGGATATCCTCGTATTCGGCAGGTGACCGATTGTTGGACGTAAAGGTCGAAAACGACTGGAAGGTCTCGTCCGAAGCTTGATGTGCTCTAGTCAGAAACATGCCCCCTTGGACCAAATGCCAGACATACCAGCGTGTATTTGCTTAAGACGAGTCTGATGGAGATCGTCGATTTCCTCGACGAGCAGGGCCCTGTGTAGGGCAATGAATACGGTGAACAGTGGTATCCAGTAGCGACTCACTTCTGCTCCGCGCTTGCAGATTCCAGCATCTCCAACTCCCAGTCCCGAATAACCATCCAAACTTCGTTACTCTACATGGGATTAATCAAGTCAGCAGGTGAAGAAGGGTATCTGTCGTTCAAGTACCACCTTAGATATGTCCTTCATAGCGCGGGTCATGACACTCTTCAGCATCATGCGCGTCCACGGTGTAGAGAATGCGTCCACAGAGTCAGCCGCCCCATTTGGGGAGAAATGAGCATGCCTGTCTACGAGAAATTGGGCATGCGATCGCAAGATTGGGATGGCTGTAGCACGGTTGAGTTGAGTATATTCTCGATAGACTGCAGAGCAAACTTACAGATGTAGTCTCCCTCCGCCTTTTCGTATAGTTCGTGCACTTCTTGGGCGCCTGAAACCGAGTCGGGGTTGGAGGACCGCTTTTTGGCATCAATGAGAGGCGACCAGACCTCGTCGCCCGCCGCCCAATAGGCCGTGAACATCTCCCGCGCCTCATTCGCCTGCTCTTCCCCGGCAGATGCCGCAAGATTTATGTGTTGTATATGCGTGGGAAGGTCATACGGCTCTTCCGATAGTTTGGTGAGCACGTCTGACAGCGCCTCGAGATCATCCATGGTGCTCTCGTCTCGTCGCGGTGGTCAACGGCAAGGCGCGCGTGGAGACGCGTCGACGCGTTCTGTCGTTGATCGGCATTCCGGGCCGAGCACCGGATCCGGAGACCCCGCGTTCCTTCCGCTGCGCGGTACGGTCTCTCTCAGCGGTCACGATGCCCCGGATAGCGATAAATCTAGAACGATGCAGACGGGGAACCCCATTCCCCTCTTCTTTCTATACCCCCACCGTCGCCCGCCATGTCTGCTGAGAACCTGACTTCGAACAAGATCTTTGACTTGACCGGACGCGTAGCGCTCGTGACGGGCGGGGGCTCCGGTATCGGCTTGATGATCGCGGGCGGTCTCGCTGCCAACGGTGCAAAAGTCTACATCGCGAGTCGTCGCCTCGAGCTTCTCGAGAAAGTCGCCGGCGAATGGAACCAAAAG
Organism: Peniophora sp. CBMAI 1063; assembly: GCA_900536885.1. Lineage (NCBI taxonomy): Eukaryota > Fungi > Basidiomycota > Agaricomycetes > Russulales > Peniophoraceae > Peniophora > Peniophora sp. CBMAI 1063. Next base: position 107,582 of record UWZB01000011.1, read on the forward strand.
GGCTGGAACGTCGTCCCGTATGTGTGCTTGTGCAAGTCCATATCCACAGCATTCGATGATTGACGCTTCAAACAGCCTTGTATGCGATGTCACGGACCGCGATAGTATCTTGGCAGCCAAGAAGGTGGTTGAAGAAAAGGATGGCAAGCTCCATATCCTCGTGAATAAGTGCACACTGTTCCTCTCACAAATAAGGTGCCCAGGCTGACTGTCTCCCAGCGCTGGAGCCGTGGGCCCGCGGACTGGATGGCTCAACACCCCCGATGCTCCGGAGAAGAAAGATGCAGAGACCTTCGGCGCAGCTCTCTTCAATGATGGCGGGTTCGACGAGTGGTCTTGGCTGTACAAGATCAACACCTTCAGCGTCTATTATGTTACCGCTGCCTTCACCGGTCTACTAGAGAAGGGCGCGAAAGATATCGGCGGAACTTTCACGTCAAGTGTAGTCAACATCACCAGCATTAGCGGCATCGTCAAGCTTGCTCAGAACCACGTATGTCTATTTCTCGTTCTCGTCACCCTACATAGCTTACCTTGTTGTAGTTTTGCTACAACAGCGCGAAAGCTGCCGCGTCTCATCTGACCAAGATGATGTCTACCGAGTACGCTCTGAACAAGATCCCCGTTCGCATCAATGCCATCGCGCCGGGAGTCTACGCGTCTGAGATGACCTTCGACGAGATCAGTCCTGAGGATGTGGAAAAGGTAGCCCAATCTATTGTCCCTGTACCCGCCGGTCGCGCTGGATTGTGAGTCTACCATGTCATCGGGAAACCGATCTTATGTACTGACAAGCCATGCAGGGCGGAGGAAATGGCGGGCACCGTCATCTACCTGTCTACGAAGGCGGGTGGGTACGCAAACGGACAGGAAATTGTCATCGACGGCGGATACCTCGCCGTCAACCCGTCTACCAAGTAGTTGATCAGCAGGGTCCTGCATTCAATTCACTCAGGGAAGATGTATAGAGCATATCCAAAGCAATAGAGGCAAACTGTAGCAATTGTACGATCCACATCTTGATGTCAAAGCTCATCGAATCCGGTTGCTTGTACGGATCGGCTTCCCCTCCATTGCCTCGCGCATCAGCACCAGACGTATGTCTTCCGGCTCAGGAGATAAACCCTGCTCCTCACGTCGACGCTTGCGCTCCTCCTCTCGCCGCTCACGCTCTCGAATTTGCTCTTGACGTGTTTCCTCGGTGTACACTTCGAGCTTATCCTTCTGTGCGACAGTGTGCAGCTGACTGGCGCAGTATCGTGCAAAGGCGCCAGGTTCGAAGAAAAGGTCGTCGATGGCCTTCTTGGCTGGATCAGGCTCGTCCTGGTCGCTGGTCAGCTCATGTCCAAGATGTATCGCCGATACACCCACTTCGTATCCATCGCCCAGAGGGACAGCGTGCTCACGCATAGCCTATATCAAACTTAGCCAACTAAGTAAAAACAAATGACGCGCGAGTCTCTCACAGAGCCTTGGGCTTTCTTGATGATTGGTTCATTGGATGGCTCACGCACTGTACGGTAGGGCTGCTCGCCGTTGAGGGAAATATGTACCTCATTATTGTCTGCAGAAGATGTTCGCTAGTCTCCTTGCATCCAGAGAACAGGCAAGAAGGACGTACCACCGAAGTCATATACGTACTTAATGGCAATCTCCTCGTTTCCGCAGTCACACCCCACCAGCTCGCATGCGTTGTGTTCTTCATCGAGATTCCAGATTCTCTCCATCGTCAGTTCCGGGTCATGCACCAACTTGTCCAGCACTCCGTCGTCGTCGACTCCCTCGAACCAATCCGGGAACGTTACACGCGGTCGCACCGAGACGTGCATGAGCGGGTAATGTCCCTTCCCTTCCTGATACTGCTGGGCCTCGACAGGCGTGAACTTGCGCCACAAGTCCGTCCAACGGCCGAAGCTGCGAATTTCGCCCTTGTGTCGCTTGTCCATCTTGACGTGGTCAACGACCTCGAAACGGTGTAGGTGCGAATTTTCCCAGCCGAAGAGAAATTGGAGTAGGACATGCAGATTCGCGAAGGTGAAAGTCGAGGGTACTGAGACAATGCGATAGGTTCCGTCGAAACCGACGAGCTTGATGTATAAGTCGATGTACTCGGTCGTTGGGCGAGGGAGGGTGACGAAGGGATTAGGTTCGTCGTCACGCCAGGGTTTGTCCCGCGAGTAAAGGATGTCGTCGGGCATTCGAGGCATGTTGATACGACGTGGAAATAGGCGCGAAGTTCATACAGAGGGGTACCGTATATATACGCGAAGTCGAGCTGTGGCGCCATGACGCAGTTGGTCATTTACGAAGCGACCCCATCACATTCACCCATCACTACGCCGGAGCGAGGGTATTCGCCGACGTGGAGAGGAAAAGCCGTCCCGAAGAGAGAGAATGGTGGCATAAGTACGAGGGTACGTGCGCAGACACAAACAGTCATGAGGTCCGGAACGGAGTGCCGAGTCTACCAAAGTGTGAGAACGACGCTGGGAAGGAGCCTATAAGAAGTCGCGCTGCGCCGGGTATCGAGATCCTCCGCGCCCGCGCTGTCAACTCCATGGATCCTCGCACACTCAAACATTGGCTCAATGAGCGCCCTGATGCGGCGCTTCTGGATGCCATAGATGGCAGGGAAGTCCATCAAGACATATTACCTATGCTCGAGGCGGAACTGCACCGTAGCTCGCAACGTCTTCAGCGGTTGAAGGAATACCGCAACTCACTTGCATCCTTCGCATATTGCCTGCAGCCCGAGATACTCTCGAATATACTCCTCATCTATGCCAAGGATAACGACATGCTCTTCGATTTACGATGGACTCGGCTACTCCTTGTCTGTAGACGGTGGTATGATGTCGCCGCAAATACCCAGAACCTTTGGAGCTACATCGACGCCAGTGCAACTCCTATCGGCTATGGAGCCAATAGACCTCTCCTCAGTCAAGAGCTCGATGCTCGAGATGTCAGACGCATCGAAGCACAGCGGTCTCGCGCTGGACGATCGCCGCTTTCGATCAGGATGCGGATATACGATCCTCCTTCCGATATGAAGATGGCGTACACAACCGTATTCTGGGAGCCCTTCTGCTTGTCTTTCTTAGATCTCGCCGCGGAACACTCTTACGTTTGCGATCTTGTCCGATCAATGGCCCCTCTGCATCACGCCAACCTCAAAACCCTCGCACTGCATAGCTCCCCTAAGTTTGGGCCTGACCCGAGCCCACTGGATATACGAGATCCATTGGACGTTATGCTACGGAACAACATTCCCAGCCTACAGGACCTGTCCCTCTCTGATATCTCATTCGACTGGACTCTCTTACATGATCTCCACACCCTGTGCATCAAATATTATATGAGTGTGCCCGTACCATTTGCTCTTCGCGACATCGTCGCCGCTCTTGAGCAATGTCCTCGGCTAAACACATTGAAGCTCGTACTGCCAACGGACTTCGAGCTTGGTGGCACAGCGGGCTTTGACCCCGTACCGATGACCTGTCTTTACACGGTCATCGTGCAAAGCATGGTTCTGACGGCGTGCACTGAGCTGCTCCAGTCGCTCAGTCATCTGCCGAGCTCGGCCAGGATTATCGTCTGCACTCCAGGCACGGCAGATGTCCAGTCAATCTCTTCGTTGGCGTCCTACATAGGCGACCACGCATCATCAGAGGGTGCCCCTCCCATCCGTTCTGTTGGATTGAAGCTATCTCCGATCCCTCAACCGCCCGGTTTTGGCAATGAAGAGCTACCCCCTATCTTGCCCGACGCGCGGCTCGGCATTGTCGGGGAAAGGTGGCTGGAACATGACAGAAGAGATGAGCACCATCACTGGGTGGAAGTGCCCTATGAAAATGCCGAGAATGCGTATATCGGTCTTGACGTGGGCATTCCCGTGTTCTCAAGCGACCATATCCTATCAAATCTCTTGGAATTATTGCCACTTTCCGAGACCACGCATCTTGATCTACGATCAGCCCATGAGCTATCCACGAGCCATCTCAACATGTTGTTTATAGCTCTACCTGCGTTAACGACTGTGATCGTTGATCTCAAGCCTTCAGCAGTCAAGGCTCTCGTGGTGGCTCTTCGTGCACACCTGCGAAATCATGGACGAACGGGTGCCACGCGTATCGTCCTTGATCATGGTCGCTCAACCCAAAATATTGGGTGGGATGGCGTGGGGCAGCCGTTGGCAGGCGTACAAGCTCGAGGTGCTCTCGTACGCGTCATGACGTTCTGCGCAGAATCAGCGCGCGCAGGAGCACCTCTGGAGGCCGTCGAGCTCGTCCATGAGCCACAACAATCGAGATATCGCGTTCTCGAATCTCCTTCGGACATGGACTGGAGTGAGCTTAGTCGGGATCTTCAAGACGGATTCATTCACCAGGGAGTATTGCATAGTTGTAGGCCGGATCTTGACGGGGCGAAAAGGGACTTGTTTATGACACTTGACGAATGATGATGGTCTTTGAATTCGTATTGATGCCTGAGATCCCTATTCCTGTACTACCATGAGATGACATGAAAATATAAGCATTGATCACGCATATGAAGCGTTGCAATTTGTGTAGAGAGTAAGGTACAGTGCAGGTAAGGATACAGTGAACACCAACAAGACTTGAGCAAGAAAACGGGAAACAACAGCAGACAAGCAAACACCAGCAGCACACACAACTACGCAAACGAGTTCTCCACATCCGCACTCTCCTCGCCTGTCTCCATCTGCGCGAACGTGAGGAACGCCGTTGGCCGATGCATCTCGTCCCAGAACGGAATAGGCACGTCGAGCGTCATCGCGTACCCAAGGTTCTGCGACCAGAGCTGCGTGAGACCGACGCCGTAGTTCCAGATCTTGCCCTCGGGCACGAGCGTCATGCCCAGAATACGATCGGACAGCAGGAGCTGCACGCGCTCGGACATGTTCGGGTTGAAGCCTGGCGGGTTCGGCGACGGATCCTGGTTCTTGCGTCCCCACTCGAAGCCCGCAATTGAGAGCTGGTGGGCGGAGAGCGAGACGGAACCGGGTGTGAACGCGGCGGTGATGCAGATAGAGTTTGATCCGAGCTCGGGATGGTCGGCCATCAAGTGAGCCTGCGTCGAGACGTCCGACGGCGAGAGGTGCGGAAGCTCGAGAGCCTGCGTCTTGATCCAACCGAGTAGCTCGAGGTCCTTGAGCAGATACTGATCGCGCGGCAACTGGTGCGGGAGCTGCACCGAGTTGTTGTTGCCCATCTGCGGGACGAAAGCAACAGCCTTAATCTCCTTGACCTGCTTGTTGTCTGGCGGCGAGACACCGTAGAGGTACGCGGCAACTTGTGTGCGCAGGTCCGAGGCGGTGACGAAGGCGCGGAGGATGTTCTTCGGAAGAACATAGGTGTACGAGGCCGCGTCGTCTTTGACGTCGTCGTTCGAGACGTAGATGTGCTGAAGGCGAAGGGGAAGGTTCGTCGCGGCGATCGCGCGCACACGCCAGTCGGACTTCGAGCTGAACGTCTGCTGCTCATAGTTCGTGGCTAAAAGACATCGATTAGAAAAGAGCGGGACATCATGATGGGAAGAAACGTACTCGTCACCGTCTGGATCGTGTCGCCGTGCACGTTGGTCGTCTGCGTCTGGATAGCAGTGACCTGGTTCTGCGCCTCGGTGTTCTTCTCGAGCTCGGCCATCTGCTGACGCTGCACCGATGGCGCCGCAATCTCCTGACCAAGGATGATGTCACGGATCTCGCTGGCGGTGAGCGACGCGATGTTGACGCTGTTGCGCTTGCCGAAGTCTGCGAGGATGAGGTCCTTCATCGCCACCTCAACCTTGATCCACTCCTCGTCCGACAATGTCGGCCAGACGAAGTGAGGCTCAGTAATAGTGTTCTTGTCGGGGTGGAGAATGATCTTCGCCTTCTCGTTGTTGACGTGAAGGCCACGGAGCAAGAGGATGAGGCGGGAGAACGCAGTATAGCTGGAGATCGACTTGAGCCAGTCGTCGTACAGGCTGAACAAAACCATCTGCGGTTGAGTAGCGCGCTAACAAAGGGACTCTGCGTTAGCAAACCCGCACGACATGCAAAAGAAGACGGGTGAAAAAACGTACAAGAATGAGATCACCGAACTTCTCCATCTTCATGCACGCTTGGAACGGAAGCTGCAGCTCAGAGCCCTTGATGACGATGTTCGGGAAGTCGAGCAAGTGCACCTCAAGCGGGTCGAGCATGCCCTTGCGCGTGACGATGACCTGCTTCGGCTGTTCTTCGACGGGCAGCGAACGTACGAGCGCAGCCACTTCCTCGGCCGTCTTCCACTTCGCGAGCTGTCCAAGACGCTTCTGACCGGCCCAGACACTCGTGTGAATGATCTTGAGGAACAACTGGCCGGAACGCGGGTTGAAGATGAAGATGGCGCCGTCTAACAGTGGACATCAGTACCGAAGCGAGCGAGTAGCCTTGAAGGGAAGGAAACGTACTGATGGGCTTGGTCGTCAAGTTACCCTCGAACGTCTTGTGGATTGTGACACGGTAGACGTTCGTGTCGTCAACGAACCAAATGATCTGGTTCGAGAACAACTCGGAGTAGTTCTGACTGTTGAGGTACGGCTCCGTCGGCTCGGACGAGTACAACTGCAGACCCTTGCGGATACGCTCGCGCAGGACGTGGCAAGCCGGGTTCGCCTTCATGATCTTCGCCATTGCCTGCTGAATCAGAGGCTTCATGCCGGGGAACCAGTTGCCGTACGCGCTCCAGAGGTTGTACGCGAGGTCCATGCCGATCATGACACCAGTCGGCGACGGGTAGATGGACATCGAGTCGGAGACGTAGTCGAGGAACTTCGCGCGCGTGTAACGCTCGATGTCGTGCGAGTCGAAGTCACCCCAACGGAGCTGGACGTCGATCCAGTACTTGTTCGATGTCGTGCCGTCCATCACATCCTTGTTCTATACTCTCCATCAGCATCGGCGCCATTACTCGAGCAACGAAGACGTACATCGGTGACAAGGGAAGGGCGCGAGATGTTCCACTTGTACGCGGAGAAGAGCAGAATGTCCGCGCAAGATGAGTTCATCTTGTAACTCTTACGGGGGTGAATCGTTTCCTTCTGTACCGTCTCGATCTGCAGCGGCTCAAGCTCCTGATCAAACACTTGACACTATAGACGCGGGCGCCATCAGCGAAACTCGAGATGCATAGATAGAGGGAAGGGGCGTACCAAGTCCATGACGACTGACTCGTGGATCTTCTGCCACAAGTGAGCACGGAAGATCTGGATGAGCGAGATCTTCAGCGTCGGGATCTTGCCGTGCCTATGAGCATGCGCACATCAGCTTCATTGCACAAACGCGGGGAAAGAACAATCCGTACATGAAGATACCCGTCAAATCCAACTGGACCTGGAAACCGACGTAGACGTTCGCACGATTGATCGTCGGACTCCACCAAAGCGTAAACCGACGATTCGGGATCTGGTTCAAACCGCTCCTCTGTGCGTTTGTCAACTTCTTGTACCGCATGCTCTCCTCAAAGCCTGACGCCTTCTCCCAGAACAGACCCTCCCAAGTCGGGAAGTACGTCCCCTTGAACAGCGTATGCTCCAGGATACCCTCCACACCGCCCAACGCGGCGATAACGTCGACACGGTAGTTGTTGAGCTGCCACAGCTTTCCGTCGTGCCGCTGACTAGTCCACCAGAACGGATTGTGCTTGAGGAGCTGGTACTGCTTCCAATCCGTCCGTACACGCCAACCACGGTCGTACGCGAGCGTATGCCGGTCCTTCTGGAACAGCGTGTTGATACGCGGGATACCGCGGTCCCAGCTGTCCTCCAGATCCTCGAGCGTCAGGCGGCGGTTCTGCGCGTTCGCCTCTTTGCGCTTGAGCGAGTACTCGGACCAAACGCGCGCGGAGTCCAGGAACTCGGCCTCCCACGGTTGTAGGTAACGGTACAAGTTGGGGATGAGCTGGTCCTCCTCATGCGACATGCCGGCGCGGAAGTGCGTGACGCCGACGTCGGTCTGCTTCGACCAGCGCAAGTCGGACTGCGGGATGAGGACGTGGCCCATGGACAACATACCGAGACCACCGAGCTCCTACAAACGCAACCATCAGTCAACACCGTAACCTCCGGAATCACAATGGTTGCAACGAACCTTGGGCGTGTAGAACACGACCGGCGGGAATCGACTCGGCATCTTCGAGTTCAATCCAATCTTGACACGCGTCTGAATCTTGTTCTCCGCCTTGACAAGAGCGTCGAGGAGCTCGTTGGTGTGGATGACGGCCTCGCGGTAATACGTCATCAATCCGATAAGCGCCGTATTCCACTTGTTCACGATCTTGCTGAACGTCGTCGAACCAGACGACATCAGTACCTGGCGGATACGGTTGTTGAACTGCTGCACGCCTATAGAACCATCTCAGCATTCACGTCCCAGAGCGTCGGTAGGAGAAGAAGACATACCCTCATCGGAGACCCTCAAGAACGCCTGCGCCGTCCTTTCCTTCGTCTGCTCATTCGTCAAGTTCCAAACCGCGTCCTTCAAACTAAACTGCTCCCCGCTCGCCGTCCTACTCTTCGGCAGAATCCGCACCTCGAACCCGCACATGCTGAACAACAGCTGAGGGTTATCTTTCGAGTACACAGACACGAATGTGTCCTCCCATTCGATGGTCGTCAGGGAGCGCGGCAGTGACTGCTTGACGTTCCAAAATACCGCGCGGCCGAGGTTGACGTCGTGCTTGATCAGGCGCATACGACAGTCGCGAGGCCAGCAGCGCTTGTTGTTGTACCCGATGACATTGTTGTTCGTAGGATCGGGGTTGGCAGATAAGTACCGCTGGATAAGATCGCGCGCCTCGTCGGCCGTGAACCTAAACAGCACGTGTATGCGGTCGACATAGCGCGAGTACAAGCGAATGGGATGGCGCGTCTCCGTCGCAGAGTCGCGGTACTGCAAGAAGTTGTTCGGCGCTTGTGGCGGACCGGCCATCTCCGAAGCACGTTGTAGGCCGAGGATGAGGATGTCGAGGATAAGGCCATAGTACTGGAACACGAAGGCGCTGAACTGCAGCCCACGAATGAGGCCGTAGGCGTTTGTGTGCGCCATGTCCTTGTACGTGAGCACCGTGTTGTTCTTTGCCGTGATGTAGTCCGCCAAATTGTGGTCCAAGATGAGCCGAAGTAGACGGTTGAGCAGCGTCAAGTCAATCTTCTCATACACCTTGCTGAACACCGTCTCCATCATGACATCGCACTCTCCCTCGCTCGTCTCCCAGATATCCGTCAGGTTGTTGATACCCTGGCACCACTTGTACACCAACAACGGCGGCGGTTCCGTATCGGCCGGCTTGATCCAGCTCGGGAACAACCCGCGCTTGTCGGCCTCGAAGAAGAGGAACTGGTCGAGGTAGGCGTCCGTGATCTTCTCGACGGGCTCGATGTCGTAGCACGGGATAAGCTTGTCGTACGTGTCGAAGAACTCGATGCCGGCCTCCTTGAAAGCGCGCTGCGTGAGCAGCAGACGCTTGATACGACTCAGGCACTCGTGCGGGTTGTCGTACGCCTGCTCGATGAGCGCAAGCTCTTCACGCTGAGACTGGTTCAGGCGACCCTTGACGGAGTATGCCTCCTTCAGCTTCTCGAGCGCAAGGACGAGGAGCTTCGTGTCGTGCTTGTACGACAGCGGCGGGAAGGGGATCGGCGCGAACTTGCGCGACTCGAGCCAGTGCACCGTAGCCGTGTAGATCGCAACGGCCTCCTCGGCGCTGATGTAAGGCCCATCCTTGAGGTAGCCGTGCTGGCGCTCCTGCTCGGCCTTGAGGTACAGACGCGTCAGGCGACCAAGGTTCTTCTTCACGACGGCCTTGTCGACTGTAGCACCGCGGCGGATACGCTCACGGTTGTAGTGTGCCACCCTGTATGACGGGTAACGGTCAACTCAAAGTTATGTAGATAGTCGAATGAAATGACTGACGAAGTCCACCAGTCTGCCTTGCTCTTGATATAGCGGAGAATGATGTTCTCGATGGCAGTCGGCATACCCGGGACCTTCCACGGAATGTTTGCCTTCCAACACCTCCACGCCTCGCTCAGATGCTGCAAGATCGTCTTGGCCTTGTTCTGCTTGATCGACTCGGGCATCATGTCCAGAATATCGTGCATGACCGCCGCGCGGAGCTCCAGATCGTAGTGCGACTCAACACGCTGCTTCGTTACGGTCTTGGCAACACCCTTCGAGTTACGGCCCTCGAACTGGCGAGCGAGGAGGTTACCGAGCCAGCGCTCGAGGAGCGGGACGATACCACGCATGAAGAATAGCCATACGCGCCATCCAGGCGCCCAGAAGCCAACACCAGGACCTTTGCCGACGGGACCGGTGTTAAAGCGGTAGTAGATCAAGTGCTTGAGGTCCTTCGTCATGCGGACTTGACGCATGAGCTTGTACTTGTAACGGTACATGCCCGTGAGCGCGCCGACGTGAGCGAAGATGTACTGGATCGCGTCCGAGAGCTGGAAAGCGTCGACGTTGCCAAGACGGTACTGGACGTGGGCGTCGACAATCAGTTTTGTGAGGCGCAGGATCTCGCGGCACAAGTGGAACGCGTTTCCGAAGCGCGACTTTTTACGTTCCTTCGTCGTCAGCGTCCTGTGAGTTGCCATGTCAGTGTCGGGGCGTAGACAAGTAAAGCAATCATATCCTTACTTGACCGGCTTCAAGTTCATGTTGTAGTCCAAGTGCAAGTAGTTCAAGTTCTATGAAGTCCATTAGCGCCTCACATCTCCTAGATAGATCGGGAAAAAACCAACCTTGCGGTGAATAAGCAGGTTCAACATATTGTAACCCTGCCTGCAAACCTGCAAGCCCGCCTCAACCCAGTCCAGTTTCGTAGTCTGGAAGAACTTCGTCGCCTTGAGCTGCCTGAACAAGTTCCTCTTCCCCATCGGCTTCTCGGGCCTCGTCCGCAACTCGTTCAAGACGAAGCACTTAAGGAGCTTCTGGTACGACACGCGAACCTTGACCGGCTGGCCTGGCGGACAGTGCTCAAGATACCAGTTCTTAACGAGTGGGATGTCCTGCGCGCGACGCGTGTGGCCAGAGCGACGGCAGTACGGCTCCGGGGCCCACCAGAGCGCGATGGCGTCGGCTGTCAGGTCTGTCTCAAGCGACGCGTCCTCCATGAAAGGCACGACGTCGTCCGGCAACTCAAACTCATCGTCATCTGCACCGTTCGGCCCAAAGATGTTGTCCTCGTGAGAGACGAGAGGCATGTTCTTGGGTGTAGCGCCACGAAGGGAGATGGGGTTGATGAGCGGGTCGTAGTAGAACGCCGGGAGGTCGGGGTCGTCTGTGCGGATGTATACGTTCTTGGGCACGTGGTAGGGCGAGATGTGCACCGAACGGGGCAGCGAGTTGTACAAGTGCGGGAAGGCAACCTTGTACTCCGTCCTGATGGGTTGACGGATGATGACCTTGTTGACGTCGTTGAACTCGTTCCAGTCCTCGTCAAAATTGTCCATGTCGCGGTACAGCGGCTCGAACTTGGGACCTCCCGGGATAGCCATATTGAGCGCCTTGGCCGTAAAGAACGACTTCTTGTCGAACAGGTACGAGGCGTTGATGTCTGTGTGGTCTGAAAGCAGGGTGCGACCGAATCGGTACAGGTTCGCCATTATGGGCAGGGGCAGGTTCCAGTACTTGTACGAGGAGCCGTTCACATGCTTGGTGTCGATGAGCGGCTTTGGGTCGTAGAACCAGTCGATGATCGGCTTGTCCTCGTCCTCGTCAAGCTCCAGCTGAATGGCTTCAAGCGGGTCCACGTCCAGCACGTTGTCGCCGTAGTCCAAAGGCGGTTCCTCGTCGTCAAAGGGTGGGAAACGCATACGCTTGAAGTGCCGACGGTCACGCTTTTCTCGTCGCATTGCCAGCCACATACTGGACCACTGAGCATGGTAGACGGGCTCAATGACGCGCGGAATGTCGTTCACAAAAGTGATGGCGCCCGTGATATGGTAGAGGACGGGGACTTCGCGGACCTGCTCCCAGGGGAACGGGATATTCTCCAGCAGCTTCATCACAGCGTGCGGCACGTATTTCAGAGCACCGAGGTGGACGCGCTTGTCGTTGCGGAACTTGCGGTTGCTCATGTCGCCGTGGTCCTTGATGATCTTCCGCACATGCTCGGGCGGCAGGTCCTTTTTCTAATGTCAGTATATTCGTGCCAAACCATTAATGAATATATGCACCTGCTTCCCCATGTCCACGTAGCCGCCCTTGCGCTTCTCTCCATATCGCTTCCTCTGCATCTGGACCCACTTCTGGGACTTTATTGCCAGCTGTTCGGGCGACAGCTTCGACGGGCCGGCTCCCGGCGAGCTCGTCGGTGCGCCTGGCGGCGGCGCGGGCATGCCGGGCGGCAGCCTCATGCCAGGCGGTGGTGGAGGGAAAGACATGTTCGACGAGCCTGGTGGCGGTCGAAGGTGAGGAGGCGACGGAGACGCGTCGGCCAACAAACTCGCGCGCGCGCCCTCACGCGTGACGCGACCCACGCCAAAAGCGCGCACGGTCCCGCGAGCTTTCGATCGACTTCCACTATCGACTCAGACACGGCCGGCTCTCAAATAAATCATCTTCTTTCTGACTCCCAGAAGGCTTGCACTTTCGTGCAGCCTTGTCATTAAGTGCCAGCTTGAAGAGCGCATCGCGCTGACCCGTTCTTGTCCTCGTCGCACTGTCAACGCCTCTTCTGGGGGCTTTGACCTTGCCTTGCGTGATGCCATTTGACTAGAGAGAACTCGGTGCGGTATGATTGACTCTACGTATGGCTCAAGCACGTCCGAAGTCGACGTGAGGAAAGCACAGTTGAACCCAAATTGAAGACTAGATTAGAGCAGGGTTTTTCTCCGTGGCGGTCTCTCTCTGCCACAGGAGCTGCGCGCCAATTCCGACGACCGCTTCACTGATTACTGACTTTAGCACCAGTCGACTTCACTCGATTTTGACAGTGTCCGGTTCAGGTTTCGGCTCCGTCGGAGCCATGGCCACCGCCCTTTCGGCCACATCCTACACATAAATTCAGCATAAAATCCAACCCATCTATCCATCCTGACAGGAACCCTGCAACTCACGCGACAAAGCCCTCTAGAGCGGCCCAATATGTGAACGATAGATCGTTTCGCTTCTTCCAGAGTATTACGCCATCTGCACGACATCCTATAGCTTGGTAGTAAGCGCAGGAAGAAATCTGAGGCGGGCTACAGGGTTGTTAGATGTGAAAGAGAACTCACGTAGATGCCACGTGCGCTTGCAACCCATGCATTGGATTATGGCGATTTCGTCGCCTACACTCTGCGCTATGCACTTGTCTCCAGCCGCACAGCGGCCACGAAGTCTCGAGATCGGCATGAGCCTCCTCGTGTGGCTGGAGATGACTGAATGGGCACAAGAAGCAGCGATATCAAGAGCTGTGGTTCTTTATATGCCGCTAACACGAGGCGCCTCACCATTACAGCGCCCACGAATGATCACGCGTCTTTCTTCCTTTATTGAATGCATGCATACGAAGACTCCGACGAGTGGCACGCTATAAGATAGAGGTGGCATGTGTACTCAGGATACGCGGTGCGACGATGGCGAATTGGACAAACGAAGATGAGCAGAGCGAGGTACTCGGGCAGCTCAGAACCCATCATCCGACATCTCCTCGCCAGACTCGTCCAAACTACTAGAATACCTACCATCCTCAACAGGCACAAGCTCCGTCCCAAGCTTCTTCCCCCACCTCTCCCGTCTATCCTCTTTCTCCTTTCGTTTCGCGACCTCACGGCGCTCGAACTCTTCATCGTCGATGACCTCGAGCTTTTCAGCCGTGCAGAAGGTGTGCAGCTTGCCTTCGCAGTACTTGGCGAAGGCATCGTCTTTCTTCAGCGCGCGATCAACTTTCTTCCTGTGGGGTTCTGGCTCGATCTAGACGACGTTGAGTATGCATGGCGCTGAGCTGTAAGGGAAGAGAGCTCACCCTCCAGTCACGTCCTTTCTCGCTGAAGCACTGATACATAGCCCGTCAGACGCATGTTCATGAGCCGACGGGGCAGAGCTCACCGAGCCTTTGGCTTCATGAATAACAGGTAGATTGGCCGGCTGCTCGTAAGTTTTGAACGGTTCATCTCGGTTCAAGGAGATGAAGAAACTATGATCGCCTGCGTCGCGTCCATGTCAGATGAGCCACGTAAAGAAAAGCTCTAAGACACCTACTGCCTTTCGTGTTCTGGTACTTGATCGCAATCTCCTCGTTCTCGCAGTCCCTTGGGCAATCCGTATGCGCACAGATATTCTCCCTTTCGTCGACATTCCATATCTCTCCGAGCGTGACTTCCGGACTCGTCTTCAGGACGACATCAGGGTCGAGCATGTTCCAGTTCCATTCTTCCTCGTATCCCGGTGGAGTAGGGGTGCCTGGGAGTGCGAGGCAGGAGGCGAGGAGGCAGGAGGA
>UWZB01000012.1:4502-55092 GCA_900536885.1 Peniophora sp. CBMAI 1063
CTCTCGATTCACTCGCTTCGGAGACTCCAGGGATCTCGAGAGTGCACTCAAAGCACACCGACGCGCGGTCGAGCTCACGCCGAAGGACGACCCTGACTTCCCGCGGCGGCTGAGCGAACTTGCGGTCTTATTAAGCTCTCGATTCGACCGCTTCGGAGACTCCAGCGATCTGGAGAGCGCACTCGAAACAGACCGACGCGCGGTCGAGTTAACGCCAAGGGACGATCCTGCGCTCCCGCGGAGGCTGATCAACCTTGCGGCCTCCTTCCAATTTCGATTTGAACGCTTCGGAGACTCCAGTGATCTCGAGAGTGCACTCGATGCAAACCGACGCGCGGAAGAACTCACGTCAGCGAACGATCCTGACATCCCGCGGCGGCTTACCATGCTCGCGGTCTCATTTCACTCCCGATTTGAACACTTCCAAGATGGCGACGACCTTCATAGCGCACTGAGGGCCATTCGAAAGGCTGTTGAACTGACTCCCGACGGACATCCAGATATGATAGAACGAATCCAATACTTGGCTCTGTGTTGTGCCTCTCACTTCATGCAACATCGTACGCAAGAAGACTTCGACGAAGTCACTTCATTATATCACAGTGCACTTGATCAGCCTGTGGCAAGTCCCCAGGATCATTTCAAATGTGCTAAAGCGCTCATGCGATTCTTGGCGGAGAACCCTCAGTTCTGTACCCTTGCTTCGTTGCTTGCCGCGCACTCGCGCGTCGTGGACGCACTCCCTGAAGTCGTCTGGTTCGGTCACAGTATCCAACGCCGATTCGAAGACTCTGCTCGTATTGGAAAGCTCGTCAATTCGGCCGTGTACGTTGCTATTCAGAGCAGGGAACTTGGCCAGGCTGTGGGATGGCTGGAAGCGGGGAGGAGCCTCATCTGGTCACAGATCGCGTCCTTACAAAGCTCCATGGACAATCTCGAGGAATGCCACCCTGATGCTGCAAACGAGTTGCGCGTAGCTCGACAGAGACTACAGCATCTTGGCACAGCCGCTCAGATCGGTATACGCGCCCCAGCCACCGGCGATCGGGGTTACTCACACAGTGATTCCACGGCTCCCAGTCACTATGTCCTCCCCATCGAAACGGCTTCGGACCAATATCAGCGAGCGGCTATCACATATGATGCCCTCGTGAAGAGGATTCGCGCTTTAGATGGGTTCCAGGACTTCATGCGGCCCAAAAAGCTAGCAGACCTCGTCGCGTCGCCCGCATTCCGCCGCTTGAGTGCAACCGCCGTCGTCTTCATCAATATTGCCGAAACATCCTGCGACGCTCTCGTCATGTCTGACGATGGCTCTGTGAAAGTCGTTCAGCTTCCAGATCTCTCGCAGAAACGCGCGGAGAAGTTACGGTCGTTATGGACGGTGCATGTTGGCCTTCGCAGAGGTCACAGACGCGGAGAGACGTCTCGGGCGGACGCGCGGAACATTCGCACATACCCGATCTACGTTCGCATACTAAGTCTACTGTGGTCATGGGTCGTGCATCCAATCCTGCGAGAACTGGGTCTTGTGAGTGATATTGGTTTTCATCAAGATAGAGAGGCTAATGGATGCAGACGAAGGTCACGGAACCGTCAGGAGAACCATCGTCACACATTGTGTGGTGCCCTACAGGACCCCTCACTCAGTTGCCGTTGCACGCGGCAGGAAATTACGACCAGAAGGAGTCGCGTCTCCGAGTCTTCGACTTCGTCATGTCGTCGTACACTCCATCCCTCTCGGCGCTGCTCAGGTGCCTGGGAAAAAACATACCCGCGGCTCCTCCAAGCATGTTGCTCGTCGCGCAATCCTATACCCCTCGTCTTGGATCGGCGCCTCTGCCGTGTGTACGCGATGAAACTAATTGTCTTCGCGCGATCATGCCTGGAGAAGGCCACGAGTTCCTCGAGGACGAGCGGGCATCGGTCGAACCCACGCTCGCCGCAATCAAACAGCACAGCTGGGTGCATTTCGCGTGCCACGGCTCTCAAAACTCGAAAGACCCGACTCTGACCGCGATTGAGCTGCACGACAAGCCCCTCACTCTGGGGACGCTGATACACAACGTCTCCGAGAACGCGGAGCTGGCATTTCTTTCGGCGTGCGAAACGGCCGTGGGCGACGTGAAGATACCGGAGGAGTCGGCGCATCTGGCGGCAGGGATGTTGGCGGTCGGGTTCAAGGGGGTAGTGGCGACTATGTGGTCGATTCAAGATCAGGACGCCCCGATCATTGTTGAGGCGTTCTACAAGAAGTTGCTTGAGCTACGCGCGTCTGGGGATATACCGTTGGGGCATACCGGCGCGGCGCGTGCTCTGCATCATGCGACGATGGTGCTGAAAGATAAGGTCGGTGAGGGCAATTTTGAGCGATGGGTTCCGTTCGTACATTTCGGTGTGTAGTCTGTATGGTTCGTTGAGATTGGGTTAGTCATGCAAGTTGACTCGAACGTCACGGGAAGCGGCGAAGCCATGTAATTCTGCTTTAGTATGTAGTCGGGTACGCGTACACGCTCCACAGGACGTGCCAATGCATCATATTCCAAAAATAAGATATTGAGAGAGCAATGCAGACACAGTGTAAGGTACACACAGTAGACAAAACGAAGATCCGAATCAACACAACTGGTACCTCCCATCCGTCTCCCAACAGGCCCCTCCAAACGCATCTCCCTCATCTTCATCTGCGGCCCATCCCACCCGTGCCCACCCATGAAACGAGTTTGGCGGAACATCACTGTAAGACGAGCCAGCCATCATCGGCGGACCCATACTCCCAGGCCCCCAGTGCGCGTTCATCGGGCGGAGCTGGAGTTTGCGGTAGAGAAGGACTGATTCTTCTCCAGTTTGGTCTATGCTGCAAACGTCGGCGATTAAACTTGAGGATATTGCCATGATGCGGAGGATGTGGGAGGGCGGAGGCGTCCGGGTCAGCCTGAGCCGTCGACGATTGAAACTTAATTCACGATGAGAGTAGGTATAAATATAGATACAGCAGAGGATAGTGAGAGTAAGATAGTGTATGCTCTAGTCATATGCGGTGGAGGCCATCTTGGCTCATGAGGACAGGAGGACAACCGTCGACGCGACCGTAGTTGAGAGCGGGACATGAGTGTTGAACGCGTGACGTCATGATGATTGCTTCTTCGTCCCAACCAGCATGAGCTACTCTCTCTTCCGTGTACGATTTTCACAAGCTGTCACCGCGCTACGGACATATGCATATTCGATGAGAACTGTCTGACAGGAGGAGATTCGCCCTCGCGTCAGTAGGGAAGGTCATTGGCGTTGGAGAGGAACACTGCGGTAGTAGACCACGGGGAGGATGCGCCTATACGTGCGTTCTTATGCCATTCTGCGCCCAAGGATGGCCTGATCGACACTGCCTTTCCTAGCCCGCGCTCTATACTCTAGATGTCGCTTGCCGCGTCAGGGCTGCTGTACTCAGGCGCGCCCCTCCGGCCTCCTAGGACCAAGGCACGCCCACTTCCGTCTACATTCTCGCTCTTCATGCTAATACTACGCGCAGACTATACCTAGTTCTCGTTATGTCCCGTTTGAACTTGCGAATGTGGACGGCGAGTGACTCGTGATATGAAGGGAGGGGGTAGAGGTTACTGCGTAACCCGACTGTACGCCTTTAAAGCACGCAATGCCATTGTCGAGACCGTCACTGCGTTCTCCTCGATTTCCGCAAACTTTGGAGAACCGTGCAGAACGATCCTGATGCCCCCCTTGAGCATGCGCTCCAGCTGTCACCGATGCCAATGTGGTATTGGCTCCTTGTATTGGGTACCGATGTCTTTGTACGGATACTTACAGAATCGTGAAGATGTATGATATTGACAACGAGAGAATGGAGAAATGTGTGTAACCTATCGAATGCAGAACGACGAAGGAGGACATGCAAAGTTAACCAACTCGGCCATTGTTGTCGAACCAAGCCATGTTCAGAGGTACTGAAACACCAGTCGCTGAGCCCCGCGACCCGCAACGCGTTGCGGTTCTCAATCGAACGCCGCTGCTGAGTGAACCTGTCTCGAAGCCTAACTTGCTACAGAACTCCCCGGGACGGTCTTGAAGAAGCCGAGCGTATCACGTATAGTTTCCTTCAATGACCTCGGTTTCAGCCCCAGCACCCGCCGCATCTTGCTCGTGTCGAACATATAGCGGTTCTCCAACAACACGTCTTCTGTCGACTCTGCCAGCGACGAGTCCATGGCATGCGCCACTCGATCTGCACCAAGCCCCGCTTCAGTATGACAACCTCTGTACGAGATGCAAGGGGAGGTACTCACTGAGATCTCCTACGACACAATCACCTGCGGAGATGATGATGCGTTGACCGCCAGCCTCGTCCTTCTGACCCGCGAGAACGTGGGCCAGTGCGATATCTCGAACGTCGATCCAGCCTGTTCCGGTCTTCAAGAGTCCGTTGATCAAGCGCCCCTGCGTCACGATTGAGTGCAAAGAGCGGATGGATTCGCCAAAGTCGGCCGTCGAGGAAAGAGGATGCGAGTACGGCTGTAAGGGGTGGACGGACAGTCAGATGCGTTTATGATGTAGGTAGGAGGGTAAGCCGTACGCCGAAAAACTGATGGAGCGTTAGTGTCGTGCTCGCACAGGATGTGGGCGAATGCGCTTACGTAGGACCCATGCAGGTAGACGAGATCAAACTCCGTGACGTCTTGCTGTCGCATAAAGACCCACGCTCCTGTTGCGTGCCCGAAGCCAATCAGTCCCACAATACTCGTGCATTCAAGAGTGACTGAGAACGTACGTTTCTCGGCTTGAGTCTTGGCAGCGGAGTATATCGTCACAGGATCCACTGAACCTTCCTCGATGGCTTGTATCGACGTCTCGTTTACCAACGTCTCATCGTAGACTCTTGGTTCGTCGGTGGGCCAGGCCAGGATTGTGCAGATCGAACCGGTGATCACAACGCGCCGTACGGTATCGCGATGCTTTTGAGCTGATTGCAGTAGGTTCAGAGTACCGGCGACGGCGGGTGGGATGATGTCTGCTCGGTTTGGTTAGTAGCTGTATCGCCATGCGACGCATGCGATTGGCGCACCGTCTGGTTTGTTGCCTATGTTGAGCAAGGGGAATGAGTCATGGGAAGAGCATGCATCGTCTGGGGGTCTTACTGAGAAAGAGAGGCGAAAGCGTATGCATGACGAGGTCCATTCCCCGCACAGCATCGTCGAACGCGCCTTCCTGTATCGAGATCACTATCGGTGACGAGATACCCAATTCAACCGAGCTGACCTTGAGAACATCCTCCACAATGACATATTCAAACTTCTCCCTCAAGTCGCCAAGCCCTTCCCGTATCGTTTCGCCCTTCGCCAGCGTGCGCACCGTTCCGCGCACGTAGTACCCGTGCTCAATGAGCGTGCGTACCAGCCAAGCGCCGAGATAGCCGTTGGCGCCCGTGACGAGAGCTTTGGCGGGGGAAGGAACAGAAGGCATCGGGTTGCGCTTGAGCGTGAGGAGAGGATGCAGAGTGGCTCATGCCATATGAGGTTGTTTGGGATTGCGCCCGCTGGGAGAGATTGGTCCGGTCACTGTTATCATAGCCCATTAGTACAATTAGGTGAGCCAGCAGTTATAGAGTAGCCTCACATGCGGTTGAGAAGTACACTATGGAAGCCTGATCCGCTCTTAACGAAGCACTGTCTCGGTCGTCCAATCAATTCCGCGTCGTATCCGAGAGTCGAGTTCATCATCCTAGAGCGGAACCTTGTCCTACGGACGTTGTGGCCATGCAAGTTAGACCCATAAGGATTGGGTTCATCGGAGGGTCGAAGCCGAGTAGGTTTGATAGTCGCGGTAGTGGTGGTCACTGGTCAAGCGCAAGTGTGGCCGAATCCTAACCTCGACGGGGTCGAGCGGCGGCCCCGACGCGTCTCTCACTCGTACACCCATCACACAGAAAGCCAGGCGTACCGCTGCATGCATATGGCCTTCGTCGCATGCATTGTATCTCTGATGAACGCGTATGATGCGGCGGAACCAGGCATCCGCTGAAGATATAATATCGTCAAGCCATCTTTCCTCGGCAATGGTAGTGGTACATTCAAGTTATACGGCCATTCTATCGTACACGCGTTGTGTCGAGCCTACTTGGGGATCGTCTTGTAGAACTCGAGCGAGTCTCGGATTGTCTCCTCCAACGGCCGCGGGTTCAAACCGAGCACGCGCTTCATCTTCTCGTTGTTGTACCGCCTGTAGTACACCTTCTCGGCCGTGGGGTCGCCCGCAGGCAGGCTAGCGTCAATTGAGTGCGCCACGTCGTCTGTGGTATACAAAAGGTAAGCATCTTCGCACGATCAGACGCGCAGAGATGGCTCGACTGACGTAGATCTTGCCAGACGAAGTCGCCCGCGGACACGATGATGCGCTCCCCGCCTGCCTCAGACTTCTGCGCTGCAAGAACATGTGATAGAGCAATGTCGCGGATATCAATCCAGCCTTCACCGCGAGTGAAAACTGTCTCCGCGTCGCGACCTTCGATGGCGCCGAGCCACAGGTGCTGGAGCGAGAGCGACGTCTCTTTGACGGACTTCAGAGGGTGGGCAGGAGGCTACACCCGCGGAAGCTGTTAGCATCAGTTGCTGGACAGAGGTGGCAACGTACGCCTATGAACTATGCCGATGTCAGTGTCATCGTCTTCAGGCATGTCAATTACCTAGACTTACCGCGCTTCCGTGTATGAAGACCAGGTCGAACGCTGGATTGCTATTCCGCATGAACGCCCACGCCTCTGCACCACAAGGCAAGGTCAGCATAGCTTCGGACAGAAGTTGTGCCAGCTTACCCTTCTCTGCCGTGGTCTTCGACGCATAGTAGATGACCATGAAGTTCCTCTCTCCCTGCTCGACTCTCTGGACGTCGGTGTCGTTCACCATTGACTCATCGTAGACCTTGGGCTCTTGATCCGTCGGTGCTATGCAGCCGACAGAGCCTGTGATGACTACACGCTTGACGGTGTCCTCGTACTTCTTCGCTGACTTCAGGATGCCGACGGTCCCTTGCACTGCGGGTGGAATGATATCTAGACAGAACTCTCGCATCAGGTAAATTGCGGAACAAGCCCCCGTACGAACCGTTGGGATCATTGCCTGTCAACCAGTGCAAGTATAGGTCAGCAACTCATTGATATGCCGTTAGAGCGGTATACTGACTGACTGTAGCGGGCGACAGTGTGTGCACCACAAGCTCTGTGCCCTTCACCGCTTCATCGAACGCGCCATCCTGGAGATGTTAGTACAACGGCGGTGCTGACTGGACTCATATTCACCTGCAGCACGTCCCGGACGATGACAGGCTCATACTTGTCGCCGTATGAGGCGAAGAGACGCCTAAGCTCGTCTCCCTTGGCGGCGCTGCGGACTGTGGCGCGAACATGATAGCCTTGCTCAAGGAACGAGCGCGCAACCCAGGCGCCCAGGTAGCCGTTAGCGCCCGTGACGACGACTTTAGCGGGTGCGTTCACAGCAGGCATGACGTGGGTAGGTATCAGAATGCAATTCGTTCGTGTTCACGAGCCAATGCCCTTATATAAGGTCGGACTCATCCTGCTCAGCTCACCGTCGATCGTCCTGCACCCCGAGAAGAAGACGTTACAGGTATTGATCATGGAATGACCGGTTCGGGAATTACTCATCCGTGGTCTGTCAGCACGACGTTTAGTCCCGATTCACTTCGGATTCTGTCCCTTATGTCCGAGTGCGTTCGACTGTACTGTATACCGACGAATCGATACAATCCTCACACAGCTTAGCAATTTAATAGCAATGACATTCATGTTTCGACAACGATCCTGTCGATTACAAATACATGGCTCAGAAGATGAAGAAGTCCCGGTCGTGAGCGTCGAGCTCATCGGGGGAAAGCACTGGAATATAATGAACGGTCGGGACGAGTTGGCGTAACGATTCCGGAACAACTTCTTCGCCTCCATCGGTGATCAGATACCCAAACCCGCGGAGAGAGAGAGTATGTGGGGTTTGTATCGCTGACTCTAACTGTGACAAGGCTGTCTGGCGGGATCGAAGGGTGGATACAAGAATGCCATACGTGTACTCGTGCTCCCCGACGCAATCGATCACGAGGTGCGTAAGTTGGGGGATTAGCGGTAACCGACTGTCTCCGTCACGACAGCCACCCAGGCATGATAAGGGATCATACGCGTAGCTCTGCATCCGGAGTAACCGTACCTCCGAGAAGCATGACATAGTATGCTCCCATGCCCTGCCTTCGTTCGTACGCACGTCAAGCAGAGTGATGCGGCTCAGATCGACTGAGGCAAGGACACCGGCAAGTGCTCGCGTAAAAACTGTTGGGCAATCGCAGCGAATCTGCGCGCATATAGTGGTGTCAGGCCAGGTTCCCGGCCAATCCTCGTCCATTGGCTCGTACGCCGCAAACGAAACCAGTCGTATCTCGTTCGGAAGAATCTCGAATCCGAATTCTTTGCCGTTTCCTTGTAGCAACGTTCGCATGCACATCTGAATGGCCGGCAATATGCGGCTTTCAGCAAGCGGCACAGGATCCTGGCGCACGGGGATCAAAGGGAACAAGACTAGCCGTGTAGATGGGACGAAGTCAAAGTGACTTGAGAAGACGTCGTATATGTTGTGATCGATATCATCGTCCCGAAGCCGGCAGCCATGTAAAACAAGGAGTTTCAGGCTCTCTAAGCTACGCCTGGTGCTGCGACTTTGTTGATATTCGAAAGAGCAACCAAACAGCCTGATGGATGTCATGGCAGAAGACTGCTCCAGTATCTTATCCAGTGCAGCGAATGAGATAGGGGACTGGCGTATACTGACACTCGTCAAGTAAGTCGGGCCGAACGGGATGATGGGCACCCGATCCAATGTGAGGGTACGTAGGCGAGGTGTGTTGATGAAGATCGTTGATGTCGCCCCATGTTCCAAGTTCAAAGGGCTGAATGTGCGAATATCAAGGTTTTCCAACTTCGAAAGCGATTGGGTCTTTCGGAAATAGTGGCTGTCGCGGAGAACCCACGCAGCATCACTAGCATCGTTCAACTTCAGAATCAAGGACTTGACACGTCGGGGCGGGATTTCTCGAAATATCTCCCTGAGATTGGAAGTGTGAGACCAAGCGTTCAAATCCAAGTCGATTGACAAAGGGAAGGCCATCCCTGAGCGAAGTATGAACGTCGAAATCGCCTTGGGTAGAGTTCCCACATGCCGAGCCCATAGGGCGGAGTCCCTGGAAATAGTCGAGCGCCATTCTGCACAAACATGCAACAATCGCACCCAGCCAAGCGAGCCGTCGACCCCCGTGACAGATTGCAAGGGACTAGACCCGGAACCGGGGTTCATGGTGCGCGAGGGACCATGAGGAGGCTCATGGACACTGACGAGTTTGACAATCATAAGGAAGATCTCCATAGGTAGACTTGATATCGGGGCGTAGGCGTTGGCATCCCTCGCCAATTCTATCGAGAGAGCGCGGAAAAGAACGGATCCGCTCGCCAAGCGCCGCGCATACTCTGCGCGGGCGGCAACATCGTTCGTTTGAGAAACGCGGTGGTCGAGAAGGCGTAATCTGCTTCGTAGGTCCATGAATGCTCCACCGAGCGACGAGGGCGATTGTGCAGATGTTTGAATGTCGTCCTCCGCCCATGCGTCAGCTTGGGTATGGCGTTCGTCGAGTTTGGCGTCCAAGAAGGTGGTATCCCCAGCAGTGGGAGAGGGAGGAGCGAAGAGACTGGATGACATGGTGGGACTGGAAGAGATGCGGATGGTTCTATATACGGTTCGATATCCCGCATGAGGCCCGATGCTTTTGTGGGAGGGAACAAGGTGTCACAATGTTGGCCGGTTTTGTGGTGGCAAGAGGCAACCACAACCGTTAACGTCCATCGAGATCGTTGATTAGATCACCGATAAACTTCGGAGAAAACGGCCCGCGTCCGGAGCTGACACCGCCAAGTACTAGCTTAGTATTGGCCGCCTTCACTGACTCGTAATTACCGATTGCGTAGATATACATGATCTATATCGTACTTGAAGATGGCAGTCCCTCCGCGAGCTCCTTCGCTTAGATAGCAGCGCTAGGAACGGTCTTATAGAACGCCAATGAATCTCGGATACTGTCTTCGAGCGACCTCGGTCGCAACCCCAGCACATCTCGCATCTTCCTCGAATCAAACTTGTACACCTTATCCGAAGCGATTTCGCCTGCGGGAAGGGTGGAGTCTATGGCGTGTGCTGCGGCGTCTGGCGAGAAGAGGGGAATCAGCGGAGTACTGTGTCATGCGACGCATCACTCACTGAGCTCTGACAGAACAAAGTCCCCTGCAGATAAGATGATGCGTTGCCCACCGGCTTTCTCGTTCTGTGCGGCCAGAACGTGTGCGGCTGCGACGTCACGGACGTCAATCCAGCCACTTCCAGGTCGGAACATCGTCGCCTCAGTGCGCCCGTGTATGACACCGAGGTAGAAGTGCTGAAGGGAGAGAGTCATCTCTGCGGGCCCAGAGATAGGATGCGCCACTGGCTACGCGGCAGTTCAGAAATGAGAGTTCCAAAAGAAGGCGGTTTCTTACACCGATGAACTATGCTTGTCGTTAGTGTCAAGTTCAAGCCAATGAAAGCAGTATCTCTTACGATGGAGCCGTTAAGAAACACCAGATCGAATGTCTTGATTCCTTTCTTTTCCATAAAAGCCCAGGCCGCTGCGTTGCGAGGTGAGAAGGCTCTGGAGAGGTAAAAGGTAGAAGCCGCACATTGTTCAGCCTTCGTTTTCGATGCGCAGTAGATCGTCACCGGGTCTTTGCTGCCCTGCTCGACGTCGTGGATAGCCGGATCGTTGATCACCGACTCGTCGTACACTCTTGGTTCACCGGGAGGCCAGCGCATGATAGCACCAATGGAACCGGTGATGACGACACGTTTGACTATCTGGTGCTTCTCCGCCGATTCAAGTATGCTCACTGTACCCTTGACCGCGGGCTCGATGACCTCTAGTGACGTGGCTGAGACTGCGATCACCCAGAAGCTTCAGTTTTCGTTACCTTCGGGAACCATGCCTGTAGCGGGGATGAGTTCTTTGCTCGGGTTAATGACCGAACATTCCCGCTCACTGAGAACATTGGGTGATAGTGTGTGCATGATGATGTCCATACCACGGACGGCATCGTCAAAGGCGCCATCCTGATAATCGGTGTCAATGCGTTGCCGAGTAATGATCCAGATAAGCCGAGGCACACCTTCAACACGTCTTCGACGACGACGTATTCGAACTTATCTCCCGCGTCAACCACCCTGCGCTTCAGTACATCTCCCTTGCCCGTGGTGCGGACAGTACCGCGAACGTGGTAGCCTCGCTCCAATAGCGATCTTACGAGCCATACACCCAGATAGCCGTTTGCCCCGGTGACAAGCACCTTCGCGGGCGCACTCACAGCGGGCATGAAGGAGTAAAAGATGTAAGTCAACGCGTCCGCTGCGATCGCTCGCGCTTTATGGTGATCAGTAATGGGTCGTGTGCGTATGGCTAACTTCGCGATAGCGCAAGGCGCATACGATGATCGTCATGGCGTTGCAGGGGTGCGGCCTCAGGTACGCCGGCGCCGGGGCGGACGTTCCTGTTCGAAATGTTCGAAACCATCCGGTGGTGATGCGTAGACGACACCGAATAGGTATACGCCTATGACTTCAAATCCAGTGTGCACCTGCGTAGCCCGAATATGGCAGAGATAGTCATCTTATCATATCCTTAGAGCTGAAGCCAAGCAGACGGTGGGAAGGAGCGAGGTTTGTATCATGCGTCATGGCGGTTTGGGGCAAGCTCGAGCGCAGCTGCAGACGCCGCGGCCGCAAACGCGCGCGCGCGTTCACAGCGCCACACACTTGACCAAGGCCGCCATGACGTCCCATATACCTGTTGCATCGGCTCAGTATTCTCAAGTACGTGGATTTTGCAGTATCTCTTGACCGCCGGGGTGCTTACGCTGCTTTCCAAGTCCATTGATCCGCGGACGCCCAATATTATCGACGCGGAGACACCTCCGGTTCCATCAGAGCCTGAGCGCGATTCTCCGGCTTCGCTACCCACGGATCCAGGCTCGGCGATGGACAGACCTGCTCAATCCCGACCTGTAGGCCCTTTACTTGGTTATATTCGATGGACCCGACTTCGGAGCGAAACGCTGCTGGCGTCGAGCGACCTGCGTGCTCGTGCCGACTTCTCACGTCAATTGGGCAATGGGGCGGCCATATTCCGCGCACTCTGGTTGGAGATGTCGGCCAGAGCCAATGCCTTAGCTCCTATATTCCGACTTCCCCGCGAGGTGCTGGTCATGATTGCCGCGGTACTCACCGTTGACTGGCCCATTCGCCCCCCTGAACGCCGTCAACCTCCAATCGAAAGATACACCGAAGGAAGCCTTGGCTGGGCACTGTTGTCGCATGTATGCAGATCGTGGCGCGATACTCTGCTCGACGCGCACGATCTATGGGCGCGGCATGTCGGCATCCTACCTAACGCTATGATGGCCTTCCTAAAGCGCTCAGGATCCCACACGCCTTTGGACTTCAAAAGTACTCTTGGCCCTGGACTACGTGTCCCTTCATGCGAGGAACTGGTTTCTCGTCTTCCCTTGCACCGAGTAAGGTCCATGAGATGGCATTTCTTCGTCATGTCGGACGCGGAGTACTTCCATAGAGACTTCCTCGTGAATACCACAGCAAGCCTCGAAGCTCTAGAACGCCTACATGTCCACACGAATAAACCGATAGGAACGTGGCCCGAACCGGCGCAGACAGACCCTCAGCTCTTGCCCAGCATACGAGCTCTGACGCTGAGTGGCTTCCACGTCTCGTTCGTGATGCCACAATTGGAGAAACTTGGTCTCGCGTCCATGACCATCGGCTCACAGCAATTCTTAGACGTGCTCTCCTCGAGCCCTCGGATCACCTACATCGAGCTCGTTGACTGTTACTTCCTTCCTTTGGATATGACGCAAGTAACCAAGATCAAGCTCACACGGCTGCAGCTGCTTTGTGTAGCCCGCTGCGACTATCTTGGAAACGGGCCCATCATTGGGTGGCTCGCGAAACACCTGGACTTTCCCGCACATGCAAAGTTCAAGCTTTTCCCCCACGAGTTCTTTTCGGAGACCTCAGAAGCCTTCAGGGAAACGCTGCTGGCACCCGACCTATATTCGGCAATCGAGCTCTGTTCACGAACAATCATGAGCAGAGAAGTTGAACAACGCCCCAACATCCTCTCATTCGACGAGACTGCAACGGAGATGCACCTTCTGACACACGACAAACCTCCGAGCACTGAAGACGTCGTCTGGAAGCATGTGGATCTACGTGGTGCTCTCTATCAAGCGCGGATCGACTACTGGGGGTATGGCTCCAGACGCGGAATGACTAGCGTATTCAAGGACATCGCGTCCCCTCGGAAGTTACACTTCGAGTTCATCACAGTGCTGCACATATCCCGTGCCAGGAATGTTCCTTGGGAGGCTGTGTACCCAGCTCTGCCTAATGTGCACACCCTTCGCTTGGCCGCACGAAATATCGATCCCATCGAGGTTCTTGGCCGACAGCGTATCGGCGAGGTGGAAGGTTTTGCCAGCCGTATTCCAATCTACCTGCCACGCTTGCAGCTTCTTTGGATCGACGATACCCCAGCGGGCGAGTACGACGAAGATAAGCACAGGTATTCGACGAATATGCGATCACCCCTAGTGAATACGCTGAAGGCTCGCCGCGATATCTGCGCCAGGTGCGACACACCTGCTAGCCCAAGAATCCTGTATCTCCAGAACTTCGTCGAGCTCCCAGACTGGGACGCATTCATCGGAGAATTGCGGGACGTCGTACCGACGGTCGAACACTTCGATACGGAGTTGGCGGAATACGAGCGGGAGGAATCTGTAGAGACCTTGAATTGGTCCTGCGACTCGGAGGAAGAATGAGACTGTCGTATATACCCGCCATGTATCCTTCTCTAGAGATATTGTTCTTACTTTTGCATAGGAATACCACTATTCAAGTTGTCAGTTCAAGTTACCGTCCCTACCAGTGTCCAGGTGCCATCATATCCGCCGGCACCGTTTCCAATAGCACTTCCCTTGAAACACAACCGCATCGCTTCCGCCGGCGGCTAGCCTGTTTGCAGATGAGAAGTCGAGATCATTGATTTCCTCTCATTTCGTGGCGGGCAACGGTCGTCGACCATGAGGCCACGAGGGCCCGAGTTTCTTGCGGTACTCGCGCGTTATGTCACAAGTGACGGGACGCGTCCGCAGAGTAGCCCGCAAAGCCGCGTGTGGCACCCGCATCTGCTTGCCTCCCCCCATCACGTCGCTCAACCACACCCACACCATGTCCGACGCTCTCAGCGCCGAACTCACCTACATCCGCGACCAGGTCCTGCTCATCCGCAAACAGCCACACGCGGACTTCAGCATCTTCGGCCGCGCCTTGCTCAACCACCTCGCGCGCGGCCTCCATTTGTGCAGGCTCGTGGCGGATAACGCGCAGAAGGTGCTGGAGTTTTGTAGTAGCAAAGAGAGAGAGGGTCTGCTACATGAGATTGAGCGGTCGACTCTGGTGGGTATCGTTGAGCGGAGGCCGAGAGTGGAGAAGAGCTTTGATGTGGTTATCACCGGTATCATTCGCTACGTGAGTTGAGGGAACTGTAACGCGCGGATGAGCTAACAAGGGGTTGATATCCAGATATTATACGATGCCGTAACCAGGAGGCCTGCATCTGATGTTGTCGTCGCCACGCGAATGTGTCTTCCGGGACATTACGATGGACCAGCGCGCGGAGAACCAGAGCCGTTCTGGAACGTGCTCGAGGAGGAAACTGTCAGCAGCATAGCTAAATCCTACGCAATATTCTTTCGTCGCAGGATGGACTGGATGGAACGGGATGCGAACCTATCACCCGAGTCAGTATATCCATCCTTTCTCAGTACTTACTCCGCTCCTACTCATCAGGCTCTTCAGCGACCCTGCGTGTGGCCCTGCGTTGCAAAGGCTAGAGAAAATTGGCGAAGACTTTCTCGCATTGAAAGATAAGGATCATGATGGGCCGTATGATCCCGAAGAAGCGCTGTGGGAGGCGATTGAGAATACGTTGCTGGAGCGTATGAAGCGCGTCCCGAAAGATGTCAAAAAGGTTGAGGCTATCCATCAAGCTGTATTAGAACAACTACGAGACGAATGACAATGACATGTTCGGTCGCGCTTGATGCACAGTACATGTATTGGCGCTGATACACAAATTAGCACCCGCTACTTCAAGGCGGCGCCCTCCAGCCCGTCGAAGTACTCCATGCAATCTTTGATCGTATTCTTCAACGACCGACACTCAAGCCCCAACACGCGCTTCATCTTCTCCGTGTTGTACTGTATAACGTATGGTTTCCCCTTCGTCGCACCCGCCTCTCCTTTAAATGGCAACGACGGGTCCACCTCGTTAGCCACATCAACTGCAGAAATCGCTCGGTCAGACTCCCCAGTCATCTAATCAACGAGAGACATCACGCACCGAGCTCTTGCCAGAAATGAGACCCCGCGGAGACGATGATACGCTGGCCGCCCGCATCGGGCTTCTGCATCACGAGAACATGCGCGCGCGCGACGTCGCGTACGTCGACGTATGCGTTTCCTGGACCCGTGAGCACTTCGGACGATTTCTTGCCTGTGAGGGTGTTGTACAGATCGAGCATGGACGTGTTGAGGTTCGAGAGGGACGTCACTTCGTGAATCGGAGGCTACACGAACGAACGCGTCAATATCCGTGTCCAAGACCAAGCACAGATGAGCGGAGGGACATACACCCCAGACGAACGGCGGATTCACAACCGTCAAGTCCCACCCGATGCTTCCCTTATCATCCTCCACGAACTTCCACGCCGCCTTCTCAGCGAGCGTCTTGCTGGCCCGATAAGCGATCATGAGGGGCGTGTTGCCGCCTTTCGCAGCCGCTTCGGCTACGGCGGGCTCGTTCCAGGATGATTCGTCGTAGATCGCGGGGTCGGTCGTGGACGTTAGGACGGATGCGCAAGAGGCGAGGACTATGACGCGTTTGACGTTCGGGCTGTGTTGGGGCGTATTGTGAGGGTGTGCATGGAGATGAAGGTGAAGGGAGGGAGGAAGACGTACGCGTTCTCCTTGATTGAGTTCAGGACGCCGGTTGTGCCGTGTACGGCGGGTTTGATGAGCTCTGTGCGGGCGTGAGATACCGTGCGAGTTGATGAATCGTCGTGAAGCGCGACTTACCATCGGGATGCGAGAAGTCTACAAGTCCATACCGTCAGTGATGCTGCTCATGATCTACGTGAGGTCCTAGGAGAACATACTGAAGTGGAACGGCGAGGCCGTATGTTGCACAACATCCACGCCCTTAACCGCCTCGTCGAACGCGCCTTCCTGCAACCAATTCTACATGAACGTCTCATTCTGCGCTACTACCGCACAGAGCGCACCTTCGTGATATCCTCAACCACAGCAATCTCAAACTTATCTCCATACTCCGCAAACAGCTTCTCCAGGAACACGCCTTTGGCCGCGCTGCGCACGGTCCCGCGCACGCTGTACCCGTCTTCGAGCAAGAGGCGCACGAGCCAGGCGGCGATGTAGCCGTTCGCGCCTGTGACGAGGACTTTGGCTGGTGGCTGGACGGCGGGCATGTCAATGGGAAGACCAAGATGGGGTAGAGAGCGGTACTCAGATACCCTGCTTCAAGGAGCTTATCGCACGTCATTGGCCTGCGAAGCGGGTACGAAGAAGCATCATAGTCCTCTTAGCTTAGGCACGCGGCTCGCCGTCTTTCCGCGGGCGCATGATGAAGGTGCCAGCCATCCATATCATGGTCGTTCAATGAGAACTTAGAGAAGCTAGCGGATGCAGGTGGTGGTCGGCCCGCACGGCCGAGCGCGCCACTGCCAGCGTGCGGCTTGCTTCCTCCTCCCATTTGCCGTTACCGTCAATCCTCTCCTGCGAAGGGCATTACACGCAGCGTATGCACCTTCGCGCATCATACAGAGCTATTGTATGCTTCTGAGCGCTGTGGTGCTGCTTTGGATTGGGGAGGTCCTTTCATAAACGTTGCGTGCGTATCTCTAGTTTGTTCTCAGCTACGTACTATGAACTGAAAGCACAAACCAGCACAACTGCTATATGCAAACTGTGACTCGCAGTCTGACGACAAGAACCGTCACCACTCTCTCGCAGTCTGCCCGTCATTATGCCCTTCCTCGCTCTACACGCCCTTTCGCGTCCCTCGCCCCCTCGCCGGCATCAGTCGAAGTAGCACGAGTTCCAGACAACGACCCTGGCCCCAGAATCAATACAAAAGGCCCACAGTTCACCGACCATCCCATTACCATCCGCCGCGTCGAGCGCCTGATCTCGCGCGGCCAATGCGCCAAAGCATGTCACTACGTCCTATCCAATTCGAGCAGGCAAAGTCTATCCACGAATCCCGCCAAGCTCAGAATCGTCTTAAAGGCCCTTGACGCTTTTCTCAAGAACGGTGCAGAGGCGGAAGCACGCGCCCTGCAACGCGCACTATTGGACGATACTTGGGCGGACGTGAGCGCGAGCCATGGACCCCGCTACGGCCTGATGCTGCTGTGCCTCGCCAAGCTCACACGTCCCACCCCTACATCTCGTAGAAAAGGGTTCGATTGGAGCATACGGGCACACCGCGACATCCTACGTCAAGCGCGACCTCTGCTCCAGGACATAAGCGCCGACGACCTCGCCCGCGTTCTAGACCGACTCTCTCGCGTTCGTGATGCCGGCGCCAAACTATGCGTCGCTCTCGCAGGAGAATATGCGCGTATCCACGGCAACAAAAGCCTCTCGCGTCGGTTGGGCATACAAATTGCGCGTCTCACCTCCAGCGTGCTCGCGTCAGAGTCGGAGGCGGGATTCAGACAATCGATCAAGCCGTTCCCTGGCGCCGGAGCGCTCATGCGCGGTACCAATGATACGTCCATGCCTTGGGCGGCGCGCGCTATGCTTGCTTTACAGCGCACATCGCATCTTGAGCAAAATCTTGCTGAGGCACAGCATGCGCGTCATCTGCGAGAACTGTACGAGGAGCGTTCTAAGGGCAAAGGACCTCTCGAGCCGGTCACGTTCAGGCTTGAAGAACTCGTGCGGCCCGATGGAGAGGACACGCACGCGCCAGAGCTATCCGAGGTCCAACTCGACCTTATTGCCGAGGGCGCGCGCATGTCGCTCCTAGTCTCCTCAGTGGCTCAGCGAGGATCAGGTGCAAAACCATCCAAATCCGAGCGAGCAAGGTTTCGGAAGATAGGCGAGAGACTCACGGCTTTCTCCCGCGCGGACTTCGAGCGTATGAGCGAGGCGGAGCTCAATGATCTCATTTCGCGGCAGGAGCAGTATATGAGGATGGTACCGCTCTTTGCTGCCAAGCCTTCGACGGAGAACGCTGCTGGAAGGGAGGAGGCGCGAGCACCTGATGATGGACCGTCGGATGTTCCGGCCCGGACCCTGGAAGATGGCGATGATACCTGCACTGTGGCGGGGCGTGTTCAGCCTGCCGGGTCGCCCGCCGACCTGTCGGATACATGCTCAAAGGGCGATGGGCCGGGGTCGGTGCAGGCTGACGTTGCCTCTCGAGACGCATATAGTGAACCCGCCGTCGGGTCTATAGGCGTTCTCGAGCCACAGTTGCGCAGCTTCGCCGAGCTGCTCGACATGGATCCCACCAGTGAAGACATTAGCATCAACACGCTCGGTCAGCGCCTCGTGCATAAGGCTGTGGAAGCTCGTTTTGGGTTTGAGGGTGGGCACGTCGATCAAGCTGGGCTGAATAGGATGGCCGATCTCGTCGGGCGCTTCGCGGAACTGCAAGCGACAGTCGAGAACGACGTCCATCACAACCAGAACGATCCTTCCTCTAAGGTCTCCTTCGACGAGATCGTCCGTCGCCTTGATGACGCTTCCTCGCCGACGTCGGGCGAGACGCACGAGCTGGACACCGCGCTTGAACGGGGCGCATCGACTTTGGAGACCATCACAACCTTTCTCGCCGAAGTCGCACGCTTGGGCGCCTTCAACCGCTCACACATCAGCGCCGCTCTCGCCACAATGTCCTCCCGTGGCATCGAGCCCGATGCCCAATTCTTCACGGTTCTCATCACCGCCTCGGTCCGCGCCAAGGACATCGCCCGCGCGCACGCTCTCTACGACGCCATGCTACGCTCGTCCCAGTCAAACCCGCGTCTCACGCCCACAAGCGTCACATACGCCAGTCTCTTCAAAGCCGCCGAACTACCACAACCTCGTCCACACACCCATCCTCGCCCGAATCCGCGCCACCTCTTCCTCCCTTCGCCGCCCCAAGAAGGAATCCGCGCCCCACGCGTCCTCTTCAGAGAGATGATGGATCTCCACGACCGCATCACCCGCGGTATGCGCAGTCACCGCAAAGGGTCCCCCGGACAAGGGCTGCCGCCCATATCCGTGATCACCAGAGACAGCGCGCGCATAGCTCTACGCGCGTTCCTCCGCATAGGCGATTTTCCCGGTGTACTCGGTGTCCTGCACGCGTTTCAAGAACTCCATATGCGGCCTAGCCATACGACGTGCAACGTCGTCTTCCGCGAACTCACCGTACACATCCGGCGTGATACCGCTCGTGCGAAGTATGTTGCGGGACCCGTCTCCTCGCGCTGGTCGACACGGTTCCTCGGTACAGACGCTACGAAGCTTAACGACTATCAATTGATGTCCCGCCTCTACGACCTCACCTTCCCGAAAGGAACACCTAGAGATCGGCGGAGCGTTCCGACGTTCGATATGGTGCAGGGCGCACAGAGGATGGGCAAAGGATCCAGGTGGGAAGTCGGGCCGTTGGAGAAGCTTGTTGACGAAGCGTTGTTCTGCGGGATGGAGCCTAAGCCGGGGTTGGAGGGGCTTACGCGGGATGTGGCGAGGGAGGAGGGAGAGGCGGCTAGGAGGGACATGGTGCCGCCGCCGTTTAGGCCGGGTGGGGCTGATGGGGAAGTGGGGAGAGTCGTTAGGGCTTGGAAGGCGGCGAAGTTGAGGGAGAGGAGGGAGAGGAGGAGGGTTGAGGAGAATGGGGTTGGAGAACTGAGGGAAGGAGATGGGCAGTGGGATTTCTGAGTTTGATGATACTATATTCTCGCGTTGTAATGGCTTTTGGATATCGCTGTTCAGCTTCACTGTTTACTATACACTTTTCATAATCACTACTACTGCTCTCACTGGCATTGACGCGAACATGTACATCAGATTCCTTCTCAAAAGGGTCCCAAGAAGCTATGCGGATAGAACAATGCGTATGCGACAGAAAACATGTTTAGAGTAGAGTTCGCTGAGACGTATCTTCTACGACCGCGGTTTCTTCGCCGGGTCCAACAGCTCTTCACCTTCCCTTGGGCGCTTAGGGGACCCCGTACTGAGTAGCGCGGGAAACACCGGCGCAGGCTGCCTCTCCGGCGATCCATCACCACGCCCTCCAGACCCAGACCCCATGGCAGCAGACCAATCATCCTCGCCCATCGACAGGTTAGGACGCGGTCTCGCAGCAGTAGACCGGCCAGGCGAAGCTCGTGCCGGGCCTTTCAAAGCAGGCGCGAGCGTATTGAACTGGTTAAATAGATCGTCCGGCTCGTCGGCGCCTCCGAAACTGCGCGACTTGCTGAAGGTGCGCTTGTGCGGACGCGCAGTGTCGGTCAATGGTTGCGTTGGCGGCGGCGCAGCGTCTGGGCCGGATACGTCGGACGAGCCGGAGAAGGAAGGTTGGGACTCCAATGTCGGGGACAGTACACCGGATGCATCGCGCGGGTGGCGCGCCCAGACTTGTTGCATGAGCACTCTGTACCCGGCCTGAACGATTAGAGCGTCCCGCGCATCCTTGGCATACACGCGTAGCAGGACTTCCGCAAAGCTAGCAGGCTGAAGCGTGCTGAGATCTCCCGACGTTGCATGTGCCGACCGATTCGGGTGCCGTTTCGAGTAAAACGAGATCTTGTTGAGCGGGTTCTCGTTCTTCATGCCGTAGTGCATCGTGCTCATCGTGACAACCACGTCGCATGGTCGCAGCGCTGCTAGGCGTTCGGCGTCGATGAGGGCGGGAGCATCGTCGAGGTCGTCCTGGTCGTCGTCGATAGAGCCGAAGCCGGGGAAGTTGCTGTCGGTTCCGGCGGGGAAGCGGAATTTGCCGGGTTTTAAGGATTTGGCTGCGCGGACAACGGCTTCCTGCATGCGCGTATAGTTAGAGGATGTCGACTTGGATAGTAGCATGCGCGTACTTCAGTAACCTCCTGCTGGAGGACGGGTCGTTCGTCGTAGGAGAAGACTTTGTAGTCCACGCAGCGGTAGAGGTCCCGATTCGTGACGCGATCGAAGATGCGACGAGCTTCAGCGAGTTCCTGATGCGCAATCAATGAAGAGCAGCTCGAGTGAAAGATACTCCAGGCATACGTCTTCTGTGCTCTCCTGAATACGTGGCATGATGTTGTCCGTCAGATGAAGGTACCTCTTTGGATCCGAGATTTGCTCGGCGATCTTCAAGTAGGGTTCAGCAGCCATGACTGCGTCGATGAGCATATGCTCGATAGCCTTCGCTATAGCGCTAATTCAGTCTAGAGGGCCATGGTGTATGTACTAGTTCTACCTGTCTTGTGGTTGTAGATAGTCTTGTGCAGCTTGAAACGCGTATGACACAGCTCGTAGATCTGGTCGGCGTCTTTGATGTTGTAGCAGATCTCTCCGTCGATGACCCGTGCCGACGTCTGAATCACGCTAGGGGAGTCAGCACCTGGATGCAGAGTCACATGTGGAGAGGCATACCGGTTCAAGGAAAGGTTGGAGCTATCACCCGTCGCACGCACGTCTCGGGCCATGTAGTCAAACTTGTCCACGTCGATGCCGTTGCGTTTGTTCGCAACTATCTCAAACAGGAAGCTTTTCTCTTCCCTAGCATGGAATGAGAAGTCTGGCCGAAAAAGTGGACGACAGAATGGAGGAGAACCTACGCACATACAGCGCTCGCGCTCTCCAGCAATCAGTGCTTTGATGAATTTGACGTCCTCGGGAGGGACGACGTCGTGGAGTTTGTACTCGCTGACCATGTCGTCGAACATCATCTCACTCGCTTGCTCATGAGCCCAGTTACTCCCCTTCCTACGGTACCCTGTTAGATCATACACCGCCCTTTCAGAGGTACATACGCACAATGCACGTGGGATGTACATGGAATCCCACACGTGACTCCACGGTCCATGTCCTAGGTCATGGCAGAGACCTGCTAGTTCGACACAGCGCACGTCGCGGTCTGTAATCTTGAGCTCAGGTTGCCGGTTACGAATGGCTGTTATAATTTGGCGCGAGAGGTAGGCAGTTCCTGTGCTGAACGATGAGCAGTGTAGATGTATAGCCATGAAGCGCCACATGATGTGCGCAGGAAAGACGTACCGAGCGAGTGCTCGAAGCGGTTATGGGCAGCACCTGGCCAGACATAGTAGCTTGTCCCAAGCTGTTTGATATGCCTCAGCCTTTGAAAGTGTTTGCTGATCTATGAATCAGAGATACGCGGTAAATTATGCGATAATGGGGCAGCTCACGTATCGACAATCCTCCAAACGTGCGGCCCGAACTCCACTGCACGACAGTGAGCACACCGAGAATCTCAACTTTACCAGTGAGAAAGAGGCACACCTGCACCGTGGATCGAGTCGTGAATGTGTCTGTTCTGGGTTGAAGTGGTCATGGCTGTTACAGAGGATGAGCGTTCCCTTCACGGCCACCAGTAGCCTCCGGCGAGATGGTCGTTGTCGATGCGATAGCGAGACGTAATAGTGTGCAGGGTAGATAGGCGCTTTCTCAGCACGTGCGTGGGCTATGGGTAAAGCCGAGCGTGGCGCGAAGCAGGTGTAGACGCGTGCAGATGATGGGCAGAGACCAAGACGCCGGGCGCGCGCCGCGACGCGTCGCCCAAAAATGGTAGGAGCGGCTCCCATCTTTCGTCCTAAAACGTGACCGCGTTTATTCCTTGATTGCTTCCGACGTTTGAATACGCTTATTTGTTGACACCCACCAGCTCACATGCGTACTCCATTTTATTCTCTGCGTACTCAAATGAGCGACCCTTGGTCTGAACTGGCGCATCTGTCTCCCTGAGTCGACCCGCACCGAGAACCGACACCGACTTATTCGGGAGATCAAGAGCTTGGAAGCAGTAGTACTCAGAGCAAAGGAGCTCCGCAATCGGGAGAACGGCTTCGTGATGCTTTCAGACGAACTCATCTTACGCATCATGCTGGCATCTCAGGCTGAAGATGGCGCTCGCGTCTCTTCTGGTCATCATCATCGTCTCAACTCCTCAGGAGTTGAGACGAGGAGCGATTACTGCCGTCCACAACGTCGATGAGGCTCATCCTCCACAGGACTTCCTATTCATCATCTATCCCAAGAGCGCGATGGCTTTCGAAGCTACCTTCCCCACGTGCGAGTTCTTTTACGACCTGTCCCTCGATTGCGCGCGCGAATATGACAAAGACGATCTCATGCGTTTCTTCGTGAACTTTCCCAACTTGCGCACTCTGCATCTCACGGAGGACATGCTACCTAACGTACTTTTCTCTCGTCTGTCTCCGCCGGAGCCTGGAGCATGACTAACATGCAGACACCGTGCGCACTATATATCCGCCCGATTATCGCGCCCAAGCTTTAGGCGTTCCATGTGAGGCCCAGTCGGGAATACGGCTTCGTCACGACGGAAGGTACCGTCACGCACCTTGCGTTCTTCCACGCAATCCATCATGTTTCGAAGTTTGGAATTGACTTTGAGATGCACTTGCCTACGGCGCTGCAGGCGCGAGTCAATGAAAGTATCCTTTCGCGCTTTGGGACCGAAGATGGGGATGCTAGTACCGCGCCGCTTGATTCAATAGCGTAGGTTCGAGGTCGTATCTTCTACTCGGTACCTCAATGATGATCATATGGCGGTAATGTTGCGCATCACCTTGCTACCGGGTGCAGACAGACGCAGACAGCGCCTGCCGTGATCGAGGTTCGAGAGGTGTTTGGCTATCCACGAATAGAAAGTCAACGCCCAGACATGAGACGCCAGAAGATCTCCACACACCTGCCTCTCATGTGCTGATAGCACCAAGTCGCATGATGAGGGATACTGTATAGCGCGTGAACGAATGAGGAAAGAGGACGCCCGGTGTCATCTATTCGCCTGTGCAAAGTCGGGAGATTTCTCGTGATGCCACGGTCGATAGTTTCGAGGTCCGTGCAAATAGGTCTGTGGCGCTTGGGCATATTCAGTTAGACACTGTACACTTTCAAAGCCTGAGGTCTAGAAGACGAAGCACAGTCTTTAGAAGCAGACCACTGTACGAAGAAAGATCAGACAGTGGGCGGTGCAGAGCCGCTTGATCGTTCGAAGCTGGAATAGACGCTCAGAAGAGCTCATGTGCCGCGGAGGTCAAACGACCGTCGTAGTCTCGCCCACAGAAAGCGTTTTCAAGGCTCGATGTAGAAGAGAGTTGGGGGGTCAGAATGATAGCGCTGCACCGCCGGCCCGAATGTACACAGTCACGGTTAATCGGTTTCATGGTATAACGCAAGATGTGCGCCGGAGAGGACCACTTTCATAGAGTTGGGCTCCGCGAGGTCCGTATAGCGGCGGATGATACCATCTCGCGCTTGTAGACGCTAGAGAATGTATCATAGGAAGAGCAATACAATGCAGCACCTAGTATCCCGACGTCGGAAAGTCCGAGATGAACAGTCGCTCTACGTACCGCCGGAAAATTTATGAACGACAATTAACACGTCCACGCAATACAAAGATACTATGAAGATTACACGAGCTTAGCAGTGGGGAGATTGAATAGAGATGAACTCTGTATCTGCGTGGAATATTCGAAGAGGAGACAGGGGCTCGGGAGATGAACGGGGGCCTGATATCGGAAGAAGCGGTTCCTTCGCGGCTCACGATAGGGTTGATGGAGTACAAGTGACCTTCTCTGGTCAATGCAGATACGAATCGAGAACCGGCGAGCCGGGGACACCGGGGAGATGGTGGGCACGACGAAAGAAATGGAGGAAATTTCGATGACGCAGGCGCTCGGGAGATGCCGGTCGCTTCGATTCCGTTCGCCAGCGGCACGGTTTGCTCACGCTTTTGTTTCCTGACCGCGACCATCCGTGCAGCCTGCCAACGAGTATTCGGAGCGTAGTCGCGTCGAAGCCCCCTCCACAAAAGGGATATACACACAGATAGAGGCGATAGATGACTCCTCGCGGCGCTCGCGTGGGCGAGGCGTACACGAGGCCTTGCCATCAAGGAATGAGGCAGAGTTGACCAAAAGCGGCCTGGGGCTTGTTTCTTCCCAGCGCCGCTTCCGACCTGCCTCGCCGCATCCTCGCGTTCTTGTCTCCCGGGCGCAGGCCCGATCCTTTGAGAAATAATACGAGGTAGCGCGCGCGTGTCCGTTCGACTTTGTTCGCTCTCACCACCACCATGTCCCAGTCCGCGATGCCGCCCGCAAGCTCGTCCAGTCCGGGCGCTAGAGCTCCCATGCCTGTGCCCGCATCTCAACAACAGCAACAACAGCAACAACAACAGCATCAAGGTGAGCAACGCGTCTGCTCGATCGAACAAGGAAATTTTAGGTCCCGTTCGCGGTGACGATGACGTCTCGCACATTACCTTCCGCGATGAACTCGCAATGGCTTTCGACTATCCTCATACAATGTCAAGAACATCGAGACTGATTGTCATATATCTATAACAGGTAGCCCATCGTCGCGCGGAACGTCGCCGGCGTTCGACCGTAATCGGACGGTACGCGCGCAGTCGATGCAGGCCTACGCCACCGCCAACGCTGCCGCCGCTTCCTCGCCGCCGGCATCCCAGCAGGCCTTCCCATCCAAACCTACGCCGCCGCCGGGATCGACAGAGCGCCCCCCGCCTCCGCAACACGCGCTGTCGCAGCCGAATATCCAGCAAGTGTCATCGACCACCGCGCCGCGCAACCCGCACCGACACTCTGCGCCGCTTTACAACGCTTTCATGCCGCCTGGCCCCGAGGCATTCGCTATGCACCCTGATATCATGGCTGAACTCGAACTGAGGGCACAAGGGCTCGTCCATGCTGCTGCGTCTGACATCACACCTAATCTCGCCGCTGGTCTCGGTGGGATAGCCTATTCTGGCGGTGCGAGCTCTAGCTCTGTCAATGTCGCTGGTACCTCCGGGGAGAGAGAACGAGCGCCGGAGCTTACGCGTCGCGGGAGTACGCGCGACCAAGCTCAGCAGGGATACGATCAGCAGCAGCAGCAAG
The DNA here is from genome assembly GCA_900536885.1 of Peniophora sp. CBMAI 1063. Classification (NCBI taxonomy): domain Eukaryota; kingdom Fungi; phylum Basidiomycota; class Agaricomycetes; order Russulales; family Peniophoraceae; genus Peniophora; species Peniophora sp. CBMAI 1063. The sequence goes on from UWZB01000012.1 coordinate 30,877, forward strand.
CATACGAGTACGAGATGGGACGTTATGCCCAGCAACAAGCCTACGAGCAGCAGTATCTGCAGTACGATCGCGAAGCCTACATCCCTCTTCCACCCGCAGGTCGTTCGCCCGCTACACCGCCTCCCGTACAGACTACGACGCGCAAGGCAGCGCCAGCCTATGTCCCTTCGCCCGTAGCGACCGCCCCCGCAAAGCTTCCGGATGCAGCTTCTCAGAAGCGCACCGATTCGGGCGGTAAAGATCCGATCCAGAAAGGGAACAAGGATTCTCGTTCGGGATCAGGTCAGGGACAACAAGGACAGGGACAACAAGGTCAAGGCACGCCTGAGTTGCCGGTGCATGAGGACGATGCGGAGCAGGATCATATCCTCGCTGAGCGGTGGCCGGCGGGGCGTACACCGTCGCCTGTGCCGTCGAGCGACATTCTTCCTGATGCGCTCAGGCGTAAGGATGCTCAGCAGATCAGTCAAGGCGCCCAACAGCAACCGCAGCAGATTGATGGCGAGGACCGTAGTGCGGGTGAAGATAGTCACACACCCCGCTCCCCGGTGAATTCGTTACCGATGCACCAGTCTCAAGCCATAGCCGCCATGCTCAACGCGCGGCACCATCCTCGCCGCCGTCTCGACAGCGCAGCCTCGAGCGCGTTCGGCCTTCCACCATCTAGCGAATACGGACAAACGAGCGAGTATATGTTCGCGCATCCCTCAGAAGATCCACGGTGGAGCCACCTATTCGACGATCCGGAAATGGCGTACTATACCGGCGCGTTCTCGAACTCGCCTGTCAGCACAAACTCTCGCCCGGGCGCCCCGATCCCGCCTACATCCGCCGCGCCGAGCCCTCTCCCAGCACACCTCCAGATGAATGCCGCTCGCGTAGCGGCCCTGCGTCAAGCGTACTCCCCGGCGCCAATGCCCACGGGCAGCCCTTATCCTTTCCCTTTCGGACATATCCCTCGTGGTGCAGGTCCCTCTGCAGGCTACGCTGGGACGGGGACATTGGATAGTATGGATGCCGCTGCAGTTCAAGAACAATTGGCGGCGCAGATGAGGACGTATGCGGCGAATAATGGGGGTTTGGAGAGTGTTAGCACCCTCAGCCCTCGTGCCAGTCCGGCGCCGTGGCCATACCCGCCTGGACATAATCCTTGGGCGTACCTCCAGACTTCGCGCGTCTATGGCGCACATCCTCTACATCCGCCTCCACGGCGGCACGCGCTGGCGAGCGATGCGAGTATCCGGAGTAGTCCGAGCCATGAGCCTGTTCAGTTGCCTCTGATGCCGACGGGGAGAGGTGCTGCGAGGGTTCGGAGGGGGAGTAGCTTGAGGCCACAGGCGAATGGGGCGACAAAGGGGAAGGCGAAGAGGAATCTGAGGCCGGCGAGTACGCAGCCTAGGGACACAAGCCCTGAGCCTTCAAGCTCGAGCGGGGAGGAAACCGCACTGGAGTCGCATGTCGGACGCATGTCGGATGAGGAGCACGAGGATGAGGTCGATGATGGCGTCGAGGGCAAGGGGAAGGGTGTCATGACGAGTGAGAGTGATCGACCGGAGAGTACGGGCGAGAGTACGGCATATGCGCCTGGATCGGGCACCGGAGAGGATGAATGGGTGGATGTCAGTGATGATGATACGGAGGATCTATTGGGAATTGAATTCCATCCGGAGTTTATTGGACAGCCGGAGAAGAGGAGAAGGAGGTTCGAGGCGAGGTGGGATGCTCTCGTTCGTGCCGTGCGTATCCATTCCCTCTTTTAATCTCACGCGAGTTGCTGATATCCGTGTACAGTTCAACGAGCTCGATCGGGAAACGGATACGCCCATGGTCCTCCTCGCCGCCCCGGCCCACACATCCAAACTGCACGCTCACACATCCCGCGCTCTCCGACGCACGCGCTCCTCACCAACAGCTTCATCCCACATGGCTTCTGTCCGTCGCTCCTTCAGCCTTCTCGCAGCCGAACGTGCTCCCTCCGCCGCCCTCCCATCACTCTGGGAAACCCTCTCCGCCTCTTCTCGCGCCGGCACACCTTCCGCACCCGAGATGACGCAGTTGCTCGAGACTGCTTTGGGGAGCTTGGCGGCGTTGGGCGAGATGTATAGGGTCAGAGAGGCCAGGTGGGCGGAGGAGATGGGGAGGGCTGAGGAGGAGAGGGAAAGGGTTCAGTTGTTGATGAGGCAGGTTTTGGGCGCTGGTGCGGGCGGTGGTGGAGGGATGGGGTTTAGGAACTGGAGTCCATTCAGCGTCGGGAGTGCGAGCAGCTCGACTCTGGGTGTGAATGGCATGGTCAATGGCGCAAGTCCTGGGGGTGGTGTGAATGGTGCGTAGGATTCTGCGACTAAGGGGCGGCCGGGATGTTTCTGAACGGACCGGGTATGTTACATGATAGTAGACTGGATATGTATGGTGAACACGCTAGGATCTATGTATTCCATGATGCACGACGTACGATTCGGTGCGCACGATTGACACAAAACTTGTACCAACTTTCTCGGTAGTATTCGCGTCATACGGCAGTCTCCGTCCGACTCCTTTGACTACCGACGGCTTTGTGTGGCTCTATAGGTGAAGACACCAGTACGATGTACTTCATACAACCAAAGCGAGAGTATCGCTGTGAACGTAGCTGGGATGGCATTCTTGTCACCGAGCGCGCAGGTTTATGGGCAGTCACAGGATCTCATTGTGGCACAACATCAAGATGGTACTTGCGTCGGACGACAGTGCTCACACTATATATTCGCACTGCTGTAGGTACTAGTTAAGCAGCGTCGAAATCGTCTCTTCGCGTTGGCATAACTGTCATTCACAGATTGGATTGCAACGAGAGTCGCGCAGAAGCCTCTGCGAACGCTTTCAAAAACAGGATGTCCGAGGACGCGCTCGTGACGCGCTCTGCGGCACACGCGGCAAGCCACGTGGGCGCGTCCTCGCGTTCCGAACCATCAAGTTTTCGCCAACCAATTTCTCACCGCATCAACAGCGCGCCATGAATACTTGTTGTGCAGACGGGTATGAAGGGAAGGAGGGGGTACTTGGCTGGAGGACGTAAGTGCGGGGATGACGAGACAGCGCAGTGTGCGCGTCCGGCGCCCTATATGTCCCAGGGTGCGCTGAAGCGCTGAGGTCGTGCAGCCTTCGCCAATCGACGCTTATCCCGACCCACCATGAGCTTCGAAGTGGTTTTTAGCCTATGTTGATACTACTTGACCTAAACGATGTCGATACCACCGCAGGCCGGCGGCGACGCATGTCTTATACAGAAGTCCGGTGTCAGTGGCTGTCTAACGATAGACGCCTTGGTGTCAGGTGGGACCTTTCGCCCGAAAGGAGTTATCGGCTTCGCCAGGTGGTGATGGAGCCTATACCTGACCTCTATACTTGTCTGGTCTTCCTGCTTCCACTTCTCATCTTTCCAGCTACTCGGCTACCCCCCTCCGGGTATACGATGCCCAGGGTCATCTGAAGACGCAAGCTCAGTAAATACCCCGGCCATAGGGTTGCTCGAAAGTCCACGATCTGAACCTATTTCCGTACGTGCTTGCTTGGAAATTACCTCAATCCTCTGACACATCGTCATGTAGCATAACGTGTCAACCTCTCGTGGCTGTTACCTCTGTTACCGCAATAGCTGAAGGGATATGCCCTCCGATTCGTCCGAGCAGCCTTCTTTCACAGGATTCCTCACATCGGGGAGGGCGGAGGCGGCCGAAGGCACCCGTGGATACCAGAGTACGAAGACGGTCTGTAAACCATGATTCAAGGCTCCTGGTTTTTGTTACTTATTTCAAGTTACGTCCAGCGCGTCAAAGAAGCAGCGACATCAGTGGCAGGTGTTGCTGAGAGCGTGGCGTACGATATTCTCGCGACGGGTGCAGATCTTCTTCAATTTGCACCTGTTCCTGCTCTAGGCTCGGCTTGCTCTGTACTATTGAGCATCTGGGACGCTGTTCAGTTGATCGAGGTCAGCAGTCCTCCATCTTATGAATGCCTACTTTCCCAATTGCTTAGCCGACATCGATTTTGACAGATCAATCGGACAGCTTGCTTGCGTCTCACCGAACGATGTGCCGAGACACTTCTCTCCGTACACGAAGAGATCCGTCTCGCTGGTTCTGAGGCTGCGAATGAACTATCCGAACCCATGAAGAAACTTCACTCGTATGTCCATGTAGGATAGGTGGGATCCATTAAGTATGATGCTCACTGTATGCCCAGAACGTTGCAAGGCGTGCATGAGTTCCTTCTCAAGCAGAAGCGTCGCACCTTTTTACAGCGTTATCTGAAGCGCGACGAGAATCAACGTGATATTGCGAACTGGCATACATCTTTGGATGACGCGCTGTCTCTGTTTAATGTACGTCTCAGGGCGATCCTTCCGAAAAACATGTCTCACAGAAATGCAATAGGTTAAGATACAGATACGCATGCTCAAGCTTGTGCAGCAAAGTGAACTTCGCCGCCAGGAAGACTCCAAAATCTTGGGATCCTTCGTCGCTCACTCGCCCTCTGCATCCACATCAGTGACTCCGGCCGTTGCCCCTCCCGGGTCATTCTCGGCCACCATCGCGATGGATCGAATGCAAGATTCGGTACAAATTCGATGGGTACTATCTAGCTACAGACGAGCTCAGAGCGAGCGTGATCGCGACATCGACTTTGTGGGCCTACGGCAACTCCTCGACGCAGCTTTACAACAGCACGACGATGTAGCGATGATCGAGGTGCTACAGATCGGACGCGATGAAATGCCAGAGGCCATCCGCACACTGCAACGCGTGCTTCAACATGACGCTGAGAGTGAGCACAACGTTACTAAAGAAACATGATGTCTACCTCACGATTATCTTGTAGTCGTACCTCACTCAAGACGACATACGCTCAGGATTGGCGAACACAGGGGATCCCGCAACAGGTTGCCTATGGACTCGCCGACTACTAACACTGATTCTTTTACATTGGACGCATTCGACAGAACATTTATCGGGGAAAGCATTCAAGCGCTCACGCGTCTCACATTGAAGCAAGGCGACGAGCTCAAAGTCCCCAGTTGGACCATCACGCGTCACGAAATCGAGATAGAAAAGAAGATCGGGATTGGGTTCTCTAGCGACGTTTATAGAGGCCGTTTCCAGAGTCAAGTAGTCGCTATCAAGATACTCACGGCAGCGTCTCCGCGCGAGTTTTTTGTACGCGAGATCAATATTTGGATCAGACTCCAACACCCGAATGTTCTGAAGCTGCTGGGTGCCAGTTCTACGACCGGAGATCCTCCTTGGTTTCGTGCGTTACAAACCCTCGGATATCAACTAATATCGCAGACTGATGGCTTATCGCAGTTGTGAGCCCTTACTGCGCTCAAGGCAACCTTGTGCATCATCTGAAGACTAGTGCGCCCGGGACGCTGGACGACATCGTCTTGATGATGCGCGAGATCGCAGAGGGTATGCATTATCTGCATGCACAAGGTGTCTTGCACGGCGACCTGAAGGTAATATTGCATATACTATCACCAGTTGGCCAACATACTGACCCAGTGTTGACGACAGGCATCGAACATCCTGCTTGACGATAGCGCGCGATGCATGATATCAGACTTTGGACAGAGCGAGATCACGTCTGAGGCTTACCGCCTTGACGGGCTGCCAAGATCCCGTTCGTCTTGATTCTACTACCTACGAAGTGAGACCCTACTTAGGTATCATTCAGCGGCCGGCTCATTCAGATGGAGATCACCGGAACTCATGATGAGCAGCACTATACGACTTACGCCTGCAATAGACATCTATGCCTTCGGTATCCTCTGCATCGAGATCCTCAGTCGCGGTGCCCTTCCTTGGCCTTTGTTAGACGATGATGCTGTCTGGCGTCTTGTATGTGGTATGTTCCATCTCCGAAAGCTCGGGGCTTTTGTTGCTGACACTGATACATCCTGCACTAGGGCACGATCAAAGGCCCGATCTACCACCATCATGTCCACAGGAACACCCCATATCGGCCGTTGTTCAGGTAATCGAGCGTCTACGCCTCCTTTTATCTTGAGAACTCACGTCACGCCTCAGTCTGCTTGGCAACGCGACCCCAGCCTGCGACCATCCTTTCGAACCATCGTGCAACGATTAGGACCAACTAACGGGACCGTTGGCTCGCGACTTCCGTCGCACATCTTGGCAGCGATATTTGAGTTCGTGAAACAGGAATCCTTTGGCGAATACGAGGACATGGGAGACAACAATAAAGAATGTGGACAGAATGGAGAATGGACGGTTAAGGTAATGGGATGGGTCACATTCTCGGTAAGTCTATTGACTCTCAGCGACCAGAGTCATTCGGGGAGAACTCATATCAACTCAGCATATATGCCATATATGGAGACAGGTCTGCCTCCTTTGCTTTGGATAGTGGGTGTTATCATTGACTGGGTGTAGGTTGCGCTGTCGACACCCGGTCTTTGGAGAGAGATCAAGTTCAGCCATACAGGTCCGAAATGGGCATACGAAATGGTACAGCGCTCGAAGGTTGCGCCGCTTCATGTGGAACTAGGTCTTGGACAGAACGCGAACCCTTACTGGCCGTCGGAAGAGGTCCTGCGCTTTGCCGACCATGTCATGCGATCTCAACCCGACCGCATTCGTACATTGACAATCTTCGGGGAAAATACCGCACCACTTGCCATCCAGTTGTTCACGCACGATCCCTTTCCATCTATGAAGTTCGTGCACATAGAGAACACTTCGCGACTTCTCTTGGCCCTCTCAGTTAACGTCCTTGTCAATCGCGTACCAAAGGCGGCAGAGCTCTGCGTCATTGGGGTACTCTTTCGAGGCACGCCAAGCGCACCACTCGAGCATCTCACATACTTTGACCTACAGGTCTCGGACGTTGTCGATCCCGAGTCCGTCTACGACTGGAATCTGCTGGATATTCTCGGGGGCATGCCCGCATTACAGCACCTGTACATCACCGATGCGTACCCACCAAGCTCCCCTCCCCAGGAGCGCAAACCAATCGTGCTCGCAAAGCCGCTGGAGACTCTGACCCTGACCGCACGCCGCTTTCCGTCCGAAATGGCACAGTTCTCCGAGTTCCTCCAGCATCCAACGACCTTCCGCGACTTTGACTTCTCAGATGCAGAGCCTGAAGTCATCGCACGAGTCCTCGAACGACAGGTCGGAACTGAGCGTCCGCCCCGCTCAATCTACCTCGAACTCGACCACGCTCAGGACAAGGTCATCTTCAGCGCTAGCTTCTCTGTTTGGCCAACATCAGAGGATGGCAATACTCCGACGCCGCTGAACGACGTCTCATTGACAGTCTCAGGTCTCGAGATGCACGCCGAGGCATTCATGAAAGCGATAGACTTTCGAGAAGTACAGGATCTTACGTTCATGGACGACGACGAGGTGAATGCGCCGATGCCTTGGAAAGGTTTCGCGACAGCGAACGCCACGAAGCGGATGCGCGTCATCGGACCTGCCGCCCACGCTCTCTTTGACATCCTTATGACGCCTCCGGACGAGAGCGATCCCGAGAGCGTCGGCAACATGTTTCCGGCTCTCGAGGCGCTCAGCATCATCGAGATGCCGGAGCAGGCACCCATTATGGGTCAGGAAGCTCTACGGGAGGCAGACCGGTTGCTCGCCGCCGTATCCGCGCGGCGTGAGCGAGGAAAGCCCATACGCGATCTGAAGGTTCCTGACCGCTTACTGGAAGGAGAATGGCTGGATACCATTCGGCAGCACGTCGAGAAGGTTGGCGGGAGTAGACCGCGGTTCTACTGAGGAGCTGGTGGCGATTCTATCCCTTTTTTGTATTTGGCGTTCGTGGTTTGTATACCCGTCGGTCGCGTGCATACCAATAAAGGGATCCTTCTCATATCCTTATTCCGAAGCATATGTACACACTCGCGGTAATGAACGGATACTCGATACATTTGGGTTGAATAGTACACGGACGGTTGAGCACTTTCCAGGTACATGTGATACAGAGAGTACGAGTGTAACTTCTATCTAAACCTCTAGGTTATGTGGCACTTTGCCTGCACCACGACTCTCTTTAGAAGTATGTTGGGAGGATGTAGCGGAGCTTTGCGAGATCTTCCTCCTTCTGTGCCTCAGCGCGCGGCATGATAGAGAACTTCATCGACCCAGCTTCTTCGCTGAGGACATCGCCCTGGGAAACAGCTTCATGCATGGCTTCAAGAACCTTGCTCGCCACATGGCGGGAGGCGTCTGCATTGGCCTGCAGCGTCTTGAAGACTTCCGCGGCAGTCACGGCCTCTGCATGTGGACGCCACGAGTCGTAGTCGGTGGCCGTCGCGATTAGCGCATAACTGGACAGGAAACACATATCGTCAGCACACGCCCGAAAGTCGAACGATTGCGTGACCGACCTGATCTCAGCCTCACGGGCCAGCTTGGCCTCGGGAAGCACGCTCATGTTGATAAGATCGCCGCCCCACATACGGTACATCTCGCTCTCAGCGCGAGTAGAGAACTGGGGACCTTCCATGCAGACGATGCATTTGCCAGTTGCGAGTCCGACCTGGCGGCCTTCGACCTCCGCCAGCGCCTTGCGCACGGGCTCTTCAAGCCATGCAGTGAGCTTCCGCGAGAACGGGTCGCCGAATGCGACGTGTGCAACGACAGAGCCATCGAAGAACGTGCTTGGGCGGATGCCCTTCGTGCGATCGATGATCTGGGAAGGGATCGCAAACATGCCCGGCGGGATCTCCTCGCGCAGAGAGCCGACGGCGCTGAATGCGAGAATCGCCTTCACACCGAGATGCTTGAACGCCGCGATATTTGCACGCGCGGGGACATGGGAAGGCGAGATAGTGTGGCCCGGTCCATGACGAGCGACGAAGGCGACCTTGATCCCAGAAGGTAGCGAGCAGATGGTGATTGGCGCGGACGGAAAGCCCCAGGGCTACAGAGATATGAGCCGTCTGAAGCATATAGAATCGAAAGAACCCACTGTTTCCGGGTTGACGGTCTTGCTATCTCGAGAGTCAGCACCCAATGTTGTAAACCAACATTGACCGTTGCTCACACAAACGTCAAGTTATCAAGATGGTACAGGCCGCTACCACCGATGACTCCAATAAGTACTGAGTCGTGGTGAGCCCGTATATGTGTTGGTTATGCATAGACATACATACCATTCTCGGTACCAGACTGTTCAGTAGACATCTTGGAACGGAGGGAGCCCCCTAATCGGAGTTTTCAGTAAGGCACCCTGGGGAAGGAAGCAGACCTCACGCTTTGACGACTGGCGGCAGTGAACAGACCGATGCTGGTGGAGGCTGGCTGGTAGCAGTATGGAAAAAGAAGATAGCCGGCTGGGAAGATTGAACACGTGGCAATTGATGCCCCTATTCCTGATCAGCTTGTCCTTGTCGCGGCTCCTCGTTTGCTCCTGCCCACCACCAGTACAGTACCGGCGTCAATCGGAACGGGACCTCCCACACAAACCGATTAGCGGGTGCCTACGTAGCCCGAATCTTGACTAAAGCGGTCGCGCCAACTTTTGCGGCTGTCTACTACGATATGCAAGCGATACATGACACATCCACATCCACTCTGCCGATCGAGCTCGTTCTATATATTTTCGACATCATATCTGACACGTCGAGGGAAACCATACTATCGATATGTTTAGTTGCTTCTTGGGCTTATGGTCTCTACCTTCCTAAGCTGCTTCGCGTTGTCAATCTAGTATCTGATCGCCAGAGCCGCGATTTCATGGCCCGGCTTCCTGATGAACGAATATCCGAACGCTTGCTACACGTTCGCACCGTATGGGTAGATCAAGGTGTACAACACGCTCAACACAACCCAGCTTTGCAAGCACATGACATGGCCAACCTCCAACATCTCTCAGTTCCTTATAGCCTCTTCACCGCTATGGTTCTCTCGCGCGCGTTGAAGCCCGCCGTTGGCCTTCATGCGGTCCTGATAGGCGACGTCCCGGAGCTAGCGCTATGTTCGCGCGCGTTATGGGACGGCCATCCGCTTCCTCGCACGGATGACGATCGCAGATATAACCTGGATTTGCCTCTATTGGATGCTATCACCCACGTACGGCTTACGTGTCCCGCGCTCGGCTGGAGGAGTCCTGTCTTTCTCTGCGCGAATGTCACCCATGTAGCGATGCCTTATTGTGGAGCGATGGGATTCAATATCCCTACAACATCGCTCGAGATGTTGGTCTTTGTGGTAGCGAGCTATCGATCACCTCCCACGCATTGGGACTGCCACATGCGTATCATCCAAGCCCGCCGCAGCGGACGTCCCATCTTCTCTATCACCGAGAACGATGAAAGAGCCAAGGAGCAATGGCTGGCCGCGGCTTCTGGACAGTGCCCTAGCATATGGGAACGGGCTCGACTTCAAACGCAGACGCTGGAGCAAGTAAGCCCCGGTCTGTCAAGGAGCTAACGTGCAGGATCTGATTCGTTCATAGCTCTATTCACAGTGTGGGGGAAATTGGGATGCGATACAGACGTTATGGCAGGAACGATCTTCCAAGTACGCCGAACTATCTATGCTTCCCTGTCATGCGATAACACCCTCGATCATTAGGGATGATCCAAACCTTTCCGCAATCTCCGCGAGAGGTCTCACCCCTCTCAGAAGGCTTTGATCTGTTCCTCGCACCACTCCCATAGCCGGTCTTGTAGCTTCTCATCTCTCGCGCCCTTTGCTGCCTGTTGGCGGCGAGCCCACGCTGTCAAATACTGTGGCGACTGATGTCAGTTCCGCGCTTCTAGTCTCATATGTATGAATCGAGGCACCGACCTCGCCGTTCATCTTCTCGGCTTCTACGCTCGTACCGGCGTACAACGGGGTTATGACACCAAAAGAGATGTCATACATGATAGTGCGATTAAGAATCCATGTCAGCAAAGCTGGGAAGTGTCGGGTGAAAGATGACCTGATGCTTCCTGTATACAGTCAAGATGCGGCGTTTCGTGTCAAGCGGACTGTGAAACTTACCGGGATGAAGCGATATCGATACGATGCCTTGTTCACCGTACTTACGCGCGAGAGCATTGCTGAACAGCACGTTCCCGAGCTTGCTCTGGCTGTACAGATACCGAGCCTCTCGCTTCCTCGCCTTCTGGTTCGTCTCGCCTTGTACCAGAGTATCCCATGCCAATCCATCCTTCCAGCTCTTCATGTCATGAGCATTCGATGATACGTTCACTACTCGAGCGTGTCCCGTCGCGAGGAGTGCGGGAAGCAATAACTTCGTAAGGAAGAAGTGTCCAAGAACATTGACGCCGAATTGGTCGTCGTAGCCTTGAGCCGTCAGCGGTCCAAGCCCAGTCCTACCTATACCGCTACCGCAACACCATCAGGGGAGAGTGTCATTTCACGCGAATACCTCACTCACGCGTTGTTGAAGAGGATATCCAAAGTCCGCTCTTGTGCCAGGAAGTCCTCGGCCGCACGTCGTATACTAGCCAGGTCCGCAAGATCAAGTTGCAAGAAGCGCGCGCTTTCTTCGCCTTTACCGGTTTCTGTGCGGATCGCCTCTACAGCGGCTATACCTCGCGCTCTGTCGCGTGCCGCGATATAAACGCGAGCACCGCGCTCGACGAGGATCTCAGGAGCGTAAGGGTCAGAGAAGATTTGGACGGGTGCTACCAAGGCATCGCGTACTCACTTTACTGACAGCTCTGCCTATGCCAGCATTGCCGCCGGTAACCAAAACTACTTTCCCTGAGAGATCAGGAACGTCGGCAGCAGTCCAGGTGGGTTTTGGCGGCCACATGACGGAGACGAAGCCATACTTGGGTGGCGGAGGAAGCGCACTGTCTGACATGTCGCGATGAAGTACGCCGGTGGACGAGGAGCGTAACGGATTTCTGAGATGATCTTCTCGAGACACGCCCTTCACTTATATGAGAAGGTCGTTGTCAACGAGCACGCTGGCGAATATGCTCGGCCGCGCCGGGATAGTCGTAGATGATAGTGAGATGAGTGACGCGTCAAGCCCGGCGCGTCGGCATCGCATATACAGCTTCGATATTGTTCGTAAGTCCGAAAGCAATTTCCTTATCCCCGTGGGGATGGGCGTTGAAGAAGACAGGCACTGTGCCCCAAGGCACCGGTGTATTCAATTGTGAAGGAGGCATGGCACGGCGCGCGATATCATTTATCTCGTCGATTGCAAGTAGTATGGCTATAGACGCCTAAAGTACATGCACGCGCGGCAACACAAGCATCGGCGGCTCTTTCGCCAGCCTCACACTCTTCTGCTACGTCTTTTTCGTCGAGGGAAAGCGCCATTGAAGAAGCCAATCGTGGAACGATGCTGACATGCGATCTATAGGAAGATTGTGGGTATAAGGTTCTCGCAGAAGATTGAGAACCACGTACCCAGTTTCGGCATCCAGCGTAACTATATGTGGGTACTGATCGGAGTCCACACTGACCATAGAGCGCGCACTCTTCGACTTCGGCCTCTGTGGCAGGATCCGCTTTTTGATAGATGAGAATGGGCGCCAGTACGTCGCGCGCGCCTGGGTTGTCAGTCCAAAGAGAGCAAAGATTGCGAACGCCAGCACAGGAGACGTCCATCGGGTGAAGTATGTCCTCGCAACATTGAATGTGCCGCGCTCCAGGAGCTTCGAGTAAGACTCGCTGGTGGGATTCCAGTGGGAGTGGACGTGCTCCCAGCCAGGATAGAACGTCATTTCATGCGGTGATGACAGAACGAAGAGAACGAGGTTGGTGATGCCGATGGGAAGAGTGAGAAGCATGTCAGTGCTGGCGACGGCAAGGACCCTGAGATAGTTGGTGCGCGAGACAGTGCCGTTGCTGTTCAGGAATTGATTGGTGTCTCTACCCTGTCTGTAGAAGACTCGAGCCACCATCGCTACGAGTACAAAGGTTAGCATCTGAATGAATGAAAGATGGCCCAGTACTCACGAAGGTAAGTTACGATGGATAACAACGGAAGGCTGATGCTCCAACTGGTGATTAGGAAAAAGGTAAGAACTGAGAAGACACTGGAGTTCAGGCACCCAAAGCCTTCGACTACCGTGAAACGCCGGGACTGGACGACATAGTCTGTATCCTTCGTCAGCGCGCGACTCTATTCAACAAGCCATCTTTGATGCTCACAGATGGGTCCCCCAATCATCACAGGAAGAACGAGACCCAATGTCCATTCAATCAGCAAGTTTCGGCGCCGCTGGGAGGCTGTCAGCTTCGGGAAGTCTAGACTGCAAAGACGAGGCGCACAGCTGATGGATTGGGTAGCTCGACCGATCGCAGGCTTGCTATCAGATACAGCCGGCGCGTTATGATGAATGTCGACGCTGGCTTGACGATGGAGCTGATGAGCTGCAGGTGTGTGACTGTTCCCGGCCGACAATGCGAGGTTAGATCGTGAACACCCAGAGGTGTGATGGACGCGCACCGATGTCGCAGTATACCACGTGTTTGATGTCTGCATTGTCCGACCACACGATCTCATTGACGCCGTTTATGAACGTCTCCAAGCAGAGCCAGAAGCTAAGAAAGACCACGCCAAGGTTCCAACTCTGACGGGCAACACTAGCAGTAAGCACCAGTAGCAGAGAAGCAGCTGCTAAGATGCTGGCCACAGGGTAGAGGGGGTAGGTTGGGTCGGCCGCGGCCATGATCTCGCGCCCGCGGCAAGTAACACCTTTATGCGTCCTGCAAGCCGCCGGGGCTGCGCGACATGGTACACGAGTGACAGGAGCCGAGACGTGAGATACGGCGGCCTACAAGGTCTGACAGCTGGGCGGGCGGTGCATGGCTAGATATGGTTTGCATTAAGGACAGATACAGTAGGCGCGAGACGCTGATGTTATTACTCACGACACTAAAGCGCTTCAAGTTGAGGGCGCACGCGTGCGTCATTTGGCCTTGTGCGGAAGGTATTCAGTTCATCAGCGCTTAGCCGTTTGAGTTGTCTGGAGGTGGGAGAGCGGGCGGTACCGATCGGCTGTATGGACGGGCATGAGAGTGCACGGGGTTTCCTATGACGGATGGGGTAGACTGAGGCATGTTGTCGTTGATACATCGGCATGGACTATAGGGTGCACTCAGGACACACAGGGGAGCATGATGGAGTAGATGCGTATGAAGGAATGCCAGTTAACCTGTGGGTAGCAGTTCGGCGCAGTATAACTGCGACAGAACGCGCGGCAAGAGCAAGTTGATGCAGGGAACCGGAAGAGAACGTTCCTTATTTCGGGCCGGAGGATCCGAGCTCATTCAACATGCGAATGCGAACGTCTTGGAGAGTCCGGGGAGAAGCGCTAAGGCGCTAAGCACTGGTTGCCAGTGGTTGCCGGAGAGAACAGAGCTGCACGAAGCGCATGAAGTCGCGGAAGCGCCTCGGTTTCTCGGACCGGTGTGAATTCCCACCGGGGCCAGCAAACGCCCACAGCAGTATCCGTGCCACTGCCGACGGGGGGTGCGCACACGCATGGCTTCCTCTCTCTACGCACCCCCCACGTATCGGCTTCTAGTATGCAGGAGTTGGACAAGTACATGCTCAGTAGCAGAGAAAGTGCATTGCAGAGTCATAGTATCGCACACGATACATATACTATCACAGAAGCATTCGCTATCTGTACGCAAGAATAGCAAAGTCTAAATCGCCTACCCGCTCTCAACACGGCAACGCAAGGCAAGCCACCACGCCGGATCAGCTCTGTTTTGATACTACAAGCATCATCAGCAACCAACAAGCGCCCGCCGGTCTTACAGGACTTACCAGACGCCGGGTCAAACTTCGCATATACAGAATTCCATTCGTTAAAGAATAGATCTTTGAGTTTCGTGTTCACTTTTGCCGTGATATCGGGGGACAGGTCCCTCGACGCGCGTGCCACGCCCATGCTAGCGCTATGATCAGGAGCTTCCAAGAGAGATTTAACCGGTTGTAACGCGAATGGAGGATGGAATGTGCCGTTGCGCGCGACTGGGATGCCAGGGCTAGTGGTGTATGCGATGTGGTTAGTATTGGCGAAGCAACGAGGCACTAGCCCAGATGGAAAGGGTACCGACCTGGTCGGAGCGGCATGAGCAGTGAGACTGAGGGCAAGGCAGAGCAAGACGGGGAGGTCGAACATGGCTCAAGATGAAACGAATAGAAGTAGTTGCTAGAGTCAATCGGGCGCAATGCGCTGTGAGTGCCAGCCCATCTTGAATTCGCAGTATCGAGCTTTATATACGAGCGCATGCGCTTCGTTGTAGAGCGTAAGCCCGCAGCTTCCAAGCCAGAGAGTCTGGTATGCACGCTCGGCGAGACATGAGCTCCCTGCGCGTGCATTCAGTTGCCACTTGGCAATCCTGGCGGCGCACCACTAAAGAGGTCTTACCGAGAACTCGCGGGAACATGCCAATTCGGGGGAGGCCATCGGCAGCTATGCCTACGGAGCCTGCATGATGAGTATCTGCACGTCGCTCTTCGGCGCGTTTCAAGTCGCGTTAGTTGATGCAGAGCACCGGACCAGTGGAAGACGCTCCGATGATGTCGGGCGAAGGATTGGATCCACCCCGCACTCGTTCTATGTGATTCTCTGGAAGAAGCACTGGTATACCTAGAGAGAGCAGACCTGCACGAACTTGTGTGGAAAATGCATGATGAATGAGCCGGGCGCGGTGGTGGTCACCGCCGAAGACGGGAGGCTTCATCATCTCGACGCGCTTCGTGTTGCGATCAATTTCACACGGACTATAGATGGCAGCAAACGCCCACATCTGTCCATTATGGCCTACGTTTGGCCTACGTTGACTAAGAGCTGTATTTAATAGATGCAGTACAGGAGGACGAGTGGGCAGTACAGCTTAGTGCCTCGGCGTATCATAGACTAACGAAGACAACCTCTGCAACGTCCGATCCGGTAAGAGCCGCGCGCATTCGGCATCTCATAGCGCGCCATCCCGAAAGCCATGCAGAAATATCGTGCACTGCTCTGTAATGCACGATTGTGTACCTCAGGTGTGCTGTCTTTCCATTTTCGCTCGGCGACTATATCCTTGCTAGCCCGCCTTTGCCATATAGTGGCTACTCAGACTCGATCGGCATCTCCGAGTCGTCATACATGTAGATCACAATGCTACCTCAATATCCAATACCATTCGTACAAGGGATCTTAGTACAGTCCACACAGCGGTTGTATCATCTCCAGCGCCGAGCGCAATAGCCCGCACATGAATCACATTCAAGTTCCACGTAGAGAAGGTGGTGTACGTTCTACTATGAGCCTAAGAGCTGTAGTCCACGATAAGCACACAGACACCCGCACAAAAGACGACGACACCCACTGCACCTAGTCACGTACGAGAGCTCGAGGGATCAAAGACCCAGCGTATCCTTCCCGAGAAGATCGTCGAGCACGTCGTCGTTGTTGAAGTTGAACGAGATGTCTCTCGCGCTGGCGGTGGAGTCGAAGGAGATAGGTGAGCTCCCAAAGAGAGCATCGAGGATGTCAGATGCGGACGGGCCGACGTTGATCTGGCGAGGGATCAGAGAGCCCAGCGTATTCTTCCCGAGAAGATCGTCGAGCACGTCGTCGTTGTTGAAGTCTCTCGCGTAGGCGGTTGAGTCTCCGAGGGGCAGAATCTCGAGGACACCGTTCAAGAGTTGGGCGAGGGGGGCGTGTATACCGAATTTGGAGTAGGGGGTGTTGGGGGCGACTTTGTCCGCAGGTTCGGAGGGTGTGCTGGAAGTTGTGAGCGAGGAAAAGGAAAAGGAGATGAGTGGGAGGGAGCTGACTCGACCGGAGCGGCGTGGGCGGTAAGGCCCAGCGCGAGGCAAGCGGATACAAGGAGGCGGGTAGAAGATATCATCGTGAGCGAGAAGATGTGAACGTATTGAGTTAGCGTTGATAGAAGAGCGAATGACCCGGTTCGCGCTGTTGCTCTCAACACTGTGAGGCCCTTCGCGTCTTCTTATACTCTCGCCGCAGACGCATCTTCAAAAGTCAAAAGTCAAGATATCCTAGTCGGTCTCGAAAAGGGCTTGGGCCGGGAATGCTGAGGTCGGAGACATTACACGCGCGGTGAGACCTTAGACGAATGGAGTGGTTCTGGATGTGCGTGCTGAGCCGCTGAATAGTCGAGGGTTCACCTGTGAGTGCCGAGGGATGTTGAGCGTCTGGATGATAGCATGAACTGGGAATGTTGAGGTCGGGCGGCGACAAGAGCGAGCGAGTCTACACGGTTCATGACAGATATCCCTTTTAGGGCTTGCCAGATAAAGCGCGGCGAGGGTCTCTCGATCCGTTCAGGGCTAGGTCTCAAGACGAAATGTATAGGTGTGGTATGTATGGCCGACGACGATGGTGGTCGGACTGAGAGTCGCGACTCACGACGCACGAGCGCGCGCGAAATGACGTTCACAAGGACCCATATGCGCCCATTCGATGCTGCGCGCTTCCTCCGGATCCGTCGACGTCCTATACGCGCGCGCTTGGCTTGATCTTACTCGTGCACGAGACACCCTACCGCATGATTCACTTCAGCTCTAGCCTCTATCGTATGTGCCGCCGGCTTATAGCCGAGTCCGGACACTCGCACCTCAGACGCATTCACGATTATCCGTGGCAGATAAAGTCCATCAAAGCTCGACCGAGTCTTGATTCACAACTCGCGATACAGTCACAAATACAATGCACATACGACCCACGACCTATCCAATCCTCAAAAAGCCGAAGCGCACAACACCAGTCATCCCCGAAGAGAGACACTGACGAATCCGCCCCGCTCGTCAAACGCATCTATAGCAGCCTCGGCAGTGAGGGGGTCGGGCCGGGGATCGAGCGGCGAGGAAAGAAGCTGGCGCTTGGCGGGCGCGCTCGTCGCAGTCGGAGTGGGGGATTGGAGGGTGCGTAGGATTTGTGAGAGGTGGTCGTGGAGCCTATCGCGGAGCACGGAGGCGATATCGGTGGGGCTTTGAGGGCTGCGAATGGACAGGTCCGGAGTGCCGGTGCTGAAAGGGACGCGCTCAGGACTTGTATAATGGCGAATGAGTGGCGGAAGACTGACCTGGTGGGCGCACCGCGGACTGAGAAGGTGAGCGCGAGGCAGAGGAGCGCGGAGAGGCGGGTAGCAGAGAGCATAGTTGTATGATGACTTGAGTAAGATGCGGAAGACGTTAGCGATATTCGAGTCGTCAACGCTGGCGTGCTTATATACGCCGCTTGAGTCTTGGATTGTGAGGAGGAAGCAGGACGTTTCTGGTGAGAGGGAGACTGGTGGGATGTGGAGGTCTTGCGGTGAGACGATTTTGAGGTGATAGTCCGAGGTCGTCGGCCTCGGCGTAGGGTGGAGAAGTTCTGCCCTCCATTCCCGACTCGTGGTAAGTAATAGACGTATACGTCGGCCAAACCAGAGCGAGTAAGATAGTCCGGGTACGCGCATCACGCCGTCCAGCGCACAGTATTTGGGCATGATGTACATGGACGGCTCCAGCCGCGACTCAGACGTGCGGCTCGTAAATCAAACGACGCGAGTCATTAAGACTGAACGGCACATGTACCACAATACTTGACAGTCTAGCGTTGAACGTTGAACGTTGAACCGTGGGAGTCCATTTTGAAGAGGTGTGAATGGTGAGGTCGGAGGTGTGGCGTATTAGCCGATAGTCGAAGATACATCTACAGACGTCAAAGTACTCCTGTCGAGCTCGAGCAGGGGTCGATAATCATGACTGTCTGAAGATCGGAGATGGCGACGGGACGGAAGGACGATTGTAGTACTAGATCTGCGTACCAGAGCCTTTTCCTCGCTGAATACGAGTGAGGGCATGAGACTCGGCGTCTTGTGTCAGACGACCAAGTCCGCTTGAGAGCATGAACGCAATAGCCGTACTCCGACAACTTCGGCTTCAGCGCCATCACCGCTCTCAGACTCAAGTTACAACTCGATGCCGTATTACAGCCATTCGCACGAGCACCACAGAGCCTCTGGTTAAGCATGAAAGCAGCGCGAGGGTATATTGGCAGGTGTATAGCGCATGGCACTTGGGATGATAGTGGTCGGCGGCCAACTTCGCCGACACGCGCGCGTCGGCCCTGGGGACGATTCGTCGGACATGCGCCTACAGACGCCCACGCGCCGCGGAGACGCGCATCGGCTCTTTCCGCGCGCCTCCTGCCTCCTCGCATCTGTCGAAGAGCATGTCCGTGAAAAGCGTATTTTTGCTTTCGGGGTAGTCTTTTTAAGCGGTACGACGTCGTTACAGGCAGAGTCGCCATTTCACGGATTATTGATTGGGTGTAGATATAGCATACATAGACGTTCGCTGAGTGTGGACAGGACTTGTAAGTGACGCATACAGTGAGTGAAGAGGCCTGTGGGTTGGTACCGTGGATAGAGAGGCTTGCTTTTCAACGGATAAGTCGGGCAACGGCCCGGAGGGTCTCATCGCCGTCATACCGCACACAAGACGCCGTAGGCGCCGCCCAGGACGTCCTCCTCATCCTCAATACTCTATTCCCTAACCTCGTACCGTGTCCTATTCACTCACCACGCATACACATACATCTACGCCCAAACGCGACAAAGTGACTCTCATAGAACAGGGAAAAAGGACAGCGTATATAGGGCTGTCACGTGATACATCTCCCTGCGATCTCGTCGCAAACGGCGAGCGGTGGCGGGGCGCAAAAGGGACGACTCTTGCCGTCGAACTTCCACCACCGGTGCGCGCTCGAGGACGACATGGCCCGCCCAGCATCTATCCGGACGTCCCGGTCTTCTCTGGGGGCTCACTCCAACAACTCACTCATGCATCGCACTGGATAGCTCTACCACAGGGACGGAACTGAAGTAGGGAGCACAGCGGTGGTCGAAGGAGAGCACTTGGGATCGCTGAGGCGGGAGGACAGGCGGCGGCCGCGTGGTGCGATTACATAAGCGCATCAATTGGCTAGCGTGTGACCTCGACTCGTCGTCGCGTCGTCTCTCGAATTGACTCTCACCTGCACCTTCCACGAAGTGCTACTGCTCGTCGCCTGCCACCGCGCCGGCGCATGTCTGTACCAGACGGCCAGTCACCATCGCTTAGGATCCGGCTGCCCGCGCTTCGTACCCCCACCAAACCCAGCACCACCGCCACACACTCGACTTCAACCACAACACACTTCAACCCAGACCAGGCAGGAGGATACAGAGAGCAGCAGTGGGACATGGTATCCACGCGCCGCGGCCGAAAAGACAGCGATGCGAGCGGGAGCGTGTACGGGCCGGGGGAGGACAACTCGTTCGACCCCGACGCAGACGCAGACGGCGACGCGGACAACGACGAGGATGCGGAGGGCTCGATCGACGAGAGCGCGCAGCCGCCCGCGCCGACGCCCGTGTACACCCGCAGCGCGCGCGGGCGCAAGATTCTGCAGAAGACGTTGGTGGAGAGCGAGGACGACGAGGGGGACGAAGATGGGGAGGGCGATACGGACGAGGACGCGCTCCCGCCGCCGCCTGCGCAGAGTAAGGCGGTTAAGGACGAGAGGTTGGCGGACGGGGAGGATGAAGAGGACGATGACGCTGGGCCGAGGAGGAGGCTCAGGAGCCGGACCAAGCCCGCGCCTGCGCAGAATGCGGACCTGAGCGACGAGGAGGCGCAGAGTGGTAGGCGGTACAACACGCGCCACGGCCCGCGCACGCGCTCGGCGTCTACGAACCCCAAGCCGTCCCCGCCCTCCGCGCGCAACACCCGCAGATCAAATTTGCGACGTGCGGCCGCGCCAACACAAACCCATGGCACGCGCCGTTCAGGCAGGAATAAAGGACGCGCGAAGAAAGAAGAGCCCATAGACGACTACATCGACAACTCGTCCGCACACGGCTCGTCCGACGGCGACCTGAACGACGCGCTCCCCTCCTCCGACCACTCCCCCGCGCGCGAGCCCGACCTCGACAACGACGACGTAATCGAAGTCGACTCGCCCGCCTCTGGCGCCGACAACCAGATCGAAGACGACGGGGGCGGGAAGAGCGGGAGAAGATATGGACTGAGGAAGAAGGGGAAGGTCATCAACTACGCGATCCCGCCGCCGTTGACGGACGTCGAGCTGCAGGCGTCGGTAAAGCCGCGGAGTAGAGGACGGAAGAAGGGCGAGATGCCGGGGTGGGGCGCGAGCGGGGCTGACCTTGGCCGCTTCTTCAATTTACCCAATCCTGACGACAGCGTACGCATTATCTTTCCCTCCCTCTTCTCATCCTTACACTCTGAATATTCAAACTCATGTTGGTGCGATAGGACTCCGACGCCCCTCCCCGCAACGCCCTCGGAGGCGGCCTCGGCGCGACGCCCGCGCTCGCCGGCGGCCTCGGCACCAGCACGGGCGCAGGCCTGAACGATCTGGGCGCTGCGGCGGGCGGCCCGTCGAACTTTGGCAAGGTCGGCGACGCCGCGCTCGCGGATGCCGATCCGCTGGGCGTGAACACGGCTGTGACGTTTGAGGATGTGGGCGGGCTTGATCAGCGTGCGTTTCCCTCCCCCTCCTCATCACTATCCTCTCCTCTACCCCGCTCCTGACTATCCAGATACTCAAACTCATTTGTAGATATCAACAGCCTGAAAGAAATGACGCTCCTGCCCCTGCTCTACCCCGAAGTCTTCCAGCAATTCGGCCTCACGCCCCCGCGCGGCGTGCTCTTCCACGGCCCGCCAGGCACGGGCAAGACTTTGCTCGCGAGGGCGTTGGCGAGTAGCACGCGCAGCGGCGGGCGCGGCATCTGTGCGTCCCATGTTTTCTCATCATCAACCCTGTGGTGGCTTATGAGTGTTGCATAGCGTTCTTCATGCGCAAGGGCGCGGACGTGCTGAGTAAATGGGTCGGCGAGGCCGAGCGCCAATTACGATTGTTATTCGAAGAGGCGAGACGCTGCCAGCCGAGCATCATATTTTTCGACGAGATCGATGGATTAGCGCCCGTGAGGAGCAGCAAGCAGGACCAGATACACGCGAGCATTGTGAGCACGCTGTTGGCGCTTATGGATGGGATGGATGGGCGCGGGCAGGTGCGTCTCCCCACACTATTATATATAAGAGGAGCGGTGCTGATGGGGCGGGCAGGTGGTGGTGCTGGGCGCGACGAACCGGCCGGACGCGGTGGATCCTGCGCTGAGGAGGCCCGGGCGGTTCGACAGGGAGTTCTACTTCGGTTTACCAAATCTCGAGGTACCTCCCAATTCCTCTCCCCTCTCGTCCTTTACACACGATACTCATGCGCGATTGTGACAGGCGCGCAAGAAGATCCTCGGCATCCAGACGCGCGGGTGGACGGGCTGGGGAGACGGGAAGGAGCCGACGCGGAGGCCGGGGTCCGACCCTGCGCCCGCGCCCTCTACCTCTGACGCCGACGCCGACAAGGACAAGCCCGCCGAAGTCGATGTGAAGGGGAAAGGCAAGGCGCCCGTTTCGTCCGCTTCCACCGCCCCGCCCGCTTCTACCTCTACCTCCGCTCTCCCCCCTACCAACGACGCCCAACCCGACGCTGACAAAGAGAAGGAGAAAGCGCTCGACGCAGTAGCCGAGCCGAAAGCGCCCGCCCGGACACCCGAAGAACAAGCCGAAGTCGACCGGCGCATCGAGGGCCTCGCGAAGCTCACGAAGGGCTATGGAGGGGCTGATTTGAGAGCGTTGTGTACCGAGTGCGTCCTCCCCTCCTCCTTCTCATTCCCCTCTCCTCCCGCATTCTCTTCTTCACCCACCCACCCACCCTGATGAGAAGAGTGCTGACGCGGTGTGGTAGGGCGGCATTACACGCGGTGCAGAGGGCGTACCCGCAGATCTACAAGTCGGATGAAAGGCTGTTGATCAAGCCTGAAGGGATACGCGTCGAGTTGCGGGATTTCGCGGCGTGTGTGAAGCGTGCGTACCCTCTCCCTCCCCACACTATCTCGAAGAGGTTCGCTAACATAACAATCTTCATCTTCGTCTGTAGAGATCGTACCTTCCAGCGCGCGCTCCTCCGCGAGCGTCGCCGCCCCGCTCCCCTCCCAGCTCGTCCCGCTGCTGGAGGAGCCGCTGAACAGGGCGAAGGAGGTGCTGGACCGCGTTATGCCGCAGTATAAGCGGCGCACGGCGCTCGAGGAGGCCGAGTTTGAGGATGAGGGGGCCGAGGGGGCGTTGGAGCGGGAGATGGTTTTGCAGAGTGCGTTCCTCTTCCTCCACTCTACATTGGGTGGTGTGCTCACAAAGAGGTAGACATGGAGACGCTGCGGGTGTTCAGGCCGCGGCTGCTGCTGTACGGCCCGAAGGATATGGGGCAGCAGTACGTCGCGACGGCTGCGCTGCATCATCTGGAGGGGTTCCACGTGCAGAATCTGGATCTGGGGACGTTGTTGGGCGATGCGACGCGCGTACGTCTTCTCCCCTCTTCCCCCTCACATTAGAGTTTACTCACAAAGCTTTCAGTCCGCGGAAGCAGCCATCGTGCAGCTCTTCGTCGAAGCCAAACGCCATCAACCCTCTATCATATTCATCCCGAGCTTGACGGGGTGGTGCGCGGCGGTATCCGAGACGGCGAGAAGCACAGTCGCGTCTATGCTTGCGAGCCTTACGCCCACCGATCCGATCTTGCTCTTAGCAGTCTGCGACGGCCCACCGACCCAACTCCCGCGCGACGTCCGATCCTGGTTCGGGCCCTCGCGCGACACGCGCGTAGCCCTCACCCTCCCCACCCCCTCCCAGCGCTCAGCGTTCTTCGCGCCCCTCCTCGCCGACGTCGCGCGCAAACCGTCCGACTTCCCCGACGGCGTCAAGCGGCGGCGGCGGGTGCTGGAGAAGCTGCCCGTGGCGCCGCCGCTCGAGCCGCGCAAGCCGAGCGAGGCGGAGAAGGCGGCGTGGCTGGAGCAGGACGTGAAGACGCTCACGTTTTTGAAGTATCGGCTTGCGCCGATTATGGTGGAGCTGAAGAAGAAGTATAAGAGGTTTTGTAAGCCTGCGACTGTGCGTCCCTCCCTCTCTCTCCTTCAAAAGCAATGATTGGGGTGCTGATAGTGGATATAGGAGGAGTACCAGTTCCCGATCGAAGAGGAGGTGCAGGTTGTGCCGCCGCAGGTCGATGTGGCGCCGGCTGTGAATGGCGATACGGGCGTGGACGTCAACATGCTCGACGGTGCTGTCGTGCAGGATAACCAGTTCCTCGAACAGCAGCAGGCGCAAGAGCAAATGCAGCTCGACCCCGCCACCGGCCTCGCCGTCCCCGCC
>UWZB01000012.1:57591-100136 GCA_900536885.1 Peniophora sp. CBMAI 1063
GCCCACGCTCTCTTTGACATCCTCATGACGCCCCCGGACGAGAGCGATCCCGGAAGTGTCGGCAACATGTTTCCGGCTCTCGAGGCGCTCAGCATCATCGAGATGCCGGAGCAGGCACCCATTATGGGTCAGGAAGCTCTACGGGAGGCAGACCGGTTGCTCGCCGCTGTATCCGCGCGGCGTGAGCGAGGAAAGCCCATACGCAATCTGAAGGTTCCTGACCGCTTGCTGGAAGGAGAATGGCTGGATACCATTCGGCAGCACGTCGAGAAGGTTGGCGGGAGTAGGCCCCGTTTCTATTGACTCGGATGGACTGGCAATGACGCGCGTGTGTATCTAAGTTGGTTACAAAAGATTGACTATCCACCCTCACCCGTGACGAACGGGCTCTGTAGTGAGCGTGACGGTACTTACCTTGACACATAAGACCGGAGTCAACCTTGGATTCATGGGTGATATGTCTATGTTGCAAAGCGGACAGTGGCGCATGCCAGCATCTGCAAGCATTATTCTCAAACGCAACTGAAGATGATAACTATCTGACTTAGTATGTGTATGGCTGTGAGCTTGGTCTGAGTCTGGCGTATGCGCAGCTGGTACGTTGACCCCACCATATTATCATCACGATGTTGTCAACAACTTAGCAGTACTATTATCATGACGCGAGCTCTTCGGCGCATGCAGCACAGCCCCAATCACAACCTCTCCCGAAAATGCGACTCGTAGTACACCAATATCGATACTTTATATTGCAATGAGAGTCCACTATGCGTCAGAAATGATGATGAAGGGGAGGATTCAGAACGTAAGAAAAGAAAGGAGAGCGAACGAGTCCATTGAACAAGCCAGGAAGAAGGATGAGGGGAGGGGGGATAAGGTATCGCAAAGAGTCCACACTATACAACGACAAACAGAACAGCGACAGCCCAGGACAACACGCAGTAACGCAACAAGAGCCGCAACTTATCAATCAACCAACAACCCAACGCCGACATAAAACATCCTAGCCTCCTCCACCAGCTCCCTCTCCCTCCCCCTCCAAACGCCCACCATCTCACTCTTAACCCCCGCCCTCTCATTCTGCCT
This sequence comes from Peniophora sp. CBMAI 1063, assembly GCA_900536885.1. Taxonomy (NCBI): domain Eukaryota; kingdom Fungi; phylum Basidiomycota; class Agaricomycetes; order Russulales; family Peniophoraceae; genus Peniophora; species Peniophora sp. CBMAI 1063. Next base: position 58,678 of record UWZB01000012.1, read on the forward strand.
CACGCTCTTAACCGTCAGCCTGAAACTAGCGCTCACCGGCCGGTGATCGCTAACGTCCGCCTCGTAGCGCCTGTACTGCCGCAACCGCACACGCTCAGGATTCATCGCGCGCCACAGCACACGGTCGCACCACGCCGGCGCTCTGCGCTTCTCGGACGTATCGTATACGTCCGAGCGGCGGTTGTACTTGTATGTTGGCGCGAAGGTGATGCCGCCCTCGAGGAAGCCGCGTAGACGGAAACCGCGGTTGAAGCGCATCTCTTTCGAGAGCTGGTCGTGCTGGAGATAGCTGAGGAAGTCGCCCTTCTCGACGGCAGCGACGATGGCGTCGCGGCGCGCGTCCACGCGGTAGTTGAGATCGCCGTTGAACTGCGGATCAAGCGTTAGGCGCCGTACACTCTCATAGACCAAGCATGCAGAGGGAGACTTACGAAGACGATCTCGTGGTCGAGCACGGTACTACCGTCACCACCGCCGATATAAGCGACGTCGTCGCGCTCGACAGTCTCCTCGCTCTCCTGGAACAGACCCTTGCCCTCGATGATAGCCGTCAGATCTGCATTGCGCGAGCGGAGCTTGTTCTGGCCAGCGGCGAGATGGGCGTTGACAAGCGCAATGGACGTATCGTCGATGGTCATACGGCAGACGATACCACCCTAATCAGAAACTCCACATGAGTATCGTTGAAGTTCGCTTATGAGCAGTGGGAGAGACGCACCTTGTTCCCGTACCGCCCGCCAACGCCGCGCTTCACCGTACTGACTCCGACATCCTTAATGCTCGTCCTTTCCCTCTGCCTGATCAACACACAACTGAACAGCCCGACCAAATTCTCCGTATGCACAACGATATACGGATCATTCGCATCATACGCCAGCCTAACAGCCTTCTGCAACGCCTCGTACCACCGCCTATACGCCGTCGTAGCCCTCTCATCCTTCGCACTACAAATCGCCGCGTCCGCGCCGTACCGCACCGTCTTGCGATCATGTGAACTAGAGCCGACGCCGCCGGCGCGGAAGACCTGACGCATGGTCGAGGATTTGGATTCGAGGTTGACGGTCTCTTGGAAGCCGAATGATATGATGTCGGGTTGGACGGGGGTGGAGGAGAGCATTTCGTGGAGGATGTTGACGGATGAGGCTGAGCGGAGGTCGTCGGGTCGTACGGCGTCGAGGTTCCAGGATACGATAAGCACTTCGAGGTCGCGGAAGGACGCAAACTCGGCTTCGCGCTTCAGGAGCTCTTCATCTATAAGTGCCGTCAGTACTTGGACTCTTGATCAACGCGAAGACAAACGTACCAAGCCAGTCAGCGCCTAACAGTCCGTCCCAGAACGCCATCTTCTCGTCCCGCCCACAACTGACGACCTTCATCCCCCTCCCCTCTCCAACGCCCACGACGTCCACCACAAGCCTCGAGATCGGCAACTCGTTATGCGCCGCCCAGCTCGCCGTCTGCACCCATGGCCGATGACTGACATCGTACGCGTTGATCCGTCCGCCGCGCCCGGTAGTCCAGAGCTTATCATGCACGCCTTCGAGCGCGACAACATCCGTAGCGCCGACCTTGACCACGTCGATGCACTCCGGTAACGACCCCGGACCGCCAGCCGTACTCCACACGCTCACGCATCCGCCCTCATGTCCCAAGAACACCTTATCTGTCTCGCTCGGCACAACCCCTCCACTCATAACCGCGCCGAGCGGTTCAGACGGCAGAACACTGCGCGGCGGCGCACCAGGCTGTCCACCCGTAAACACGTCGTAGATCCTGACAACCGGCCCCCTCGCATCCTTGTCCACCTCCTTCTCCTTCGCGCTCGTCCACACCCGCCCCCCAAACACCTTCACAAAGCTCTGCTTCTCCGAGATCCTGCACACCCTCGGCGTCGTCCGCGCCAATATCCCCGCCTCGTCCTCCGCGCCCGGCACCGGCTCGAAGATCAGCATCTTCCCGCCGTCGTCGACGGTGGCGAGAGCCGCGTGGTGCCGCAGGATATGCTGAACGCCCGAGGAATGCGCCGCGAGCTTCTGGCCAGCTACAACACCGAGCTGAACATCGAACTCGAAGAGATGCCCGTCCTTCGTCCCGATCCAGAGCCACCTCTTCCCGGCACCCTTCGCGCTCCAGCATAGGCTAGTGGCGACGAGCGCGCGGCCCGCAAGACCTACATCGCGTCCGTCGAGCGTGTAACGCGGCGTCTCTTGGACGTCGAGGTCGAAGATGCGTACGTGATGTTGGCCTGCGACAGCGTGGAGAGAGCCGGCGATGGCTATGGCCGCATTGTGCATGACATGAATACCGCTCGGATCGAATGCGTGTGGATGGGCCGCCGGTCGGCGCCTGCTCGCGCGAGATGTATCGGGCGCTTGCGTTAAGCGCGGGTCCTTCAGATCTTCATCACCGCTCTCGTCCTCGGAATCCTCCGAGCTCCCAGCGCTCGCCACGCTCCGCCTCAGCTCAGGCAGAGGCTCATGCAACCCGATAGTCCGCGTAGGTGGCGGCTGATGCTTGATCGCCTTACCCGCTGGCGCCGGAGGAACGGGTGCAGGCGACGGACCAGGCGGAGGCGCGACATGCAATGACGTATGCACGGGCGCTTGAGCAGCGATGGGTTGCGGTGCCGGATGCGCGTTATGATGAGATGGATGCGCGTGATGCGCCGGCGGGTGATGCGGCACCGTCCTCTTCGGCGGCGGACTTGCCACATACTCCTTCTCCCGCTCCCGCTCCCTTCCCGCATCCTCGGCCGTGCTCCTCCGGGCCGGCAACGCCGGCGGCTCGCTTAGGCCCGAGTTGATGGAGCTCGAGCTGTGCGTCGAATGCGTACTCGCGAGCGACGCGTGATGCCGAGGCGGTGGGCGCTTGTCCAGACGCGGCGGTGGAGGCGGGTGTGGGTTGTAGTCCCTCCCAGCGTTCGCGTTCCCATTCCCACTGACGTGAGGTATAGAGTCGCTCGACGAGCTACTGTCAAACGAGCTCAAGCTGCTGCCAGGTCCAGGTCGCGCAGCCGATCCGCCGTAGACCTTCACAGGACTGGCGAAGACCGTCTCGTCCTCGCTGCTCCCCACGAACTTGCTCCCGTGTCCCCCGCCATTCTCAAAGCCCAAACTGTTCCCAAGATCAGTGCCCGATCCTTGGCTACGGCGCGGGAGAGGTGGTGGTTGGGTCTTGCGGATTGGTACGGCGGGTGCAGGCGAGCCGAAAGGACTGTGGGCCGGCGCGGGAGACTGCGTCGGTGTACCGTTAAACGGTGAAGAGTGACCATTGTACGGAGAACGTGTGGGTGAGGGAGATTTGAGGTTCGAGTGGGATGAGGATGGTGTTAGTGGCGGACCGGGCGGCGGCGGCGGTTTGCGTTTGGCAGTAGTAGTTGATATTTCCGGCGATGAAGGCGCCGGAGACGATTGTCTAGAGACAAGATCAGGTTTCATTCTCAGGAAGTTGCGTCTCGATGGAGTAGAGTTCATTGCGCGAATCCAGAGAAAGAATAGAGACAGACAGTTCAGGGAAGTGGAGAAAGCGGTCGATACGATGCGGAGAAGAGAAGAGGGATCGCGCCCATTCCCGCCGTACACTTTAAACCAGATCTGGCGCGTACAGCGTTATCTATGGCTTTGCGCGCCGGCGGGTAGTGCGGGGTACGCGAGACAGCGGGGCCCGGCGGTATCCATCTCGTCGCATCCAACGAAGCGCAAATCATGGTGCCACAACCATCGAAGCACGGATGTCAATCTCAATCAGGCATCATTCAGATCCGCACACGGCGCGCTGGATCTGGCTTGACGTGCATACGTGACCACGCTCAAGACCCATGGGCATGGGCCGGCGGATGGCGGGGAGAGATGAGGGCGTGTGCGAGGCGAGATTCATCTCCCTGGGTACGCTATCTCATCTCCCTCTGTGCGCACATCGTAATGTGAAGGTCCTTGCGTAAGTCCGCAGGAATGAAAGCCTGGCCGCCGCAGCGCGCAGATGACGCAAAGATAGAACGTGGACAGACAGTGCTCGCATCTGACGCTGTCGCCGTCGCCGTCGACGCGGCTGTCCAGATCCAAGAGCCTCGACCACATTCCACAAATCCCAGAGACACAAAACATGAACATGCACTCACCCATTAAACCTGTTCCTCATGTCCTTCACACTCAAGTGTTCCTCCACCGGCCCTCCATTATTGTCCAAACTAAACCCCTCCGGTAGCGGCAATGCGCCCTTCCTCCCTCCCGCATTCCCGCCTACATCCGCAGCAGCCCTCATAAGCGGACTCGTCCCTGGACTCTTCCCATGTCCAGCTGGCGGTGGTGGTGGTGGAGGCCGTCGCTTGAGATCGCCCGAGCTACTGACATTCCGCAAGTGGTGGACATCGTCAGATGCAGTAGATGATACGTCCGACCCTGCTCGGCCGCGCGAAGGGAGGGGCGGAGGAAGAAGCCCGGCATCGCCATTCGATGATGTGAGGCTGACAGTGGACCCAGCGCGGGCGTGGTACGGATGTAGGAAGTTGTTGTCGTTCCCTATTGTTTGATCTGTTGTCGATGGATGCGCGGCATGGTGGGATGATGATGCGGACGGTGCTGAGTGAGGCGGCGTGGGTGTAGGAGTGGGCGGTGTAGGCGTCGGCGCGCGTGGTACGGGCGTCGTAGAGCGTATATACGACGTAGGCCGCGACCGGCTCCCAGACGGCACAGGCTGAACCAGCTGCTCATTCGAATGCGCGAGCTGCTCGAACTTGTTCCGCAATGAGGATACAGCAGGCGGCGGACCCGCGTCGATCTCGTCGTTGCTCATCGTGTCGTTCGTAGTCGTAGTTCAGGTGCAAGCGCAGATATGGCGATGATGTGTAAGGTTATGCTGAGCTGAGTGAGAAGTTGGCAGAACAGACAGAAGAAGGGTAACGGTGGCCCGAACGTCCGTCGCGAGGGTTCGACCTTTCGAGCGTTCGGCTCCATGCCATGATCGGCTCGCGTAAATCGTTCGATGCCCCTATTCAGACCTAGCCTCCTTCCCTGACTTGTGGGCGTCTATAGAACCCAAACTCGCTCTTTCTGGCCTTTCTTTCTCGTCCCACTCTCATAACTGCTATCGTACGTGCGTCCCTTCTGAACTCTGACGAGGCGCGCGAGCTTGAGGTATGACGAAGATGGGCGCCCATGCCCGTGGCCGAGCGCAGCCACAGCGCCTCCGTCTGCGCGTACAAGAAGCAACCAATCAGGCTAGGCGAGGGGCCCTAGCAGGCGCTCCGAGGGGTCGACCGGTGAAATACGTTCGCCCCATCCCTCGCCTCAGGGTAAATTATGCACCTCCAACGCTCAGTATAGACGAGACGCATACATAGTCTAAGACACTGCCAAGAATGATATGACAGAAGCTCAAGCCAAAAATACATCACAAATCACAGAACTCCGAGTCTGACTTTATTTGTCCAAACATTGATTCACGGACGATCGAAGCTGCAACTCTTCAAACAAGGCAACAAAGATGGATGTATAGTCCAGACCAGAATCCAGTCAGTCAGAGTGGTAATGCGTAGAAAAATGGGAGGAGAGTAAGTGATTAGATAAAGCTGAGCGGGATGAGACTGGGCGATGTAACAGTGAAAACGGGTCATAAAAAACGAGGAGGGGTATGCTAGAGATAAGGATCTGGCAATCGGCAGCATCCCAGTGAAGAGCGTCTATCGTTGCAGAGCAACGCGGCTGTATCTTACGGTCAACGTCTTACGAGGGTGCAGGAAGGGAAAGAGCAACTCACTCTTTGATGGTAGTGCACAGGAACCTGTAGCTACTCAGGTTACCTCTCACCCGGCGGAAATCGAGAGAGTATGTCCCGGCCAAGCGAGCGATGCGAGTAAGTTCAATTTCAAAGCGAACCTATATAATACTGTCAGCATTCAGTCAAAGTGCAAGGTACAAAGTTCGAGCATACTTCGTCGCCAACATCCGTGGAAGGATCACCATAGGCGGTGCTGGAGTCCACAAGGGACGTCCCATTCGCCTACATGCGGTAAGCAGCATCCTATCTCCTATTGGCATAGACTAGACAACTACGCACTGAAGAGTCCACCGAGCCATTCACAACTTGACCACTCCCCTGCTCAGGAACTGGCAACTCCGTCTTTCTATCGGCACCCTGACCAGCCGCGCTCCTTACCGCTATAGGCTTTCTTTTCAGCCTCGTACACTCAATCCTATACTCCCGAATATCCTGATTATCAATGCCGAGCGATGCGAGCGCAGCGCGTACGCGTGCTATCACGAGCGGGGGCGCTTCGGACGTGATAGCCGTCTGGTCCACCGCACCGTGATGCAATTTCATCCCGTTGTCCATCTTGGGCGCTTCGGGCGCGGTGCCGGCGTCCAGGGCCGAGGTACCCAAATAAGTATCCTGTTCAGAACGTGGGGTGACGCTGGCGTAGCTCGCGCCGCGAAGTGCTGCTGTATTCGCCGACAAATCGTCGTTGGCCAGCTTGCCAGCGCCCTTCGGCCGTGAAAGAAACCACTGCATAACTTTTCGTGTCTTCCTACTGCTTGAACTTGCAACATGTACAGACCCATGTACGGCGAGTGGACTACCCGGTACAGCGAGACTCCCCGAAGACGACAACGCATCATTAGCGCCGTTCCCGAGAATCCCCGGACCAGGGCGAGACGCCGGAGACGCGTGTTTGTCCGTTGAAGTGCTTGTGGGCGACTGTAGCAGTTGCTTCTCCTGGTTCTGAAGTGCAGAGGCCTCACGCCGTCTTGCGCGTGCTGGAACGGCCCGCCAGAAGTGAGCAGCGGGCGCTTGATGCTGCGTTACAGACGGCATTGGACTCGTATCTGTTGCGCGGAAATGTGATTCCCTACAGGTGGGATGATGGACTGTGAGGTCGCCGGCCGAGCGTGCTATGAAGCAAGAGGACTTTACCTTCCGTAGGAATTTGCCAACACATTTACGATTTTGCGAAACGAAGGCCGTTTTTCGGGGATGCCATCCCAAGCTGCCTTGATATGTATTGGTGGATGGGATAGGATAGACAAATTACGAGTCACTATACTTACCTTGATAATACCAGCAATCGGAGAGTCGTTCGAAGGATTGTCATACGGTGCTGGTAGAGGTGGCCTTTTCTTTTGCACTGCGGATGAAGAATCAACTTATGCATTGCATTCATCGCGTTGATTATAACAAGGAGTCGCTCACCGCATACAAGATTAGTCAAAAGTTCGGTGTTCCCGGCTAAAGATCCCCAAGGAGGATCACCCCGTTTCAGAATTTCCACGCATACTATCGCAAACGCGTAGATATCAACTGGCTTGGTGAGGTCCGTGATCAACCCTGACAAGGCCTCGGGAGCCAGCCACATCAAAGTTCCGCCTGCACCTAAAGTTGGCGTTAGTTATAGAGCACCATACTTTGAGGCATCAAGAGTACACACGAGATATAGACAAGCCCCGATCCGTGATCGTGGCGAGGGATGTTTCGAACCTAGCCTGAGACTGCCCAAAATCCGCCACAATGCATCGTGAATCGTTGTTGACCAGGACGTTCAAGGCCTGCGAGAAACTTGTCACCGACGTATCGCGTTTCAGAAACGTTACTTACTCGCCTTGAGGTCGCCATGCTTGATACCTCTCCCGTGCAAATATTGCATTGCCTGGGCGATGTCCAGCATCATCTGAGTCACATCAATTGGTACACCAGCTGGGATTCCTTTCAGATAGCGAACGAGGTTTCCGTTCCGGTAGTAAGGAGTGATAACTGGACTGCGGTTGGCTGATAATCATAGACGGATGTGATGGACTACTTACTGAACCACGGACGAGGGCAATTTGATGAGCTCGTGCCAATGAAGGGTATAACATGCGGGTGCTGGACGTTCATACATATCATAAGTTCTTTGACGAAGAGCTCGCGCGAGATATTCGCGTTAAGCTCCTTGATCGCAACGACACGTCCTCGATATGCGCCCTTGTAGACTATACTGAAAGCACCGCGACCAATCTGAGCGGACTTCTTCACCTCATCGTGCGAGATCGCCATTGTAAGAGGTTCGGTTTGGGACCTCTGACTTAAACGTGTAAGCGCTTCGACGCTTGCCGTCAAGAATTCGCGCTCAAGATCGTCCAGATCGGGGAGGGGATGATCATCATAATCATCCACGAAAGACGTCACACCGGGATATCGTCGTGATCCAGATCTAATCGTGACAGCTGGACCTAGAGACGCTGCTGAGTAGGTGGCAGTCATCAATTTCTGGTCTGGCTCACCAGCTGCTTCGGGCCAAAGAAGGCGTCCAAGAACTTTGACGATCATCTCGGCCTTTTCCGCGTGATCTACTCCTAGAATTTCCAAGACTGCGCTATCGTCACCTCTCTGCAACGCCTCGTGTAAGCACTCTCGCAAGTCTTCACGATCATCGTCACGATCCCGTGTGTCCTGTCTTCTCGTCTCCCCGATGTGTACAATGCTGACTTCAACCTGTTGATCGTGAGCGCTTACGATCGAACCTTGACGAGCGATGCCACGTACTTGGAACAAATTCATAGCATACACAAGATCCGAATTGCATCTGGCGATGTCGTCGCGATCTTCATTACGCTGTATGAGGCTTCGCAAGACATTCATGTCCTTCATACGTAGCAGGAAGTCAAGGACATTGTTGAACGCGCTGGATTTGGTGATCAGTAGAAACTCCGCGGGGTAGGTTCCAATACTCACCTGTGCAGACCTTGTAGCGGTCCCTCTAGTACGGCCTGAACCTCGCCTCCAGCATCTCGCACGCGCGCGTGCACGGTGATAATCATGGTTGCGCAACGCTCAGTCAGTCGCAGACAGGCCTTCCGATTTGCCTGGAAGTGCAACATGAGTACAACGTCGCGGCATGATATAAAGCGACGCACTTTGATCAAACGAGCAGCATCCCAGATATTCAACAATATGGAACCGACCGCATCCAAACCCGGGATAGGTGCAAGTTGGAGCAGTCCCTTCCCCGAGGCTAGTATATCATAGGCGACATCAGGCGCTATCAACCAGATGGACGCAGTAGCGCGTTGGACTTTCTAGGTGCAGGTTCCCGCCATCAGAAAACGCCGCCTGAGTTCATGCTACATAGCAAACGCACCGCCTTGACTTCTCGAACGCGCTCCTCGTCGACTTCCTTCCTCAGCGCGGCTTCGGCGTCGTCTTGAGTATGATCAAAGAGCCGTCGCAATGCAGGAAGATGTATGGATACAATTCCATCCTCATTATCGACCTTATCCAGAGCATTCTGCGAGCTGTCAGTTGAGGATGCTCAAATCATCGAAGGATACGACGTACGCTTATGAGATCGCGAGCATCAGTGACTTTTTTGGCGCGTTTTGAGTATGCCATATGTGCTGCCCAACTTATAACCCTCTCGTAGTCAACGGGTAAGGCGAGACAACAAGCCAGGACGGGGTAGATGAGAGACAAGAGGAAGGACTGATAAAACAGAGTTCACACGCTGAAACGGGTTATCCGATGGACATTGCGAACGCCTCGTGCTGTGGCTGTGCCGAACTGGCGCTCGAAACGTGAGCAAGTTTCTGAAGAAGCGAGGGCCTGTCAACGATGTCGCTAGGGGCGAGTAATTTCATAGCGGAGTATATCGGGCTAACGGAGTGAGGCAGTCTCAGACACAGTGTTATACTGAATGAAGATAGTCCGGTAGTAGGTACACGACTGTTCAGCGAACGGCGCGACAACATCGTGGTGGTGGACGGGAAGCCTCGGAGCCTTGCTCGCGGCTCGCCGTAACACTTGTGACAGAACGCGTCGTCAGTCACAACAAGAAGCGAATATCAACGTAGGCACTCCGGGATGGTTCAGGCAGGGCCATTGACTCGTTGTGATGGGCGAGCTACTCGAACTTGTTCTGTAGCGATAATGCAGCGGGCTTCGATTTTGTCATTGCGCCTTGCTTTGAGGCAGCGCTGCGCGGTCACAGTGGTTCAGTTGCAAACCAACAATGAATCAAGCTAGGCTGGGGGATCCGGCGGCTACGAGCCTCACTACAGTCATGCGCGAATACTGATAACAACCATCTACGTAAGCGTATGCAATGTAGCAAAGAATACCATGCCGTCCTGCTCCCGAGTACTGTATCGCTCGGTCACAAGCCCAGCAGGCTCATGGCCCGCCGCGGCCAGACTACTACAAGGCGATAGGTCCTACAGGATGGTCTGCTAAAGTACAGGGTTTCAACGCTGCATACTTGCAGCTATGGTGCACATTCAAGCCACAATGGACACAGCGCATCTGCGAAACCCAGAGCCTGTCTCCACAGCTATCGCAGTTCGTTCGACATTCCAAAACGGGCAACTGGAGAAACTTATGCGTAGACAGTGCCAGTGACTTGATAGACTTAACGTCGTCCCCCTGATTCTGGATCTTTTGTGAAACGACCAACTCTGATGGGCGGTGTTCGCCCATATGTCCTAACATGTATGACGCGGTCTCACGCGCGATGCTAGCGCGCAAGCGCGCCGTTGCCGGTCGTGATAGTGCAGCAGTATTGGTGTCATGCGACTCGGAATTTCGATTTTTCAATATCGACCGGGGGCTTGACGGCATAGTATTGACCAGCGCAGGCGTTCGCTTCGTTCCTGATATCGGAGCGAACTTGGTGGGTCGCAGGGCGCTTTTCAGACTTGAAGAGGGAACCAGCGGATACGTGGTTGATGGCGGATGCGAGTCTAGCGCTGGGAGTGGTAGGGATGATGCGGTATCTCCAAGAGTTAACATCCCTTTTTTCTCAGACGTCAAAGCAAAGGTGCTGGGCGGATGCCGCAGAACTCGTTTCATGATACCGCTAGACTTGAAGTCGAATATGCCTCGGAAAGAGTCAATGCGGCGTGCTATATCCTCGAAGGGAGGTCGCATTTGCGGATCACGCTCCCAAGCCATCTGGACGCATGAGATCAGCCGTCGAAGGCCAAGCAACATGGCATAGACATGCATACTTGGATGATGCGCGCGGCATGGTGATCGAAGGATGGAGGTAGATCAGGCCGCTTGTTCTCAACTACAAGCAGCCCAATTCGTACGTCAATGAAGAGTCGACATGAGCAGATTCAAGGCTTACCGCATACAAGATGGCGTATGATATTATCATCCGCCAACGGCCAGGGAATGGCGCCTTGGTTAACGATTTCGGCGCACAGAATACCAAAGGCATAGACATCGGCTCCTGGCGTGAGACTTGCAACTGCTCCCATGATGACCTCAGGTGCTTGCCATCTCACTGTCCCACCTGAGTATAGATTCAGGATTATGACACTTGACAGTCGACCTATGACACGTACGGGATGGAGGTGAGGCGCTGAGACGGAAGACTTCAGATCTCATCTCGCTTTGCCCAAAGTCGGCAATGATACAACACAATGAGTCGTCTACGAGGATGTTCGATGCCTGACGATTGTCAGTATATGATGCTTAAGAAGATGATAGCAATGAAGAGACAAACCTTCAGGTCACCGTGCAAGACGTCTTTACTGTGTAAATAGGACATTCCCTGAGCGATCTCATGCATCATCTTCAAGTGGTCTGTCTGAGACGTCTTGCGATCGTGAAGGTAATGGGCAAGATTCCCGTGGCGGTAGTATCTGCTGACCACTGCTCCAAGAAGTCAGCGGTGATCTCGGTTCAACACTGATGGTTGCTCACAGAACCAAGGAGGATCGCTGGTGGCAGAGCTTGCTCCCAGAAGTTCTATGACGTTCTGGTGTCGTAGCTGTATCCAGATGTTCACCTCGCGGACGAAGAGGCTGCGTGGGGTAGTGTCCGCGAGCACCTTGATGGCGACAGTCCTTCCACGGCATCTGCCCTTGTAAACGTCGCTAAAGAACCCAATACCGATCTTCTTCTCTAGGTCTATCTCGTGGCGAGTGATCGTCCAACTCGGAACACTGAGGTCGGCTCCTTGACTGAGACGTGTCAACGCGGCAATGCCAGTCGTGATGAATTCGCGGTCGAAGTCGTCCAGTCCGTGCGATGTGCCCAAGTCTTCGCGCGCCGTGAGTACTCGCCCTTCCGATCGTTGCTCCATGTCGCCGTCGGCAGACACCGTCAGTATCGACTGAGTGTACTGGTTTGGAGCTGATGGCTGATTAGAGAACGTCAAGAACGGCCCAGAGAGTACACGCACTTGTGACTCCAACATGTAAAGCACGTTGCAAAGTACTGATAGCCTCCGGCATCTCGTCCCGTCCGATCTGTAGCACTTCTATCATAGCAAGATCGCTACGCTGTTGCAGAGCAGTTCTCAATAGCATCCGCAAGTCTGCGAGATCTGCTCTGCGATCGCGTATGTTCTGGTCACGCCTGTAGCTCGACAAGAGGATATGGACTTTGGCAGAGTCCAACATCGTTTCCTCTCCGGAAACTTCAAAGGCCGATCTCGACGATGCCGCGGAAAGAGATGCTAACATCCTGTTATCTTCCTGTCGACGCGACTCGCTCTCCTGGACAAGCTTGAGCGTACGGATCTGGACTTGGAGCTGAGGATGAATCAGTAAGCGGTGGGCCCGCATCTTCAATGGAACAGCGACAGACACTGAACATCTGGAGAGCTGCGTTGAGAGAAGTGTCGCAATCGGAGATCTCGCGCTGATCTTCTGTTCGTTTCAGGTATCGTTGCAAGAACGTACGTCGTGTTTGTTTGAGGAGGGAGGAATACACCCCGTTGAAGGCACTGGCGCCATGGCGTCAGCGAGAAGAGAAAAGATCACGAACTGTAGGAACACACCTGAGCAGTGCACGCAGGGGATCGGCTAGTTCAAGTGCGGGGTTTGGTCCCGCTAGCTGAACCTCTCGTCGAACGGATATCAGCGTCTCAGCGCATCGTTCAGTGAGACGCAGATAAGCTACTCTGTTGATCTGTTTGGAGGAGGATAAGTCACCATGATCTTGTATGTGCTGGAAAACGCGTACCTCGATCAACTCGACGGCTTCCCATATGTTCAGCAGAATAGACCCCGCCATGCTCAACGCCGGTATAGGCGCGAGCTGTAGGAGATCGACTCCAGTGGCTAGTGCGTCATGACCGATGGTGACTGCAGCGCCTGCTATAGAGGCCGTTGCTTCAGACACGCGCTAAGCAAGTTGAGCATCTCTACGGACTTCAGGGACCTTGAAGACGCACCTTCTTCGTTCTTTGAAAGCTCTGGACTTCTTCAGTAGAGCTGATCAAGCTGTAGCGTTTGCGCAATGCAACAGAAGAATGCTGAGGGGGGCGCAGCATGTTTCCTACATCTGGGAAAACTCGTTACGACCGAGTAAGCGCGACTCGTGAGAGGTACCCACGAGGTGTCCGTGACTGCGGCTCGATAACTGCGGATGAAGGGAGGGTCGGGACAGAAGGTCAACAAGCGAGGCTGTCGCGGCTGACGAGGAGAGGGGCGGAGGGGCAACAGATAGTAGCCGAGTGTAGGCCTTGAAGTACGTGCCGCCAGCTTAGGCGTGAGAACGCCCTTCATTGCAAAGCGATGTTGATTGATGAGTATTCGTGAGGGCGAGGACTGGGCGAGGGAACGCGAATCCCGACAGCGGAAAAGCTGTCCGAGAATTCCACGGTTTAGCGCTCAGTATTGAAGGATACTTGACTTCGAGGTTGCTGCTATCAGCAACCTCTCAGACTCTGCGACATAGAGATTGTCAAGGGTCATCTTTTGCCATCGTTTCACAAGGCGCGACAAGCCGCACTGGAGCGAGCTTGTCGACGAGAGGAGAGGACGTAGCACAGCAGAGAAGTTGGATAGCATCACCCTATACTGGCTAGATTCAGGACCCATCCATTGAGGTCGGCGTAGAGTGTCACACTGTCAAATTCTGACGCCCGCGACGGCGTTGTGACGTGCAGGTCGGCGGCAATCACCGCTTCCGGAACGCGCCCGCGCTGATCTGAGTTGCGGCGAACCACCATTTTAAGCTCAATCCGTCAGTGTATGCCTCTCTCATCCATTGTGCGGGGCGTAGCTAGCAGTAGGCAGCTAGCAGAAGGCTTTATCGGTGAGAAGACCAAGGTTGACCTCTCCAATCTCGAGGCGCTGACGGACGGTCCCGGTCACGGCAATCACCGCTTACCAACGTGACCGCGTTGATCGCACCTCGCAATTGTCGCCTTTACCATGATGTTCACGGATGTTCATGCACATGCGCAATTCTTGAATCATTGCTCAGGCTACTAATGACCGGAGCGCTAACTACTGCTACCTTTTGTATGGCTTTGAATCACGAGTCACAGTCTATGGGAGGAACAAATGGCACCCGCTAGCGCCCGCTAAGATCATATCTGTCTTTTGTTCTCTCTCCGGGCGTTGTTGTTCATCGCCACCGTGAAATATGGCTTCATCTCATTTCTACCTTCCACCTACCTCCCACCTTCTCGTGACCCCCGATCTCTTCAGGCGTCATGAGCGACTCATGGCAAGCCCTAGCTGGAGTTCGGCTGACTGCTACTGGTGCGGCTACGTCGAGCGTCGAAGAGCGCACGCAGTACCTTGACACGGAGGTTCGGACTCTCGAGGGCATACTGGCACAAGCAAAGCAGCTTCAAAACGCGATCAACCCCTTCGCCTCTCTCCCTGAAGAGATCCTCCTCTATATCATGACTCTTCATCGTGATGCAGCCTCCGCATACCGAAGCGTCTCATACCATCTGGCGGACGGTGCGCTGGTGAATCCAAAGGACGCCTGTTGGAGCTGTCACTCTTCCACGTTATGGACGAGCATTGCATGCGTCTGTCGTCGCTTCAGGGACGTAGCCCGTGCGCCTGTACTCTTCACAGAGCTGTCCGATCGCAGCCTGCCTCCGCAGCTTATTATGCGCTCCCTCGAGCGCTCTCGAGCCACTTCGGCCGGAGCCGCTCCTCTCACTCTAACGCTCGGAACTTCCTCCTACGAGAGATGGGCAACCGAGGAGAATGGTCTCCTCGACGAGATTATAACACACCATGCCCGTCGCATACGCACCCTTGTCCTGAGAGACTACACCTTTCGCGCGACTCACACCAAAGGAAAACTTGTAGTACAAGTTCTGCGGCCCATGTGGCACAAGCTTTCTGGGTTGCACCACCTATCCATCTATATCTACG
The DNA here is from genome assembly GCA_900536885.1 of Peniophora sp. CBMAI 1063. Lineage (NCBI taxonomy): Eukaryota > Fungi > Basidiomycota > Agaricomycetes > Russulales > Peniophoraceae > Peniophora > Peniophora sp. CBMAI 1063. The sequence goes on from UWZB01000012.1 coordinate 73,779, forward strand.
TCGCGCCAGGCAAAATTCATCGCATGCGAATCATGGAGCTGGTTGGCATGGATGGACGCATGATCAGAGACTGGGCACCCCCTCCATCTCTTGAGAGCCTGGAGCTAGTCGGCATCCCTTTCAGCTGGGAGATCGGGATGTACGATAACCTGCTCAGCCTCACGCTTCAGACGATGAACATAATGTGCACGGATCTAGTCAGTGTACTCTGCCGCATGAAGCGGATTGAACACATAACGTTCACCGAGGTTCAAGTGCTTTCCGATCCCGCTGTCTCCAACACTGTCGACGTGAAGTTCTCTCCTCCGCCTTCGCTGAGAACATGGCATGCATCCATCGTTAGACATCGTACCTATGATCTCCTCCTGAAGTTCATGCGACCTTCCACATCCATCACGTACACCCTAGACGTGCATGGCGATCCGGATTACTTGGATAACAACATCGCGCATTTTCTTTCGAAGCACTTCGATAGCCGCTCTACGTTGCCGCCAGCACTTTCAGCTCAGCTCAGCGTGAGAGCCGAGTGTAGCTCTACGGCCAGCGCCAAAGATAACGTCCATGTTGAAACCGCGTTCTCTCGTGGTCTGGGCCGAGATGCGACCCCTGCCATTAGGATCCACTACACGTATACTCCACTCGAACGAGACAAGGATACATCTGAGAAGAAGGGGTATGAGCCCTCATGCTACTTGATCGGTTTTTTCAAGAGGACATGGGCGTGTATCTTCCCTACCTTTCACACGGTCATCGAACTATCCCTCGACTGCGGTGCGTACTACGACCATCACGAGCTGTCAGACGCCTTTGACTGGTTTCCACGCATCACCACCCTGCGTACTCCTCAAGATACGCTACGAACCGTGCTCACGATGATGCTCGAGAGTGGAAGGATGGTCCCCGAGATAGAGACGCTGGACGTCTTGCCCAGTCGATACTACGGGTTCGAATCGTCGAAGTTCACCATCGAACTGATGCGCCAATGGTTGCGCACGCGCGGAGAATATGGCAAACTTCCCACAGTGCTCGTACCCTCGGAGCTTGATGCTACGTTGGCTACCCATTTGGGGAAGAATTGGAGATCTCGGCATGCCCAGTAGATCTGCGCAGTGTATGTTGACTTGGCTCTATTTCTCTCGTTCGTCATGTAGTCACGTGCACTGTAGTAATTGATGGACATCGCGAGCGGCATGAGAACGCAACGGGCTAATTTTCTGACTGGACTTCCCATAGTATATGACAGGTCGCTCACATACAGTGATATTGCGTTGATGAGGAGCGTGATGAAGCGCTGGGCGGCGACGCGCTTCTTTGGCCTTGACCACCATGAGCTACTCAATAGAGGCCTTGGGAATCGGCCGCATGTAAGTCTTTGAGCGGTGGCGCACCAGTGCGATCGAATGCATACGCCGTTCAATGGGAGCTCCATCATGATCTTGTGATCTAGGATTCTATCATCACAATGCAAGCGAGCCATGGTAAGATCCAATAGATGATATGTCGAAGTCCATACAGGCATACAATGGTCACTTACGGGCCTGGATATAATCTTGCACGGCCTCTTCAAAATCGTCGTTACCTTCGACCCAATCTATCGTGGAAGTGTTAGGCAAAGCTGTCCGCAACTTACATCGTAGCTGCGTATACGTACCCTGCAGAAGCGGCCAATGCTCCTCTTTATAATGCTTCTTGGCATGTTCTCGAATAGAGTTCGAAGCCAACACGTAGGCCTCCCTCCGAGACATACACGACTCTGGCGCTATGTCTCCGTTCTCTTCGACCCGACGACCATCGTCCCATAGACGATCGGCTAGCACGTCGGCATGTGTATAGAAAGTCGATGCAGGGTAGCACTTGCGCTGGTTTCCGAGCTTCTTCGCGTACACATGGATAAGGTCTATTCCGAGTGCGCGATTAGTGAAAGCTGGGTGTTTATGCTGGTATCGACTGACTAGGTCTCCATGCACTAAGTTCGAGCATGAACTGGTGAAGCTCGGAACAACCGAAAGTGACCTCGTCCGGTTCTATATCATCCCATCGTAAATTGCTAAAGGCAGGGGACCGTTTGCACGTGTGCTCCTCCGCGTATTCAAAGTTGGCGATGCATGGGCCTGACCCGCTTGAGCTTTTCAGGATGTTGTCGGCGTATTCAAGGTCGCCGTGACTGATACCGGCCTCATGTATCGCGAACATGATCGTCGCCAGCTGCATGCTGGCGGGGGAAGTGAGCCTGAGTACGATTGGGGCCCACCGAATCCACTCACCGCATCAGGGGACCGGCTACCTCCTGAAACTAACTTTTTCATTTTAAACCCATCTAAAGGCTCCTAAATTAGAAGAGATTAAGGGACACAAAATTAGCACCGATTAGAGGCTGTTAGTACCTGGCGAAATTCCTAATCGCTCCTAATCGCTCCTAATCGGCCAGATCGGGCTTTGGTGGACCGCTCGAGCAAGGAAATTAGGACGCCGTAAGCAGGCTTTGGAGCGTCAAAGATGGAGTTTAGAGCCCTAAAAGTCGAAATTAATGAACTCGAAGGTAGCATTCAAGTCGCACTCGTACCGTAAAAGTACCGGTTAGAGACTATAAGTGGTGCTTCGCCAGTCGTTAGCGCCGGTTTTGGAGGGATGAGCTGACAGATGTTAGCAATAAGATGTAGTGATCTGTTCGTTAGTACCGTGTGCATGCACTGTGAGGTCTGATTAGTCGCGGTTAGAGTGAGTTTGAGGGCGCATATACGCGGTTTTCCGAGCGCTTAGAATATGTTAGCAGCGCAATATACCTGGTTATGAACCTATCAGCTCGCAGTGAGATCACGCGATAAGACGAGAGATAGCGCAAATAGTAGCATTGTGCATCGCTATCGTAAGAACGTCTACGCGGGGGTCGTGATGGAGCGTAAGCACCAACCCCGAGGGTCGTCAGCAGATCGTGAGGGGGGAGAGCAATACTAGGGATGGATGTAAGATATCACAGAAGATCGGGAGAGCAAGAACAACGTGAGTGGTGATGGGCGTGAGCGGGGGGAGATGGTAGGGATGACGAGGCGGAGGCGGTTGGGCGCGGTCTATAGAACAGAAGGGGAGACGAAAGCGGCGGTTGAGCGCGAAGACGGGCGAAACGTCAAGTCGCCGAGAGAAAAGATATATAAAGAGTTACTGTAACGATACACATCAGACTGTGAATGGTAGTCAAGAAAGAATGGACGTACTAGGGCTCCATAACTGATCTACTTGCCTGTACTGGAGGCGCGGGCGCGCTGTGCGAAGTACGCAAGAGTGTCCTCCTTGCTCTCTTGCATGGCTTCGGTGGTGCCGTAGTCAGGCGCCGCCGCCGGAGGCAGCCAATTCCTTGAAAGACTTCGGTTCAGCGCCAACACAGCACGAAAAGATATCTACTATGAACAACTCACGACGCCTCCTGGAATATCCCGATGAAAATACCCTCCTGAGAGCCGGGTTTCGACTCGGAGATCTTGTCGTCATGAGACTTGTATATCGGGCCGAGTTCGTCCTCGTTGATGGCGCCGGGGGAATATTTTCCGTTTACGTAGCTACGGATAGCGACTTCGAGCTAACAGCACACGGTTTAGTGTATAATGTAGAGATAGAGGGAGAAGAACACGTACCATCGTAGCTGCGAAGGCTACCATCGGCCGAGGTACCAACTTCTGGGCGTGTTTGGGGTCCTCGGGCGTGTCTTCCACCGGGAATTGCGAGGGCTGGAACTTGAGGGAGCCCTTCTCCTTCGCGAGGCCCATTAAACCGCGGGCAACGTATTCGGAGATGTACGGGCTGCTGTACGGGAACTTCTGATCCAAGGGGGAGATCAGGAATTCCACCTTCACGTCTTCATCGCAATTGCCCTTGCGCTGCAAAAGTAAGTTAGATGATGACAAGGGCGAATCGCAACATCACGCACCGTCAGTTTGCCCGCGTGGACGAACGCCTGTTTCTCCAATAGCGCCAGCGCGGCATTCTGCAGGCGGATCGAATCGTTCTTGGTAGGCTTGTCCTTGAGAAACAACTTCTTGAGCTCGAAGGCGTCATACTTGTCGACCATGTCGCGCCCGATCGTGACCAGACTGTGCCGCTGTGAAGAGCGACGTTCCCAGACCGACCCCATCTAGCAGTGCAGATCCATTGGTAGCAGTCAATGACAGACTAGTTAGGTGCGTTAGTAGAGAAAAATGACAGGTGATCACCATGCAAGTTGAAGTATTACTATTATTGTGGCACCGGGCATAGGGCAGACAGGCTCCTCCTCCTAGCTCGAGTGCAGGTGTACCATAGGCTTGCAATGGCCAAGATAACGCAACACTGCTGTTGAGCAGGAGCACCGAGCTCAGGTGTAGTCAGAAAATCACCGAACGGCCAGTCGCAGGCACCGGGGTGAATGGGCTCAAAACACCGGCTGCGGAGTACGGTGCCATCCCGGGACTCAGATGGTTTGGAGCCGAGTCCAACATGCGCCAGACCAGCGGCGTTTTGTTGCTATAAATGCGGACGGGAAACTCGACTCTCACATTCGCCATGCAAGCCCTATGCTGGGGCTATTAAGCATGCGGGGTTTCTTGGTGTATTGACCTCCCACGGCCCTATTGCTTCAAATGCTTTGGTTGAGATCACGACCTTACGATTGATACAGTTTCCATATGTTCAGTACTTAGTTTTAACACACACTGAGCAATCAAGCCATCAACTTCATATTGATTTACCTGCCAGTAATATATAGATGTCACCCTACTCATGCATATGAGAAGCATCTCCAAGATGCCATGTACCCTGGCCTCTTGCTGCTCTAAACGGCACGACCTAAGAGATGCGATTATTGTGTGTTAATCCACTGACGCGGGAACAGCCTACCATTTGCATCAACCAGATGCTCAGGATACATGGTCACACCTGCACCCTCAAGCCTCCACAGAAAGTCCATGCGTCGAGCCAACTGAGGCTTGTGCTCCCTCTCTTGCGCCGGCATTAGGACGGGAGGCACGGCCCCGGTGCAAGAGCCTTTGGAGGCCTTTTCCCAGAAACACGGCAGGCAAGCCTTTGCCCCTCGCCAATAACAACGGCGGTCGAGTCTCTCACATACGCTGCATCGCACCTGGAGGATGTCTTCAGTTGATGGAGGCTAGCGGTACAAACATAAACATGGCCTACCTGAAATTGTGCTGTGTGTCCAGTAGCGTCCACCAGACACCCATGCATTGCCGGGTGCTCCCAGATCAAAGCATCTGGGATAGATTGCCCCGATGGCCAGTGTAAGAGATCCTCAACAAGCTGGTTTAGGTCCTCAATGCGCCAGGTGATCTCCCCCTGAAACTCGCGCGGAGCAAGCCAAGGTGACACAAGCCTCCTACTGGCTGCGGCAGCTGTACTCCCGACCGACGCCTGCATATCGGGCGACGAGTTCCGTCTGACACCAAGCCCGGCGTATGCGCCAGTCTCAGCGAGCGATCCCGCGACGAAGTCGAAGTTTGAGGCGCTTTGACTGACCACGCCAGTGGGACTCGCCTGGAGCGAAGGTAGGATATTCGGACCGAACAGTCGCAGAGCGCTGTCGTAGATGTCCCGGCGGCGCATCGCGCGGTCGCTAAGAATGTTATCTGCCAGCGATTCAGCAAGGTCGTACTTTGAGAATAGAATGCGAAAGAATTCACCGGCGGCGAGCCACCACTGCAATGGACCGAGGCTACCGTTCTCGAGCACCGCAAGGGGTTCGAGTTTGGGCTGCCCCATCGCACTCCTCAGCGTACGCATGTATCCCAACATTTCATCGGGGTCTTTGTCGTGAGTGAACCTATGAATGGCGCCGACGTCCGAGGAAGGAGTGTGGATTATCGACAAAGCCTGACGGTTTATTAGTATGGCACTGCGACCAGGTCGAGGGCCCCCGCACCTGCTCAATCGAGACAAACTCCCAAAGCAACTGCATTTGCGACGCCTGAGAACCCGAGGATCCGACAGGAAGAGCGAGAAGGCTATCCAGAGCCGAGAGCAAGCGGAGCAACGAGACCGCCGCTGATGACTGGGGGTCTCCTCGGTAAAAGTCCTCAAGTTCAGCCTGGAGCAAGGAAGGGGTGACCAGATCACCCATAAAGCCTGAGCCGCATGCACGAAAAGCGCGCTGGTCCATGACAAAAGTTGCGCTTGAGACAGGGTTCGAAACAGCAGAGTCCATGGCGGTACTGAATGCGTTCAACAAGGCTGAGTAAATCAGCAGCGACATGTGACAGCTCTGTGACTTTGTCACGTGTACCCGACACCTTAGTAGCAACTATCTAGTTCATCGATCATCTCACGCACGGCGAACATACCCTAGGCTCGCGAATAATTCGGCCAGAGAGCCAATGGTTTTGGGTTCTACAACACACCCTTGGCGGAGTGGTAGTAGAGCGGTGCTCGCTGCGCTTAGGGTGGCCGGTTCGAATCCACTCCACCGTGGCGGTGTTTTTTTTACTCTGACGGCTTAAACAATCTCGCCGTTCTTGACCGATTTAAGAGACCCACATACCCGCTCTTAAGCGGCAGGCACAAGTTAGCAGGCTGATCGCAGCAGTTCCTGAGATCTACGTACCAGCACAATATGTTGCTCAGCGGATGGCATAGCCGCGCGCAGTTGAAATACCGCGATTTACAAACACCGTGGTCCAGCTGTACCGCACCCTCGGCAAGTGTGAGATCAGCAAGTTTATGAATATGCTTCTGTAAGAGAAAATCACAACGTATGAAGCTAATTCAAGGAACTCAGATTCTACACTAGTTCTAACGCTAATCTGCTCGGCCGTTGCGTTTGCGCCGTTTTCTACCCCCTTGGCTCATCGACGACGTGGGAGGTAGAGGTGAACTAGATCGCCGGCGCACGCCGCGAGCTTTTGACGGTGCGGCATTGGGGCCTGGAGTCGGGGCTCTAGAACGCGCAGAGATGGGCGGCCGCGGCGAAGGAGAGCGTGCACCAGCGGCGCCTGCCAGGCGAGAGGGTCCGGCGATTGGAGATCCCGAAGGCTCGTCGTCTTCGGCGTCGTCGATGAAAGATACCGGTCGCAAGTCTGCGGTCAACGCGCGCCCGCGGTCCTTTCGAGGAGCCTTAGCGCTCGGCGCCGGGGACTCGGAGCGCGCGGCGGCAGAAGCGTCATCGGGATCAGACGCTTCGGAGTTGCAGTCTCCGTCGATGCCGTAGGTCACGTTCGGCGGCGGTGCAGCTGCGCGGTCCAGCAGCGCCTGCGGCAAAGTCAAATCGGCGCCTTGCACACTCGCCGCTGCACGTAAGACGGGGTTGGTGGCCATCCTCGCCAAGATCCACTGCAGACGATCTAGCTCAAGTATCTCGCTTTCCGTGGTCGCGAGTAGGGAACGCCACGTTTCGAGGTTACGGGCTTCGCGCTGGAGCGAGATGTCCAATTGAGCGCCGACGGTGGCACGCAGCCTGGAGATCTGCTCGGAGTAAGGCGGCGCCGCAACGCGCGAATCTCCGAGGTGACGGAGCCATTGGTTGAAATGAGCTTAGTGAAGGAGGCGTTAGATTGAGTCCTCAAGGCGAGCAAGACGCTGACCTGAGTTATGCAGCCCGGCGCTGGAGAACGCCGCAGGAACCGGAACATTCACCGGGATGGGCAAAGACGCTCGAGTGTGATCCATCACATACGGTTGGCGCCTGGGGATGTTCGGCATCCGCGGCCCGGGTTGTGAAGGCGCGGGCGGCACCGGCGGCTCTTGATGATTCGTGTGAATGACCGAACCGCTCAAGCGGGCTACGGGCGAACCTGGGGAACCCATCTCCACGTCGCCCTCATGATCATCAATGCCGCCTTCCGAACTCGTCTCATCGTCCTCGCTGCCCTGAGCTGCTTCAACCGGAGGGAATAACGGGTCGTCCTCGCTTTCGCTGCTATGTGGCGCGTCCCCGCCCTCCGACCAAGAATCTTCATCGCCGGCACTCATTCCTTCCTCATTGCTGCTGGAAAGAACAATTGCCTCTTGGAGGCTCAAGCCCGCCATGATGATATTCTGGCGGAGAAGGAGAGAGCGGACGACAAATGCGACAGACAAGATGGTTCGAGTGAAAGAGGCGCGGAAAGCGCACGTCCATCTCACCCTGACTGATGGCACTTTTCGGGAATTCGCGACGTTGACACGGCGACTTGGCGCCTGAGGCGCAATGTCGGATGTTATAGCAAGAACAGGACACCGGGCGCATCAAGATAGGGGCTGGGCATGAGCGAATGGCGCGTTGTTCATAAGCGCGCATCAAACCATATGTCGGCGGGCGCTTTCAACTTGAGCGCGGGCATTCCAAGTTGAACGCCTTTCATTCTTACCCACATCGACGCTCCCCGCCCAGCACCGCCATGGCCCCTCGAGTTCCCTCCTCCGCCGCACAAGAGGCTACCGATAGGGTGCGCGCCGTTGCTCGGGCTCGCCAGATGTGCGGCGAAGGGTCCTTGACAGACATCGTCGACCCCAAGTTCCTGAAGGCAATGCTGTCCACCTTCTTCGCTACGGCGCAAGACATGGACATCCCCGTCGGTCGCGTCGCCCTCAATCGTGCCAAACGCGCGTTGGATGCTGTCTCCGAGGTTTCGAAAGGAGCGACGCGGATCACAAAGGCCGTTGCGCGCACTGCGTGGGCGCTTCTGCTCGTCGAGATGGTGCGTGCGCCGTCAACTTTTGTCTTTGTTGCGCTGATGAACCCCAGAAATTCGCCAGGAAGTACAACGCTCCCGCGTCCGTCGAACCCATCGAGCGGTTCATCGAGACTGTGACACGCGAGGCGCGACGGGATAACAGCTGGGACATCGGGAAGGTTCGAGGCTTCCTAGCGAGAGGTTGGCCAGAGGAACAGACGGTACGCAAGCTGAAGGCCAACGAGATTGGTACTGTGCACTGGTGGCACGCGATTGGTACGACTTCATGCTATGCTTTGTGTCTCACACCCTCAACTAAGCGATGCACTTGTAGGCAATTTGAAGGACAAGGAACCGCTGCTCCGGCAGAATATTTACGACGCAGCCTACGCTCTTCGGGCTCCTTCGCCTCCTCGTCCTACTGCGGCGTCTTCTGCAGGGAGCAGGCCCGGTCGCGAAGCTGCGGAAGCAACGAACGCCGCTTTGCGTGGTGCCGAAATAATCGACGACGACCGAGGCGGGACATATTCCCCAGCCAACATCGACGCGGCCGAGCCGCGGGTCAACGATGCGCAGGCCGCCCGACCGCGATTTGGCGAAAACGCCGCAGCAAGTTTCACCTTCAGCGTCCCCGCCGGCGTTGACCATGCTCCGCCACCGCCGCCGCCACCGCCACCGCCGGGAGCTTCGAGGCGCGCCCAACCATCGCCGTGGCTTCCCCCTAGCGGCTTCACTGCGGATCTAAAGTGGAATATTCCCGATTACCACGAGCACAAGCGGCTACTTCTTAGATGGCCGCGAGGGCAGCACGCTCCCGATAGCGTGGTCTGGGAACACCCGCATGCTCATGGTCTCAGGGTGCTCGAAGATGGTCTACCTGTCACATCTAAGGTGCGTCGGCTGCCCGTCAGGCCAAGGTTCACCCTGTACTGAAAACTTTTCGTCGCCCAATAGAAACCCTGCACGAATTGCAGCAAACAGTATTACACCTGCATCCCCCGTGGTTCCAAAGCGTGTCTGCCTTGTTATTGGGAGAAGGGTAGCCAGGGGAGGTGCGAGGGCAACATACCACCTGACGGCCCGGTTCAGAAGCCGGACTTCAAGATTCGCACACAGTACCTGCGAGAACTGGACGCCGCCGGCGTATATCCGTTTCCGCACCACTACGTTCTCGAGGACGGTGAGTGCGAATATTCAGGTCCGCTCAAAACTGGGAGTTGACATAGAGTACTAGGGCGCGCGCGTCACGGTGCCGGCGCTGGTGGAATTGGGAAACCACCGGCTTATCCTTCGCCGGCACCGCGGTACAGCCCGCCGAGGGCGACGTCGACTGCCTTGGATCCGACTTCTGCGGCGCCTTCGTCATCGTCCGCCGCCCCGCCTACTTCAGCCACTGGGCTACCCCCGCCTGCCGGGCCGGAAGCTGCTTCGCAACAAGCTACCGCGGAAGAATATGGTGCCCAGGAGCCTGCTGCCCCAGCGTCCGCCTCTGAGTCTGCCGCCGCCGCCGCCCATGACATAGCCGCCGTCGACGACGACATGCTAGTCGACAATTATTCCCCCGCCGATGCCCAGCCCGACCTCGCGACTGTGTCCGCGGAGAATGTGACTGCCGCGCATGAGGACGACGTATCTCACCGCGGCCCGCAACAGCAGAGTTCCCGCTTAGGGAACGGAGCAGACCTCAACGCGGCGCGCGAGGACAGCGCGATGGCGGATCTGAGCAACATGCCCGCGGGTACACGAAAGCGTCCGCGCGTACCTGCCGCCGGAGAGAATGAACTCCCGACTGCCCAGGCTGGCGCCGCACCTGGCGATGCGCAACCTCCACGCAAGCGCAAGCGCCGCGAAGGACCCACGGCCGCCCCAAAACCCAGCCCGGCGAATGATAGCGGTGCTCCCGCGCCTTCGCGTCCGATGGAAGGTTCCCTGCGACCCGCCGCCGTGGCGTCGACGGCGCCAGTAGAATCAGAGGTAGAAAGCGCTCAAGACACCGCCACTGACGTTCCTGAACCGCCGTCGCGATCGCAGTCGTCTATGGCGTCACCTGCGCCTGAACAAGAGCGCCAGGCGGCCCGCCCTGTTCGTCCTGCGGATGGAAAGGGTAAGTCCCGCGCGGTCCACCGACCCAGGGGTGATGAGCAGCGCGGGCAATCAAGTTCCTCAAGTCGCGGTGTTCAGTTTCACCCTCCCGCTCCTGGCACTCGCCCTGTTCCAAGCGCGGCAGGCCCGAGATTTGGCGGTCGTCCGCGACCTGGTGAGTTCGGCCCCATCCGTAGCTACCGCCCCCATGCTGACTTGGCCGGCAGTGATACCGGATAGCGACATGCGAGTCGAAGGTGACAGGCCTTACGAGGCGTCGTCGGGCGGAGTGTCTCGTATATCCTATCCTCAGGGCGCTCCCCCTCCCATGTCGACTCTAAACCTCTCGGGCGACATATTTCTCGCCAACCACGTCGAGCGCGCGCTCTGCCATGAGATGCGCGACGTCAGCAATCACCACCGCGACTGGATCTTGGGGCGCTATGAAAACGAGCATGTCCTCCCGCGTCATCGGGAGATCATAAGGTCGCTCCAAGAACTGAGAGACCGGATCGCTCCGCAGGCTCTCGATCCTTATGCTGGCCGCACGGCCGCGGCTGCCATATCGGGACAGTCCATCCCCGTTCAGGCTCTAGGCAATCCTGCCAGGGCCATCCCAGGCGACCCCTCCGTCACTGCCGCGGCGCGTACAACCCCTCCGCCTACCACTGGCATCTCCGAGACGAGATTGACTGAGATACTCGCTGAGTCATTTGCGCCATTCCACGACATGGCTGGGAATGTGCAAGATCTGACGCGGCGCTTTGCGGAACTAGAGCCGATCGCCGGGCGTGTCAGCGAGATGTCAGGGCGCGTGGATGGCATGTCAGGTCGAGTAGACATCATGGGCGCCGACATGCAAGCGCTGGTCGCACGGGTGCAGCGACTTGAGGATGTGAGCCCGCTCGCGCGGAATATAAGAGTCTTCAGCGAACATCAAGATCGCGTAGGCAAGGCTGCTGCTCCCATATTGGTCTTGCGCGCGCCGGAACCAGCGCACCAGTCGGTCTCTCAGCCGCCCCCAGAGCGGCGTCAGGCTGGCCGGACAGAATCTTCGCCGTCTCGCGCTTCACTCAGCATTTCTGTTTCGCGCGCGCTAGATCGCGCCCGCGAGGCGTCCTCGGTGGAGCTGTCCTCCAGTGGGGGCATTGTCCCGCCAGTTGGGGACAACCCTGCGCCCTCACAACGAGCGCCTTGTCCGGACGAAGATAGTGTCGCCGCTGATGATACTTCGTTCACCCGACGCTCCTCTCCGCAGCACGAAGTCCCGCTGGCGGCTGCCGACCCCTTGACGCCTATTCGAGGTAAGCCCTTGGCTCGAACGCGTCGATAAGATATTATAGCATTCTCACCACACAAATGCAGAAGCCTCTTCTGGTCCCAAGAACAATCCCCGCTCGGCGTCGCTCGTCTCGCATTCTCTGGGCCACCCGCCGTCGTTGGACGTCGAGATGGCCAACGCCGGTATGCCGACGACTCCGACGTCAGAGTCGCCCCTCACGACTAGTCCGTCGCCCGGCAACTATCGTCCTGCCGTCCCTACAATCCCTGCCAACACCGCCCGCTCTCCTCAGCCGCAAATAGCTGCCAAGGCCCGTTCAGCTCAAGCCGAATCCAATGCCGACGAAGGCTCGAGCGACGACGACGTCCCAATGGAGACCGGCGAAGACTGGGCTCTTGGCGACTCTCGGAAACGCGGTGAAGATGAGGAAGGCGAGCCTGAGGGTCAGCGCCCAGCCAAGCGACGGGCCGGCGACTTGAGCTCTGGGGATGAGGACGCCGACGGTAGTTCCGATGACCAGGCGCCGCCGCAGCCTGCGCGCGCAACAGCTTCTCAAGTCCCGGCGTCTCGCGTGGGCAAAGGCCGCGGCGCTGCTGCAGCGAGAGGCAACGCCGGGAGAGGCAAAGGCGCGAACGCTAGGCGCGCAGGGCTTCGTGATCGCGCCCCACGATCTGGGTAACCCCCCGCCGCCCCATCTCAGACTTTCTCGATCTCTTTTGCTGGTATTCGTATAGTGTTCCGTGTTTTGCGTTTTGTGTCCTGCTCGCGTCTCTTTGTTAGTCCTCTGCTCTCGCCGCCTGTCCGTTACAGTAATGTCCCCCATCCCCTTAATCTGTTCAATCCCGCTAGTATCTGCACGTCATCCCTCTTGCTTCGCGACCCATCGACAATCTCATCTACATTTTCTGAGTGACACTTCCCTCATCAGGGTGCACCGCATACTCTTGGAGCCTGTAGGCGATTTCATGCTCCTCGGCGATTGGCCTCCGGCTCTCGCGACCGTACCCGCAAAATATATCAGCCCTCATAATCAACGAGTTTGTGATTGCGTAAGCATTTGCTCGCTTTGAACGCGCCGTGCGCCCTGCTCGTCGGTTGTCTTGGACCACCATGGCGGCACCTGAAAGCCTTCGAATCTTGGACCTCTGCGCCGAGTACGGCAGAGCAAGTTTTCTCAAAGGCATCTCCGCATGTCTGGGCAACACCGCCGTCCCATCGCCCGTCTGCCCCGACGAGGTGCCTATAGGGTTCCAAGCCGAGCTGCGCGTCGTGGCCCAGCGATGCATCGAAGCTGTGACCAATCGGCGTACGTATTGCGTCCAGGTCCTCCGCTCTGCGCTCTCATCTACATTCACAGGCTCTGTTCGTTGGAGTGCCAGAACTTACGCTGCGAGCATCGGCACCCAAAGCGGTGACGAACCAGACTTTGAAGCTGTCTTGCAGGAACGATACCCGCCTTTGGATGGCATACCTCCTACGAACGAACCCCTTTCCATTGTCGACGAAGAGGATGTCATTTTGTTTTGGTATTTACCGGACTTACTTCTTCCTGAGCGTCAGGCCAGTATTCAGCATGACGACCACTCCTTTATGGGCTGATGAACCACAGGCTATCGTCGCCAGTACGATCTCCCTGGCCTCCGCAGCTATTGCTGCGCACCCGCCGAAACCAGACAACGAGGGAAAGACCTCGCGGTGGAGACATTCTCGGTATCTCTACGCCAAGGAGGCGGATCTGGTGTTTGGGCGGGGACAAATCACCCTGTCACCGGGCTGGCTGGCTCAGGCGCAACAGGTGACACTTTCCTCTTGCTGAACATCTCGCGACTGGGAGTCGACGTAATTCACAGGGCTACAACGACACTCTATATGTCTCTCGCGATCTCGCAGCTCGCCCGGATCGGGTCGACAACGCTGCCCAAATCAGTGCACAGGCGTGGTTGGGTGCCAATTTCGAGACCGGTTTGCTGTTATCAACGGCTCTTGCCATCGTCCATCCAGCGCAATACCGAGAGACGAGGCAAGCCTTGGGGTATCTGTCGACTCTCCCGGACTTCCGTCGTCATACGGACGACTGGACCTTCGCTTTCAACGCCGTCACCTTGATTTGCAATCGCCTGACGCCCTTGCATCGGGACCGAGCGAGCGGGGGAATAGAGTTCTACGACTTGCTTTTATCCATCGGCGGGGGACCGCGCGCAGTGCTCTCGCTTCCCGGCCTGGGTATCTGCGTGCAGTACGATTCTGGAGCCGCTGCGCTATTCTCTGGTAACCAGCATTTGCACGAAGTCTGGGGGTTTCAGGAAGAGCGGGCCTGCGTCGCCTGCTACGCACGACCGGCGGTGATACGTTGGCTGGGTGCCAAGCATCCCCCCCTTCCCTCTGGGTCCAATGTGCTGCCAGACGGCCGGTGGCAAACCTTTCTCAACGTGGCGTAGCGCGAGAAGGCCTGCCTCTCAGAGTCATCGAGAGTGCGTCTGTAACGACGCGGGTAGCCAGGGTTCCTGCGACACGAAAGCCCCGGTCGGTACACTACAACACAAGGCTCTTCTATTGTAATTCATCGAAGATTATGTCTGCTACTTCTGCATTAAATGACTTCCTCGCATGCGCAGCAAGGTCCAACCAACTGTGCATATTCTGCAGGGCATGGGCTCGCTGGCCAGCGAACTCGTCCTGCGAGGCTTCTCGGTCAGGTAATAAGTGTCGCCGGCGGCGCCAAGCGTAGGCGACCGACATGTAGCCCAAATAGCAAGTTTGCATCTCGCCTTGTAACATAAACTCCTCCTCTTCGCAACGAACTACCGCGCATTTTGCATTGATCCATCGGGTTCGGAAAACTAACACACCGTCAGACAGGCAACTCATTCTATTCTCCGCGTCGCTCACATTGCGCGATGAAGCTCTCGTCGTCTTCTGTCGGCTGTTCATCTCCCGCCATGTCTTCTTGAGCCTCCTCGTCCACGGCGGTAGAGACGTCTTGCATGCGCCAGAACCAAGGTAATTTGAATTCTCCCCGAGTTCGCATGTTGTTGTACATCTCGTAAGTTGCGGTTGAACAGCGAATGTCCGATGCAAGGATCAGCTTGTAGCGGCCTTTGAGGGCGGCGTAACGCGCTTGCGCTCGCGGGGCATCGTCCCAAAAAATGAGATGCAGTCGCCGTACATGGTGATTGTATATGGCCGCATGCACTCGCACGTCTTTGGTTTGTTGGCGGACGTGTAGCCAAGCATTGGTACGCTCCCGATAGTTGGCGCTGCCCTTCCCCTTCTTGTTTCGGATGGTGAGTCGGTACCCTTGCGCCTGGTCACATAGGCCCTCCCTTATGGCCTGCAGGCGTTCGGCCATATCAGCCAATCGTAGTTCCATCTCGATGCCCATGGCTTCCTGCTCCATCTCGGTCAGATGCTCCTTCTTCCGGCGACCAACAGGCCAGGCAGACGGTAGTGAGACTGGTCTAAATTCAGGTTGGACGCGCAGTTGATGTCGGTGCAGGACCTCGTCATCTTCCGCCCATTCATCTTCGTCGAGTATTTTTGCCAGGCGGGGAGGGAGCAACTCGTCGTCCTGGAAATCCTGGTCCAAGAGGGTGGCCAACTCTCGATTTGCTTTGATGCGGCGGTTATTGAACCTAGTTCGAGCTATCGCCGCAGTGCGGCGATCTTCAAGGGACGCACCCCATTCCTTCCCTTGCGCCTGCATACGAAGGCTACGATTGTTGGTCCGGTGTTTTCTTGATTGTCCAAACCGAACCGCTCACCTATTCTCTTCCAGCTTAAGCGACTGCATTATTGCCTTCACGAGACCGCTGTCATCATCCTCGAGCAGTCGAACTTCTACAACCTGCTTTCCAGGATCTTCAAATCGATACGGTCAGCCATCGCCGTCGTTATGCCTGATTTAAGTCGTTTCACCTGATGGAGGGGTGGGACTCTCCCAGAAAGCATCGGCATAGTACGGGTCCTTCACCCGCTTCTCCTCCAATGCACGGCGCGCTGTCTCCCACCTCTCAATGTCATCGTCACCGCAGGAGAGTTCTAATTGGCTGAGGTGATGCCGTCGAATCTTGAGTTCGCGACTGTATTTGCGATACTTCCGCACGAGAGTCCCAGCTGCCAAAGTTCAAAGAAGATTTCGCCTCAACATTGTACGAACTTACTCATTTCAATGATCTTTCGATGGTTAATGTCGTTCATGTGCATATTAATCTTCTCCTCTCGCGCCGCGAGTGACATTCCCCGACAGGCCTGCAGGATGCCGTTTAGCAGCGACCAGAGCGTCTCGAGAATTTCCCCATCCACGATACCCGCTCTCGGTGAGTAATCCGGCGAGAACCGGCGAAAGCATTCGAAAACGTGGCCGTAGATGTGCCAGACTCCGACGCCCTGAAGGACCTCGCGGAATTTGGGCCAATCTAGGCCGCTGTGCTTGAAACGCTTCTGAACGTGAACACCATAGCGGCACCAAATATCGTATAAGAGCTGGACGCGGGTGATCTGATCGGTGATGGTGTGACAGAATGCAGAGTCTAAGCTCTTGTCAACAGGACTTGAGCTGGCAGATCGCTGAGCGTAGCGAGGCACTGGGGTAGCTTTGTTACTCACCTTTCTCCCAAGGTGAAGTTGTTCGTTGCACATGCGCAGAAGCACCCGTGTCGAGAACAGGCCCAGGAGCCTATTCCCTTTATGTCCACGACTTTACTTCGAACCTTCCCCACTGTGGCGGCGGCTTTGTGTTCATGGCAAGGCTTGTCGTTCGCATTCTATACCCTCGTGAGCGGATCTTCGACGCATAAGCCTTCAAGATTGTCACCAGATCGGGGTATATCCTGCGCAAGGCCCTATCGTCTAAAGCCCGAGCGGCATGAGCAGCCACAGCATCCGCGAGATCGAACATGCCAGTGCCGGGATATAATGACACATTGTTTCCTGGTCTGCGGGATATCGTGTGGTCGCCACTGAAATTACCGTCGTAGCAGAGGGAGACGAATTTGCGCCATTCATCTGGGTCTCTCTCCCAGATCTTCGGTAAGTTATTGAACTCTGGCGTCTTGCGGGGGCACACGATGCACTTCCAAACGAGACCACCAGCAGGCGGCTCGCGCCAATTCGCCAGCGGTTGGGAAGCGTACCCAAAATCTATCAGATTCTTGATCGCGGTGTACAGGCGCGACACCAGGAGAAGCTTGGGATATCGATTCTGCAAAGACAGAGAATGAATGGCGGCGAGCGAACAGTGTCAAAGGCGCTCACCGGAGCAAGGCGTAGTTCGTCTGGTTCTGTGCAACGCCGAATCTTCCGCATGTGGGCTTGTGCGCTGGTCTTGCAAATGACGTCGTCAAAGTGCCTGTACTCTAGGAACTGCAGCGTGAAGGCGGTGGACGGGATGTCCTGAGAGGCTGGAAAGAGTCCTGCGTATTTCACAAGCTGGCGATCTTCGGACGGTGCTTCAGGGCAGCGACAGAAACCTACGCCGATGCCGTGAATGGCGTCGGTATGAACGACAACGAGAGTGCGGTGGCCATACAGATCCTTGGTAGGAATGGACGTTTTGCCACCGTCCCGTGCAACACCGGCGGTGTATTCGTAATGGCTCTCAGCTCCTTCTTCGTCGGGGGGGCCGATAGGCTGGAAATCGTCTTCTAAACCAGGCCCAGGAGGAAGGTACAGGTCTTCAATTTCCCCTTCGTCAACGTCGCGAAAAGCCGGCGGCAGATGAACGTCGTCGTCGGGCCGTACGGCGGCAGTCAGAGAATCATCGCCGGATGCATCAGATGACGCAGCAGACGGCGCGGCGACCGTGAAGCTGCCGTATGACGGCGGGGGCTCTGTATCGATGGTATCGAAATTCGGTCGACAGCCGGGATTGTTGGGGCACCCCTCCCCTAGTTGGGCGTTGGGACATAGAAGAATTGCCACCCCGGCATCTCGCAGCCAAGCTTTGCGGTAATGCTGCCCAGTCCACCATCCGATGGTATGAAAGGGGTTACTCCAATGCGTCTGACGAAGGCATGAAGAGCAAAAGTCCCTCTTCAATATGCAATGTCCGCATCGCCAACGCGCTACTCCAGTCCTTTGGCAAGCCGAGCATTTCAGGTCCAACGGAGGCGCATGGCGAAATGCAATTATGAGCTGAGCGTACTGCGGAGCCAGATTTTGCTCTTTGAACTGATGCAAGTAATCGACTTGAGTCTGAAATCAAACACGTGAGGGCGGCTAACGTATTCAAGAATCGCGATTCACGCACCTTGCCTTCGCTCGTTCTCCTCTCCCCGTCGCTTTCGAAATCATGATGATAATCCGTAACCGGCACCCCCAACATGTCGACCCTCGTATCCCCGCGAAGATCATCCAGCATTCCGGCGAAATTAAGCGCCCCGGTCTCAGCGGTGTTTGTGGCGCTCCTCTCTCGCCTTTCTGAAACGGCTTCTTGGCTAGCCGGCGTCCTTCCGCGCTGCCTAGCGACATGCTCCGCGCTCTCCCAAATATGTTGGGCGGAGGCACCGCGTAAGGCGGGTTCCCAACTTATGCTCGCGTTCGGCAGGCGGCCAGCACGGCTAGGCCCTGCCGCGGCCGCAAGTTGCGCGCGAGGACCCGGATTGTGAACGTAGTGCTTGGGAGCGTACGTTACTCTTTGGCGTTTACCGGTCGCGTTTGCCGCCGCTGTGCGATTAGTTACACGGTGTTGATAACTGCGCTCGTCGGACATCTTTGCTGCTTTATGCTTAGTGGACCGGCTAGATGGCGGCAAGAGTCAAGCAGAGATCTGGCGAGCCTAACGGTCGACGGCAGGGCGATCAATGTGCTGTAGGGTAGCTTTGATATGATCATTGTCACGTTAGGAGATCGCCGCTAAGCGCGACGCTATGGAGGGCGCCGCGCGTATGCGGCTTGCGCACTAAACATTCCCACTTCCGCCTTTGCAGAGGACCCGTCCATCCACATTTTCTCAACTGTGCAATACTAGGTCATGCGGTTGCACATGTTCGTGTGGTTAGCATCGTACGTGTTGTCTGGCACCCCCTCTCGCCACGCGTTGGTTGGTAACCGCGTAAGGGCTCAATGTGTTGCACTGTAGTGGCCGCAGTTTGATGACAGCTGAGACCCTGAGCCCACATAAACCGTCTCTGTGCGATGAAACCTGATGCGTCACGTTCCGTCTACATACCGTACCCACAGAACTCTCCCAGCTTTTCTAAAAGTTGACAGCTCAAGGCTCCAATTCCCATATAGTCATCAGCGCTCCGCCAACCTCATCCGAACGTTCGCCTCGAATCATCATGACGCGCAAAGCTCCGACGTACGGCGACATTGCTGATGCCGTCTTGCCCTCCGTCGTGTTCACCGTCGATACTCTGAACAAACTAGCCCAGGATGTCGACACATACGTGCGACTAGCACCCAGCGATCGCCCCGCTTTCTTTCGCGAGCAAATGGGGAGCATCTGGCCTGAATCCTTGGATTGGTCGCATCGCCCGCAAACACCAGAATTCAAAAATCAGTGGTCGGTGAGTTGCCCGAGCTACGTCTGAGATGTCTGATGAACGATATGCGCCGTTACAGGCGTTGAGGCGATACTACAAGGAGCAGGGCCGCATCCGGGGTCCGCCAGCTTTGCCCGAGAAGCTGAGCACGCGCAAATGGACCGGCCTGCGCGTTTGCGGCATAGTCTATCGCGATTCCATAGACGAGATGGTTTTCTTGGGCACCGGGATGCGCCCTGGTGATCCTCGCGGGTATATCGGTCACCGGATTAAGTGCCGTACTGTTTTCTATTGGAAATTACCGTCCGGTGAGAGGCTCCAGTTGACGGAGATGGCCAACGAATGGCAATCCGGGGCAGCTCCCGCAGAGCAGAAGATGGAGTAAGTTTTGTACAATGGGACAATCTTCCATACGCTGATTATTGAACTTGTTCTGCAGAGCCTACTATCGGCGGTTTCAAACGTGGATCCGGAACGTCCACATAACAGCCCTACGCGAATTTGGACAGCATCTGGTCACCATGGCGATACCAGAGCCCGGATTGACGAATCCGCCTCGTCTGTACGCGGACCTTCTTTGCTCGGGCTGTCGCATATCGTCTGACCGCTTCTTCAGCCACGAGTTCATGCACGAGTTGAGGATTCTTGAGAAGCCGTTGGTGAAGACGATACCCATAGGCGACACCCTCGCGGACATCTATCGGGAGGTCAACCACGCAGCTGGTCACAGAAGCTCCTCCATTCTAACTACTTGCATTGAACTAACTACCTTCAAGGGCGTATTGAAGGCGCAGCCTTACCGACGATTCTCAACAAAAAGTCCAGACTCAAACGCAAAACCACTTGGACCGTGGATGACGCCAGCTTTGTTGGACGCGACGAGTTAGTCCTCAGCGAAGATGAATATGAGGAGGAACTTTTTTTCAAAGAAGCGATCGCAATGGTGTATACTATCGTCAGAATGGCACACAGTGAGTTTTACCTCTGAGTGCGCTAGTCACCGTTCAAACGTCTTTAGGCAATATTTCCAGCTTTCGAGACCTCGATCCACCTTGGGCATCTTTTCATCAGTTAGTGGACAGCAGGTACCTGCTTCCTGACGTACCTATGAGTATTCCGACAGCACTTCGCCAGCCAAACTGCTTCAAATATCTTAAACACTGGTTCACCGTGACGAAGGGTCTGAAGTTTAATCAGTGGCAACGAAAGAACAGCTTGCCCATGGACCCGGTTCCTTTGGCTGAACGTTGGTGGGCCCACGCTGTCCCTCGCCATTTACTGTCCACGGGAAACATTCCGCCTGGTGCTCTGGCGGCGGTCGATTACGTGCCAAAGGCCGTAGAACCGTTGGAGAAAGCCGGTCTGGGTATCGATGCGTCGCCGTTTGGTAGCCAGGGAGGGCACACCGTACACGAGGAGACTATGAGAGAACAGGACATCTTAGAAGTCTTGGATATCCCGACGGTGCCTGACCCAGATGACTTGCTGCCTGTCTCCCCGTTGACGCAACATGCGGGTCTACGGTCAATTGAGGACGATATCCCGCCATACCTCGTTCCGATTAATGGCGAGGCTCGAGGCCAATGGAGCCTATCGCAGCTCCGAAATCATTGCGAAGGCTTGTCTCCGCGCTCGATGCGTTCATTCATAGCCGCTGTCAAACAATTGGTAGAATTGCCGGTGAGTCCATGGGCGTACGGCCGGCTTATCGCGCTTTCTAAGCCTAAACAGATGATTCCGAACTGCTCATATCCCCTCAAGGCTGCAGGGAAGCGCACGAGATTACCGGACGATCTCCGATGGACAATGTGCACGGCGGAGCCTACATCTGGAGATGTGGTGCGTTGGATATCGTTCTTGCAAGGTTCACCGTGGAGGCTTGCGCAGGGCGGGTCGGAGGTGTTCTCTGGGATGGAGATGGTCTGGACGTTCGTACTAGGCTGGGTGCTGTACTTGAGAGGCTACGCCGCGGCAGGGGGTTCGTCCGTAGGAGACCAAGGTGTTGGGAACTTTGCTGTCGGCGCTGCGACGTTTGCCAGGATATTCTCCGATTTTCACCAGGCCCTGTGTCACTACGCTGAGCAGTACCAGTTTCCGGGTTGGGCTCCTTGCGTGAAGTATGCGCTCGTGAACTCGAGGACTCATTATCTGGCGTACGTCATGCGGAACGAGGAGCAAGACGTCCTCCTGCCTCTCTTGAGGTTGGTGGCAAGAATGGCAAGCTGGTAACATTATCGCGTCCACTAGACAAGCTGACATATATCAAACAGGAGCCTGGCCCGCTCGAGGCGCCGTTCGTGAACATCCCGCACTCATCTGATCGAAACGCGCCTTCATGGATCACCGAGCGCAACGGGGTCCCATCGTGGCAGTGGCAGCGTTGCGGATTGCCGCCGTCCGCGCACCAGCTTCCTCACCTTGCCGCCGTCATTCTTGAATGGCTTCATCGACCGGATCTTCTCGTGGACGTTTCGGCGGGCAAGGCGCGCTCAAGAGAGACCGGTTTGGCCATCATGCTGAAGGTCGCGCTCATCTTCGCAGATGTCGAGAACCTGCAAGACGAAAACTGGAGTTACGCAGGCGCCGCGTCCCTTTGCGATTCTACACTTCGGCCATACGTCGAACAGGTGAAGACCGCCATCGCAGAATGGGCAAATGATGCGGCAGTGGGGCTAGAAGCGCATCTGCCTGAGCATGACGAGTCAGAGGTGTTGGGAGCTGCGGCGGCAGAGGCGGACTCGCCCGAGCGAGACTCACCTGCGTCAAACGGCGGCGACCATGGCGGGGCAGTTGGCTCGCAGCGTCGAAGAAGATGCCATACAGAGGATACGCCGCAGGACTTGGACCCTCAATTCCTCGCTGTGGACATGGACGACATCAGTTTGCCTCACACTGTGCAGGACTATCGTCGAACGCTAGAGGACGAGCCGAGAACTGCCGTGCAGGAGTTGACTCGCAAAAGCTTGCAGGGCCTGGCGGCCTTGGAAGAGAGGAAACGGGCGAACCGCGCAATCCGGGCTGGAGGAGTAGGCGGCGAACAGTCTGTCCGAAAGAAGACGGGAAGAGCACCGGCACCGCAAGTTACCTCAGGCGCATGGTTGCCAATGCCGCCGGCGGGGACCTCCCAGGCTGACTCTGATGGGGAAGATCTTCGGCCTGCCGCAAAAAGACGCAAGGCGATGGTAGTAAGAAAACCGGCGGCGTCGAAGTCCTCGAATGCCGCGTCCACGGCGCGGGCTGGCCGAAAAAGCCGCGGTGGGGCGAGTCGCAAGCGCGGCAATGGGGGCGGCCGCCAGAAGAAGCGACGGTCGGTGACGCCGGAGCCGCAGTCAACCTCAGACAGCGCGGCATTCGAGATTCCTGTAGAATTCGACGACGGCGATGACAGCGACGTGCTTCCCACGCGCATCAGCCGGCCGAGGAGCTCCCAATTCAACCAGCTTGTAGAGCCCGTCACCTTCGACGTCGACGGCGGCTCCAGTAGCGCTTGGGACTTGGATAGCGACGCCATGGGCTCGGCGATTTCGATTCGACCCATGCCCCAGCGGCGCTTGACATACATTGAGCCGCGACAGGCCCTCTTCAAAGCCGCAGCCGGACGGCCCGCCAGGCAGCAAGGAAAGGCGCCTGACGCGCCCGCAATATCTTCCGCATCTCGAGGAAGCCGCTCGACGCTGAAGCGCAAGAGGTCGTCGACCACAGGGGTTTCCCGCGATGATACTACGGCCACGGCGGGAACTACGCAAGGGATCCGACGAAGCGGGCGTTTGAATGTTGCGAGATGATTGGCAAAGTCCAATTGCATTGTATGTACCAGATACAAGGCGATACGAGGGGACGTTCTGGGACTAGATATATGTTAGGAGCGTGAATACTCTGGTACTTCAGCCAGGAAAGGCACGGCTGCATGGCCTCGGCCTTCAGCATCCTCATGCTGCCTCTGCACAGATGTAGCAGCTTCCTGGCGGGCGTTGTGCAATAAGAGGAATACTTCCTCACTGTCCTCGTGTCCGACGTCAATTGCTCGTCCCCGCTCGAGGGTCGAAAGCTGCAATCGCCCAAGTCCCTCCGCAACGGACTTCACGTCTGCCGCAAAAGCTTTCACATCCGCGCGCTGCAGGTAAAGTTAGACCACGTCATTCAAGTTTGATTTCCCCTCACATGTTCCACCACAGAGGACGTGATCATCTTGACTGCGTTCGTTATAACCCACGACGGGAGATCGAACGGCTGGGCGCGGTAGCCGAAGGGCAGCAGACGCGGATGGTCAAGCCACCAGCGGGGAAATCCAGTCACGTCGCGGCGTTCGGGACCGTAGTTGCCCGTCAGAACGAGCAAGGCCAGACGCGGCAGTTGTTCCCATTCCGATTTGTTGTTATTATGCAATGTGTTCTGTAGCTTCCACATAAACTCCGACTCCGGTGGCATACGCCCGGACTTGAGCCGAATGTGACCCACGCCGGCTCGGGTGAGACTCTGAACTATCATTGATCCTGATCGGAGAAGACCGTACATTGAGCTACGCACCAGCTCAGAGTTTAGCCCTCGAACTATCAGGGCGGCCTTGTTGAAGGGCACAAAATATGTGCATATGTCGGCGGCGCGGCGCTCCATGGACCACCAGAAGTCCTCCAATGGGTATTGAGCGTCTCCTGACATCATGAAAGGTGGTGGTTAGACGAGAGTGAACAAGAAGCGACACGGGAGACGCTAAGTTACTTCGGCGCCCACTTCACGTGGCGGGAGCCATCAGAACATGCGATGTTTCTATCGTCCGTCTATATAGGGGAGAACTTTGCGGAACGCGATCCTTGATCGCTCCCCGAGTCGACCGCCATGCAGCGAAAAGAGCTCGCATCTGCAGAAGAAGCCGCGGTCAGGTTGCGAATCAACGAGATTCTACGACGGCTCGGCCCCGATTTTTTTTCGCATCGCCCAAAGAAACCTGGATTAGCGGAGAAGATCGCCGATGGGATGAGATTCGAGGCGGTGAATGCAGTTCTTGTTTTGCTGCCGATCCGGCGCTCATTTGATATCTCAGGCGCTGCATGCTGCAGTGAGCGGCGCATTGGCCATTCGGGGCGTCCCACCCATGGCGTTTCACACTTCCGTCGCGGGGCCTTTGCAAGATGCCGTCTACAATACCACGGCAGGAAGTTACGACATCCTGGAGGCGGAATACCTCGAGACTCAGGGTCCCGGTGGGCGGTGGGGGATCCCGACGTCAAGCGTAGCGCCTCGATCAATTGATGACGTCCCGGCGTTTATCCACCTTCTCGGTCTGGATCTCGACACAAAGGCCTGGTGGGAAAGCGAAGAGCCAGCGTCGCTCGAAGGCGAAGCCGCCCAGGCGGCGTTCGCCGCGCGGCTCATGATGACGACCGAAGTATGGGGATTGACTTGCATCTCAGGCAGCTCGGCGGCTGACTGTTCAACTGTAGAGGTTTGGATTTGCGCCCCCGATCAGGGCGCATGGTAGCAACGGCTCGACATTCGTCCTCGCGCCCGACATCGTCAATACCGTGGAGCACATAGATGCCCAAATGCAGCAACTCCGCGGTAAACTCGAAGAGCAGCGCTCCGCGCTGCGAAGGGTGACAGAACAATGCGAGGACCGCTTTCTCGCCGCGTATCATTATCTCTACGAAGGGGCCGCCGCCGCCAGTCCTGAGATCGGTATGATAGAGCGCTACTTTCGCGAGCGCGGCGGGGACAACACAGTTCTCGGGGATTTAGACCTTTGGGTCGCCGAGTGGTTCAGACGGGGTCGGCCTTCTACTCAGTGAAACGTTTCGCAAGATCTTTGTCCACTTTGTACATAGATTATGTCATCGGCGTCAAGCTTTGATACGATGGACTGATGTGATGATGCTGCGCACCTCTGGATCGAGCAGCGAGCTCGCCTAACTTTCTCTTCCTGCTCCTTCATGTCCGAATCCCGACCCGAATCCCCTCTGCAAATTCCCTTCATTGACCCACGGCCAGAAAGGGACATCCCGCTAGGAGATACCCTCGAAGAGCAAGAGTCTGACATATACGTGGCACGTCATAACTCAATTGTCAATGCCCTCGGTGCCCACATCGACGGAGCAATGGCTGAGGCTGGCTTTTCGCTTACTGCCCTGAGTAAAGGGCTGGCTTTCGAAGTGGTGAGCCCACCCTCGCCTGCTTCGACGCCTCGTCTGACTTGGCTTGCGATAGGCGTTGTGCAACGCAATCAGCGGCGATTTTGCCATCCGAGGTCGCGCCCCCCTGATCCCTGAATGGCGAAAGACAATCCAGCACGAGGCCAGTACCCCTGACGGCGACGCATTCTCTCTTATTGTGAAAGAGGCTCGAGCAGATGGTCGTCTGCTAGGGTCTAATGGGGCCGACCTGAACGTCGATGACGGCGCGGTGAGAGAGGAATGCGAGGTGCATATCCGGCGCTGCGGGGAGCGGCTTAACACCGCTGGTGAATGGTGGAAAGATGCCGCGAGCATGAGCATCCTCGATGGCGCGATCGCTCGAGCCGACGAGGCCGCTCAGCTGTACTTCAGTTCGCCGGTGAGTGCATGCTACGGCGGCGGCGCTTCTGAGAATACAGGCAGTTGACTACGCCGACCAGGGTTTACTTGACTCCGAGAACCCCGAGGCTTCATCCGAGCCGGTCGATGAGCTGCCGCCGATGGTCTCCTACACGCAGAATTTATTAGCGCAGGTCTCCGCTCTGCGCGCTCAATCAACAGCTACTAGGACGTTGTTATCGACCAGGATCCGAAACCAGGAACGTCAGTTGGTCGCCTGGTACTCTTGCTATTACCCGGATATCGCCCTTTCGCGTCCAATTCCGCCGAGTGAATTATGCAGCCGCACAGTCAACGCTGTGCGTAACATGGTGGGC
>UWZB01000012.1:104822-122015 GCA_900536885.1 Peniophora sp. CBMAI 1063
TGTGCGGCTACGGTTTTTTCCGTTGAAGCGCCGCTCCCACCGTGCGACGAAGGCGCCGCGGTCGGGGAGAAAAAGCGCATCAGTCATGCAGCGTATGTGTATCGCGCGCAAGTTGCCGCAAGGGATCTCCGTCGTGGCCCGAAGGTCGTTCAGATAGGCGGCCAGCGCTTCCAGCTGAGCTGACGCAAGGGGCCCTTCCACATTTTCATTGAAAGGCTCGTCGTCCTCACAGACGCGGTCGCAGATGATGGCGATGGCTTTGAGTTCATCGCAATGGTCCAAGATGAAGGCCCAGCCTAGGGAATATGCCGGCCGCCAGGATGAAGGATGCAGGGCCAGGACGCGCAGTGAGTCAAAGCCGCGGAACGCAGTTCCTAGCTTGCCCCTCATGACCAGCTGCATGACATGCGCAACGGCGTCGTAGACGGGCATGATGAACTGTGGACGGTACGCAGCTGCCCTACTGGCGGCACTCTCGACGGCATCTCGAAAAGTTAACGAACGCCGAGCCTTCTGTTTATCACCGGGTACCTCCGACGAACGCCAGTTCGGTTCTGGGGTTGCGCATCGGCGATGAAACTCGCCCAAACTGTCGGCGAAATGCAAAGCGATGAGTGCCGGGAAGCGGCTGCAGGCTCGATCGCTAGCGGTGGTAGATGGATCCAACCGGACATCCAACCCGACGACCTTCATAGCGTGAGTCAAATTTTCCTCTCGCACTTCCAAAAACGGCGGCATATGAAATATGCTAGCCGTCTGGTCGGGGGCAGCGACGGCGCTCAAGAAACGCCAATGGGCATGAGGACGCTGAGCCGCGGCGGGGTCTGCCGCGTCCTGCATCGCAGCGAATGGCACGTTCAAGGGATGCGCGTGTCCGTGATCCATCATAAGCCTGACCACGCGGTCAGCTGCAGCCCGCCAGTCGAATACTGGCTCTAGGTGAATGTCGATATCCGGCCTGAGCTGCAGAGCTTGAAGCAACCAGGCGCAATGCGATGCGGGGGCTACAAGCCGAAGATAGCGTAGCCTGGGTAATTGAACGAATGTTTCGCCGCCGTTAAAAGACCCGCTCGGGACGTCGAGAGTGCAAAATTCTAAGCTTTTGGCGCAGAGCGCTAACCCCGTCCAGAAACTTTGTCCAAAATAAGGTTCCCTGCAGATAGACTGCCGCACGCATAGTGAGGTGAGGACTGGAGACGAGTAGAAGAAACGCGCATCGACCGTCCGCGAGAAGGTCACCCTGTCACTTCTAACGAAACGAATAGTCGAGGGGGGGGCGTATCGGAGCGGGTTGCAGAACTCGAGATCGAAGCGCTCTAGCGGGCTATCGTCTGCGTGGTCCCTAACAAAGAGATCGTCGTTGTGATCGCGCTCGGCCGTCGCCCAAGGGAGGACTATCTTGACATCCTGAAGGCTTTGGTAGAAGCCTCGCACCTTCCGTACCAAACATGCGCACGACGGCATTGCTACAAGAACACGGGAGTGCACTGGAACGTCTTTTTTGATTTCTCGCTGCGCGGAGCCTGCAGCGTTCGATTTGAATCGGTACAAGGTGTTGTCCAACTTCCATGGACGTGAATCGCCTTCGCGCAAAGCTTCGCGCAGACGGCGGCAGGTCTCGCTCATGCTATGCGCCGGGGATCGAGCGGTTGGCGGCAATTCCTCCGCTATACAGGACGGCAGCAGGGTGCGGTCGACGTAGCTGCAGCAGGCCTCCTCGCGGAGGACAAGAGGAGGCGGAGGCTCAACGGCCAGGCGACAAGTTGGAGCGCCAGATAGGGGTGCGAACATGTCGTTTAGCCAGATATGCTGAGCCCAGAGGGCAATCTCCGCGATCAACTCAACTGGCAACTGGAGAATCGGAAAGAAGACGGCCTCGGGGGGCGCGGACATGATGGGCGAAAGAAAACGAGGGATGCGCGCTCGGCGGGCGTCAACTCTTACCGGCAAGATCCGGTTCTAGTAGGGCGGGATGATCGCGGGCTTGTACTGTCGGCGCCGTTTAACCATAAGCATCCCGGTGCCAGTGGCCCCTTGCCTGAGATGAACACTGTGCCCGGGATTACTTTCACCGGCCCCCCGTCGCCTACGCGAAGAATATTTCTTCCGCCATTCAGTCGCCACTAGCGCCGCAGGGTCAGGCGCATGGCCTAACCCCTAAGGAGACGGAAATGCCGCCGCATGCCCACGATCAAGTAGACTGCCGGCCTGACAGCACAAAAGTCTCGCAGTCTCGGAGCGGCGATTTCATGCTTTGGAACCATATATGAGAGGCGGACGCGACGCCCTGACTGGACCTCACCCCACTCCAGCATGGCCGAGATTGAAGTCGCAGAGCAAGCTCCTCCCGGCGCGCAGTTAGGTGAGACCCTCTTACCTTCTCTACATATGCGAAGATCACCTTCTCATCGCATGGACCGCACGACAGCTGCAGTTCAGCAGCAGCTGAACGAAACTCTCGAAAGTGCCGCGACCCGTTTCGAGTCAACGCTCACGGCAATGACCGAGGAATTACAAAAGTTTAGGGAGTTGCGCGAGCTACTTCTCTCTAGCAAATCAGAGCAGTCAACACAAGCGAATTTGAGCGTCAACGAGACGGTCTTGGTGGGCCTTACTCGGTCTATCGAATCACTTGAATACACACTGCGCCTCGAACTCCGCAGCGTGGACATCGCTCTTAGGATGAGCCTGGCGAACATTAACCAAACTTTGGACGGTCCGACAAAAGTTCTTTACGCCCACGCACCCCGCGCTAATGTCTTGTTCTCTTAGGTCTTACTTAGTGTGGGATGTGCAGTGAGCGTCCCGAGTAACGGCCTCCTCGGTCTCATGTATTGTTCGCAGTTGGGAGACATGTTGTTCGGACATGAGAATGAACATTTGAATAAGCTTCTTGCGAGCGAGGCGCGGAGCTTCCGCATCTCGCATCCACCCTTGTCCGGCTCGCGATTGCGACGAGGCCCAGCCGCGACGTCGTCGCCCCCATCCCCATCCCTCCGCCCCCGGCACTCTCAGGAGCTTCGCCGCCGGCGATAGATGTCTGTGAGGCGCCGAGCGTCCAAGCGGATGTAAGTAGACCCGAGCAGTTCTCAAACTCGGGGTAGCTGTTCAACGGCTCATAGTCACCAATTGAGGAAAGCATCAATCAACCACCGCTACAGACGGAGGCGCGGACGAAGTCTCCCCATCGACTTCACAAAGCAAGCTCCGGCATCAGAGCGACCCGCGATTCCTCTGCGCTTCCTCACACTCGGAAGCGCAGCACCATGCGAAAGGGGCTGCAACTTCCAGCGAAGGTTCATCGGTCGCAGCGCCCTCTCCCATGGCGAATATGAAGCTCCGTAGATGTCGGACGGGACGCGAACATATCAATCAGAACACGATTGTGATACAAATACACGCATATACAGGATCCGCTGACGAACGCATATCGGAAACACGGAGAAATGTAATAGAAGCCAGGATGGAGAGCATCACTTCAGCGTCGCCGCCGGCTTCACCGGCTTCGCCTGTTTCACGGCCTTCGCCGCCGTCGTCGGAGACTCAAAGCACCGTTCGATATCACGAACAAGGTCCTGATTAACCTCCTTCGTGACGACGATGTTCTCTACACGCAGGCGCGTTCTCAGCCCAGAAGACGTTATGGGGGGAAGGGGCGAATCTCACCGTCCAGCGCGGCACAAAGAGTCTCGAATCCTTTATCGAAAGCACGACGAAGCTCCGCACTCTCGGATTTGAATGTCGAGCGAACGTTCAGGACGTGCATGTCCAGACCTTCGAGCTGTTGGAGCTGCGCATTGTCGGCGGCAGCCTGAGCCTCCAATGCCCCATGGGTGGACTTGTATAGCGCAGAGTGATTGCCGAAGGAGTCGCCTACGCGCTCCAGACGCTTGGCGATGTTGAGAAATATATCTGGCGAATTCTATTCAGCGTTTACATAATGGGCGGCATTATGGTCCGTACCAGCGATAGGGGCTTGATCGCCAGAGGCGCCGGCGTGGTCAAGTCCCGCGTCAGATCGACGGCCATTGCCGTGTGCCACTGATGCAGAACGCGTAGACTTCAACATGAGAGGAGACGGCGCAAGATTGGGCGAGGCCGCGAGCTCGCTGGACATGGCGGATTGGGGCAAGGACGCAAGCTTGAGAGTCAAGCTAGAGGAGACTTATATAGCACGGATGCGGACTCGGATCATTGCGGCGCGTGGTCTCGTTCCGTTTCAAGGTTTTACTTCACCGATCTTGAGAAAATAGAAGGGATATTCACTGACCAGCCGACGCTGATGTTCTGATACTGCTGTACCCTCAAGATGTCTTGCATCGCGCATGTGCGATTACTTCAGAGCTGGATATCACATCGCAATAACGATTTTAGTGAGTGTCAGACTAAATAAATGGCCATTTGAAGCTGACCTGATCATCTATGCACCCAATGTTCACTTCGCGACGTCGATCTTCTCCATCGTCGACATGTCGTGAACTCCCTGACTTGACCGACGTTGTACGTAACATGCGCCGTAAATGAGCCCAATCTCTGTGTCGTTCATGACACAACATGCTGGTTGGTATCTCTATTGATTGACGTTCCTTGGCGCTAGTAGTAGTCATGAGTGCGAGCTACCGTGACCCTGGATTTCTCACGAGCGCATCCCGCTGACGTCAACCTACCCGTCCATCTTGGCGGACCTTTCTTATGAAACATAATCGTACAATCAGCGCGGCGCTTCGGTTCGATACGGCGACTTGGGTTTCCTTAACTCATGCATGTTTCCGTGCGCCGCAAAGTCCAGTGCCCAGCTAAGAAACGCGCATCTTCTCGAGAAGCCATTCGCGCAGCCGCAGGGTATTGTATTTTTGATGGTAACATGGCGCCCGGCTTAATTAAGACCCCACGCAGGCAGCTCGCTGTAACTGTTCTCTCCTGCTATCTGTGCGAGAAGCTTATGCCGCCTTGCTTCAGATCCGAAAGCTTCGCTGGCCGAGCCTCGCTGTGAACCGTAGGAAGAGCGAAGCCGAACGCGTGAACGGCCCAAACCTATGTGGACAGGCAGGCATACGCAATTGCGCCCAGGGGTTAGGCGGCCTGACTGTACCACGCGCTGAACCGCCTGCACGCTTTGCGACCTAAGTTTGCAAGCTTCTGCATCTAAGTTCCTCGGCCACGGTCTAATATCGAGCATCGGAGCGATGAGCCGGTATCTCGGCAATCGCCGTGGCTCGCAGTGGCGATCACCGAAGCACCGAGGACTCGCGCATCTCCGCGGTCGCATTTGCGGCAGTCTCAGGCGCGGTATGCCTCCGACGCTCACCCCGACTTCGTTGTTCTCTGAAGCACCGTCTGCATTGCTTTGGCTAGTTTGTCCTGCGGCACGTAGAGTTTCCGCTGGGCTGCTCCTCTCTCGCGTCGGCCAATCGGCTGCCCGTGAGGGGATCGCGCTCTGTGCCTGATGTACGACGACGCATTCGCTTTGGGACGCAGAGAACGCTGCGGGCGCCGGGCGTTCAGTTCTTCGCAAGCGCCTGCAGTCACTCGTGCGGCGACTTCTCGTGATGAATTCAATGTAGGGCAGTGGGGTCGGCGAAGGGTTGGATTTGTCGCGGTCTGAGAGTGGCGTCGACGGACTTCTGCGAAGAGGAAATGGGGGGGTTACGCTCGATGTCTGGGCGACGGCAGGCTCGTCCGTCTCGATTATGTTGTGCCACACGCGGAGCCGCACCCAGCCTGACGTTTCTTACCGTTTAGGGGAAGCGCTCGAGAAGACCAGCGACCAACAATTCCAACAGCGCCTGTCACCGGGTCACCGTGCGACGCAGAGATCCGGATTATACGCACGATATAAATGTCTTCACCCACACTTTCCGCACTACTCTATCAACACCCACCATCATCACTTCCCGTCGCCCATGGAGCAGGAGCCAGCCCACGATCAGCCTGGCGACATGCCGCCAGCATTCTACGGTGCGTACCCACAGACTGTTCCCCCGATCTAATGCCGATTAAAGACTACAGAGGGGATCAACCTGATTTTGGGGCGCATCGATGTCCTCCAACAGCAAGTCGGCGCCTTCGGCGCTCAGGTCGCCGCGCAGAATGAGACTGTGCAGGCCTTGGCCGACACCTCCAATCGCAACGGCGGTCTGCTGACCAGGATCGAGCGCCACTTGGATGACTTCAACGTCACCCTTCGCCACGAATTTCGCACGTTGTACGTGTCCGTCGGCGTCTGGTTCGAGCGCCTCGTTGACAAAGTGATCGGTACGTTTTGCGATCGCCAGCGACGCGCTGCCCGCGGACTGACAATCTGCGCCCTCATAGAGCAAAGGGAAGTGACCCGGGACACGGCGCGCGACGTCGTCGCGATCCTGAGGAGGATGATGCTTGAGTTAGCGGACAACCTCCGCGGCGTTCGTGCGTAGGGCGGCAATCCTGTTGTCTCGCTTCCTTCTCCAAAAGCTTCGCTATTGTTGTATCATTTCTTGTATGCTCGCATAGGTTGTATCTTCACTTCCCCCGTCTTCTGACTCGTGGGGGACGTCGTATATATCTGTACTGCCGGTCTGCTACCTCCGCGTACATTGTCCGAGTAAGATTTCTCTCTCAAAGCTTCTGCAGGGTCGGCAGAAAGGCACGGACTTTCCGGGGTAAACTTTCAAGGCCGGCGAGATCCTGTAGCTGGAAATGGCGTCATTAGGCCATGCTGTTCGGCTGCTGGCAGAGCGGTGCTAGGATGTGAATCCCTGACTTGTTCGAGAACTGGGGTTACTTCGGCGCCAGATGGAAGAGAACGAAGCCGCCCTCACGGCGTAATGGGAAAGGGGATTCTTTGTCGGAGTTCTCGCGTCCGGAGGCTGGATTTCCGCTGATACGCATCGATCTCCAAGCCGCAAAAGCGCCGCTGACGCCGTACGCTCTGCGTTCGCGGGAAGTCAAGCACTGCGTATGTCACCGCTGGCTGCAGTTGACGTATCCGCTGGGCGCGCCCGGGGATCTCGCGCCAGTGCCCCTGTGCATCTCACCGAGATTGCGCCTTGCCGCCGGCGTGTTAGAAACGAGACGGCGCTGCACATTCGCCAGCTCACTGATCTCATCCTATCAAAGTATGGCTGACGGCCTGCTTCCGTACATAGTACGCACAAAATTAAGGGACAAAGAACAAATAATGCGGGGTATACCGAGTATGCAAGCGGAGATCTACTTCGGAGCGAGTACTCAGTATGCAAGGACGGCCGATATATCCAGGCGTGAGGCCAGGACGTATTCACGCTCCCGCAAGGGATCGTTGACATCGGTGCCGTCCACGTCGTTGATCAGGAGGTAGAACTCGGGATCGAGATATCCCAAGCGATACATGTCGCCCTTCGTAACGCCGCCTACACAGAAATGAGGTCTGAGCGATACGAACAGGAGAGAGAAGGCGCACTGATCAGCTGATCATCAGCGTAGACGGTGTCGGTGTGATTGACAGCCACGAAATGCCAGTCGGATGGCATGCCTCGAAGCTGCTGCTCGAGTCTACGGAGAGCCGTCATTTTCGAGTTCAACCACGTACCAGAACAGGCGCTACTCACATGTCAGCGTTGCGCACCTTCCCGTCCGCGATGGCTTCTCGCAGGTGACCTACCGACCAAGCGGGAATAGAGTCGATCTAGGGATGGGTAAGTCGACCGCCGTTCAATGTTCGCGATGTCCTACGCGCCGCCTTCGTCCTCACGCCGTTGACCTCGATAAAGATGATTCGATTAATGACAGCGAGCCATTTTTCACCGAAGTCATTCTTGACCGCTATGCTGCAATCGACGTTAACGGCGCGGCGCAGGCAGGACGCGGGGAAGGAAGTACGCACAGATCACCTTGTCGCGGACGCCTATCTCGCGTACGCTCGCCAAAGCAGTCGCGGCAGCGGAACAACCCTGCCAGGTCTTCTTCCATACTGCCCCGTACTCTATTGTTAGCCTTGTTCGTCGCCGAAGTATGTAAGCCAGAAGCGTACAAATGCGCGTGAAGCAGCAGAGCGGGATCGCGGCGAAGAGACATTATGGGGTCGCGGGGACTTCGGGGCGCCATCTCCAGCGGCGATACGGATAACCTGCAGCCAGGCGAATTGGAGATTGGAGACGGGCGCGATTCGCCGGAAGGGGGTACAGCGAGCGTCAACACGAAGGAGCTGACCAGCGGAACGCGCCGAGAGGACGACGCCTGCACGTGTTCGCCTCCTGAACATGCACGTGTTCACCTCGTGTTCACCTCGCGGAGATTTTTCCCGGTGAATGAGTCATCCGGGTCGTGACGGCGCCGAGCTGACAATAGGCGCACCCAGCTGCATGCTGAGTCGGACGCATGGATGCGCAGAAAGACTTCCGTCACGCCCTACCTGACGGTCCTTTGCAGTCGATCATAAGCAATCATACGAACCTCAAGCGGGTGACATATCGCGGCACGAAGATAATCATGAATGACAAGGAAAATAGACTGGGCGGACTGCAATGTCAACATCGCCTCCACGGCGTCGCAGCATTGTGCTTACAGTCTATCCCGTCACGACCGGAGATCCCAAGCCCTCAATTCTCTCATATCTCATCCTGCGATGACTCCGCGCTTTCTTCGCCATCACGCGACGGCTCCGCCACTAAGTATTGGTCCAACCAGCCCGAACTTAGGCGACCGTTCAGAGTCACCGGAATCTTGAGATTTGCTCGAAGCAGATGATAGTCCTCATCGTTGTCGCACGCCGGTAGGCTCCTAAGCTCATCAGCGTGGCTATCAACCATGAGGAGCGTCCCGTCGCCTCCCGGGCCCTGTAACGAATATAAGTCAGCGATGTAGCGCGAGCGCAGTAACGACTTTACCTGCTCCCACGCAGTATGCAAGACGCCATTCAAAGCGTGCTCGATAGTGCCCCCTTTCTGAATAAAGAACTCCACGGCGCTTGCGCTGAAGTGTTCGCCTCCTTGGCGGAGCGCGTGTTCGGAGACGACCTCGACGCTTGGCACGATCTTCTGTCTCGTGAGAGACGCCGTTGCTTGCAACACTGCCGCATAGCCTTCGATGAAAGTTGCTTGCAATCCTGGTTCACGAATTGAGGTGGGAATGTAGTTCATGAAATGTATCAGGTCCAAAGTTGACGTCTTGTAAAGTCGAATGCGACCTCGTGTCTCGTCGGCAGGGGTGGATGCCAGACTCAAACGTATAGAGGTCGCGGCGACTTCAGCATGCACTTCGCCGTCGGTAATGAGAATCAGAAGTGCCAGAAAGGGGAAGATAGGGCGCACCGCTCATCTGATAACTCATCGCCGGCGAAAACCACCCCTTTGCGCAACGTCCGCAGGTGCAGCCCCATCTTGCGGCGACCTCGCTGGGAATAGGTTTCCCCATTGCTGCGAGCAAGATGGCCTGAGCCTGAATAGCCGACACGGAATAACCAGGCCATTCCCGCAGACCCAAAGCTGCGACCGACGCCTTCTCCTCGCGCATCGCGCGCTGCAAACAATCCAAAGGCAGGCGTCCTTGCGCCGTGGCGGCGAAGACGTTGCCACGAGCGTCGGTGGTCAGGAGCTTTTCTAAGACTGAAGCTCGACCCTGCATAGCAGCCAGGTGGAGCGGAGTCGCATTCATGGCGAGGGGATCCGGGGTGCAAAGATGGGCAAGTTCGGCCGACGAGGAGAGGCGCGAAAGAGCGGCAAGAATCTCGGCGTCAGAGCAATCCTGCGAGGAGATCATCCCATGCAACGGTAATCGCTGCCAGTTATCAGGCCAGTTTGGCCGCGATAAGGTGCGCATGAAGGGCGATAACACCGGGAGAGGACGAGAAGGTACAGGAGGCGAAAGCTCCCTCGCGTCGTCTCGTGCGGGTAGGCGAAGAGCTGGGTGTGACAAATCTCGCAAAGGCTTCGCTAAGAACGCGGAGCGCCCGATACGTCTGAAGCCGACGCGTTGGAAGGTTCGCTCAGCGGCTTGCGACTGTTCTTTACGCTGCTCTTCAGACGTGCCTTCTTCGCGGGGCCCACAAGGCGAAGCTATCGCAAACTCGCACTTTTCCGGCGGCGGATGCATGATCCTCCAGTCGGCCTGCGGCGGGCGGGCGATGGTTGGCTCAGAAAGAACGAGGTCGAGCAGCCAAGCAGCGATCCCCTGCCTACGGTGCGACTCTACGACTCGGAGCTCGGTGACCAGCAGTAAGTTCCCTTCGCTGAGCTCGTGGCCCCAGACGGTGTTGTTGCGCAAGTACAGACTTGACAGATGCTCAGCAAGAAGGCGGCCGCGAGCATCAAAAAGTAGAGAAAGCTCGGCAGTCACCCGAGACGGGACAAACATCTCCGCGTACCACCGACGGGAAGCAGCCAGACGATCGCGAAGGATAACATATCCAGAGACCAATGCAACGGGGCGCGCTCTCGGCGAAGCATTGGCGGGGCGCAGAGTATGGGAGAAACAGAATATGCCGTTCGCTCTGGGATGTTGCTTGAAGCGATGTTTCACTGTATAGGAACGGTCATTGAAGACGTGGGAAGAGAATGCCTTGTGAGCCATTGCAGCGTGTCGCCCCTTTTTTAAGTCGGCGTCGAGGAGAGACGGGGGATTCAGTGAAGGCGCTTCAGAGCGTCCGGGTCAGGTTGTGATGGTCGAGACGATAAAAGACGGACGATCCATCTGAGAATGCCACAAGACCGGCCCGGTGCACGCGGATATCCGACTATCCCAAAACCTTTTGAGAAGAGGCGCACTGCGAGGGAAGTGCGGCGCCGGCTGCAGGGCGCGAACTCTGCGAAAATTCTCAGGCTCGCGTTCATTCACCAGCTGATGCCGAAGGAATTGTAAAAGATCACAGGGCCGGCAGCGGAAAAAGCCTCCAAGCCGAATTGAACCTGGGGATCCCCCCTTCGACGCAGTTCCCTTTCCGAAACGCCAATCGGCTTCGCCTGATCTTAGCAAAGGAATCAACATAAATATGGCACATTAGCACTGTGTGGGAACCAAGGGCCTATGAATGATATATAAATGCCCCTCCGTATGAATCCCTCGCTCAAGCTCTGTAGTTCGTCATGTCTACTCAACTCCCTTCATCTAACGACATCAATGATTCTGGTGAGAGCAGTCGCTTTATACTGCAGTAGGCTGCCTTGGCTCAACCCCGCTGAAGCGGCGGCCATCTCCGCGGTCAACCAGGTTGCGATGTGCGCGAACGAGGACTTGAAGATGTTCGTCCTGCAGCAGATGCAAGCCCTGCACGACCACATTGGCGCCTCCGAGGAGCGCCAAGCGGAGGAGAACCGGCAAACGCGAGCGATGTTCGCTCAGTTGGTCGGCGATCTCAGTGGGCTTCTGCAACACGGTGCGCTTGGTAGACGGCGCGAATGGACGCAGTTACTGATCTGGCTCCTTAGGCAGAGCAGGGGTGGAGTGAAAATGTATTCTTTGCGCGGGAAGCTTCGTGGTGTCCACGGCATTCTTCAGTTCTATTAGCATCGTGGGTCTGGTTCGTGGGTCTGGTTCAGAGGTATTATTGTCCGCCGAAGAGTACGAAGCCATGAGATAGGCGCCGACAAGAAGGGATCCTCTTTCGAAATTGAGAAAGCTTTTCACCCACTAAGTTACACGCAATCGCCGTGAAGACCGTGCGAGATAATCCAACGCGCCCGGTTTGCCTTCCTCTATCCCCAGCGAGTGGGTGACCTACGGAGGTGAATCATTCAAAGGCCGGACTCGCGTCCGACCAGAGTAGGGCTCGAGGAAGCCTCTACGACGATCACTGTCCGGCGACATTGGCACCTTACGGCGGCCGTACGCCGCCAGGAAAGTTGGAGCCGAAGGCGAAGTTGTAGCGTCGAAGCCCTTCGTCTTACTGGGTCTTCCGACATAGTCAGGCGACGGCTTACTGGCTAATCATGATCCCGCTGGGGTTCCGTAGAACCTCGCGGTCGCACTGCTTTATGATCGAGCTCCGAGCCGCCCTATGCTTGCGGCGTTGGGCATGGTTCACGGTGAGAGGGCCGTTCGCTACCTGGAGAAATTGCGGCGATTTGTGAATCTTGAATCTACAGTACGAGACGAACATTCTCGGTAAGGCGAATCCGAGGAACACCGCACGCCAGTCGGCCTGCCGAATTCCAAAAGGTATCCCACGCTTCTGCCCTGGATCGCCCGTCATCAATCGGCGGCAGCGCAGGTTCGCCCGCGATGCGGATGACCTCGAGGGCGGGGCAAGGATAAGCTCCAGCAGGTCCCGGACTGTTGAGGTACAAGGCGAGCGCATCGAGATGCGCGAAGGCTAGGCAACCTTCCATATTCTGCCGGAAATGCGCGTCGTCGGCAAGCGGAGCACTGTCGAAAAGTATCGATCTGAGAGAGATGAATCTCTCTAGAATATGCTGGTACGCTAGGCTGCGGTCAGGCAGCCAGCTGTCCTTGGCGAATACAAACACCTCGACCCGGCGTTCAAAGCCCGTGGTGGACGGACCCGGGACGGCGTTCAGCACGTATCGCAAGGTGTCGTACAAGGCCTTGGGGTACTGATTGTTGAAGTCGCGCTCACGACGCCGTGCGGTGAACTGCCCATCTCTGAATGTCAACGACCGCCGCGCGGCAATCTTGCCTTCTAGCTCTTGACTCCCTTGCCAATCACGTCCAACCGGGTCACGCGCGACTGGCACAAGCGCTTCGACCGACTCCGCCAGCGATATGCTGACGAGCTCTGGGAACCGCGCAGCAACTGGCTCATTGGCCTTGATGGAAGGGTCCAGACGCACGTCAAGCCCCATTACTGCTATTGAGCGTTGCCAAAGCGACTCGGCTGGATCGCCGACGTGTGCTGGATGCGGTGCGGCGCCGGGATGCGCTATCGTCGACGTACAATGGGGCTGGTACAGGCTTTGCGCAAAGTCCTGCGGCCGCCGCCATAGGAGATGGACAGGAGGAGCATACATCGAAGGCCAGAAGGGCACTTCGTATACGCCCGGGTGCTTCGTCGTGAAGCTCTTTCTCCAGAACTCAACTAGCTCCAGATGCAGGTCGAGGGCATAGGGCAGGACCATCCAGCAGAGTAGGAGGGTAGCAAAACCGGAATCCATGCACAGCCGGAAGTGGCGGAGTTTGGGAAATGCAACGCTGTCCTCGAGTTCCGCCGCGACGCCTCCGGCAATGTCGATGGTCAAGAACTCAATGGTGACGGAGCACGCTGAGAGGGCGATCGATAAAGACGATCCAAAAAAGACGACGTTGGAGTTGGGACCTTGATGGAGATACAGCGACTGGAGAGTCCTCGAGTAGTAGAAGAGATTGCCGCCTGAAAAGCGGCTGGAGCGTAAGTTCTCGCTCTCGATGGCCGTCACACGCCAATGTCCTCGCGCCGCAACCCGAAACGCGTTCTCGACGAGAGCCTCCAAGTCAAAGTAACGCAGAGGGCTGTCAGCACGGCCCCTGACGTCGCGAAGAAACTGCCGTAGCTCAGACAGCAGGCTTCCATCGCCGAGCCACGGTAGTCTGAGCTTGACCCGCTCCAGACTAGAGTAGAAGGGTGAGATGCCAGCCAGGACGCAAATGCAGACGTCCAGGGCTATGAGGCTCCGAGCTCCGTATTGTATGACCTGACGGCCACTCGACGTCGTGCGGTGTTCGCCAGAAAGATTCGCGATCGCTGGGTACAATGTGTTATCCAGTTTCCAGATCCGAGATTCATCAATAAGCGCATCGCGTAGCTTTCTCGAGACCAGCGATGCGCTATGGGCAGGAGAAGGAAGGTGAGGGGGGAGAGCTTTGCCCGAGTCTGAGCGTATGCAGATCGGCCGGCTGGAATCCCACCGCGTACCGTTGCAGCATGGCGAGATAGACGGCGGGGCAGACACAGAGGCGGGTTCTGACACCTGATATCGCTTCACCCCGACATACGGCGCTTGTGCTGCGAAGTGTTCGTTATGCCAAGCGATCTGAGCAAAGTATATGATCGAAGAAATCAGCTCAGCCGGCAGCTTGTCAAATCGCAGAATGGGCGGGGCAAGATCAGACATGAGAGATGACGGAAAGGTTCAAGCGGCAGCAGATTCCTGATCGCGAAGTTTACCGGCGAATCAGAAGTTCCCATATTTCACATAGGCTGGACAAAATTCCCTCCGCTAGCTCAGTTTCAATGAGGCGCCCTGCCGACTCCTAGTCGCGGAAAGACGAAGATTCGCAAGCTACTTATATCGGGAAGCTCCGAAGTCGAACACGAAAACACCGTGACGTCGCGCACCTCGCGACCCACGACTCGCCTGCCCATTGAAAGTTTAGGGAGCTTGCATTGCCTGAGCCGACGCGGCAAGCCGGCATCAAGCACGCCCCATCGCCGGCAAGCACCGTGACGGTTCACGGGGAAAAGCAAGCCTGCCGCGAAGAAAGATTCGCCGCATTAGCTTTACGAACGCAGGTCGAAGGGGTCCGCGGCAAAGACAGATCGTGGCTTTCTTCCAGATGCGATATGAGAATAAATAAGCGCAGCTCCTACAGATGCGTTTACAGGTCGCTTAAGTACAGGTGATGCAGTAGAAGCGCGAAACCGTGCGACGATCAGTCCTGGCATTAGGTGAACCGAATCCTCTGCGCACCGAAAGCCAGGCGATCTGGTGAATTAATCGTCTCAATCCAGTCCACTCGCTCCTGCAAGCTCAGCAACCTCTCCACCGGCGCCTTCAGATGAATGACTTCCAACGCCGGGCAGAGATAAACGCCGCCGGTACCCGGAGCATTAAGAGCATACGCAAGGGCGTGAAGATGCTCGAACGCCAAGCAACCCTCCATGTTCTGCTTGAATTGAACACGGCCGCTGAGCAAAGGACCGTCAAAATGCAGCACGGTGAGAGCCGTGAATCTCCCCAGGATGTGCTGGTATCCTAGAGACCGATCGGGCAGCCAGCTGTCTTTGGCGAAGACAAACTCTCGCACTCGGCGCTCGGACGCGGAAGCCTTGGCGTCGGGTACAAGGCTCAGAACGTATTGAAGGGTGTCGTATAAAGCTTTTGGATACTGGGTATTGACCTCAATATCCCTAGGCCTGGTAAGACACCTGGGTCGCGAGGGAACCTCGTTGTCTCTAAATGTGAGGGATCGCCGCGCCGCAAGCTTATCGCCCAACTCCCGACTCCCCCCGGCATCGCGACCTACAGGGTCCCGCAACACCGGACGAAGTTCATCGACTGACTCTGCCAATGCGACGCTGACAGACGCGGGGAATCGTGCCGCCGCCGGTTCGAAGGGCTCGGTGTTTGGA
The DNA here is from genome assembly GCA_900536885.1 of Peniophora sp. CBMAI 1063. Lineage (NCBI taxonomy): Eukaryota > Fungi > Basidiomycota > Agaricomycetes > Russulales > Peniophoraceae > Peniophora > Peniophora sp. CBMAI 1063. The sequence continues at coordinate 120,061 of UWZB01000012.1, forward strand.
TCGATATGCACGTCCAGCCCTATCACCGCCGTTGAGCGCCGCCACAGCGGTTCAGCTTGGTCAGCGACGTTCTCCTGGTGCTCTGCGGGGTTGGAGGAGTGTATCAAGCGGGTGCGATGGGGTTCTGCTAGATCTTGAGCAAATGCAGGGGGTCGCCTCCAGTCGAGCGGGTCTGGGGACTCCGAAGGCCAGAAGGGCACCTGGTATGTTCCCTGGTGCTTTGCGGTAAAGCACTCTTTCCAGGACTCGACCTGCTCGAGATGGAAGTCGAGTGCGTAGGGGAGAACGAGCCTGCCAAGCAGGACAGCTCCAAAAAGGGGATCAGTGCAAAGCCGAAAGTAGCGTAGTCTAAGAAATGTGATGCTGTCCTCGATATCAGCAACAAAGCCTTCGGGGATGTCGATCGTCAGATACTCGAGCGCGTCGGCGCACGCCGAGAGACCGATGGATAGCGCCGATCCAAAAACCATGGAGGTTCCAGGACCTTGACGGAGGCAAAGGGAGATCAATGTATTTGAGTAGTAGTACACATTGCCCCGATAAAACCAGCTTCTACGCAGGTTTACGCTCTCCAAAGCCGTCATACGCCGACGCACACCATCCCGAACGTGAAACGGGTCTGCGTCTAAAGCCTCCATGTCGAAGCTACGCAGAGGGCTGTTCTCGCCACCCCTGATGTCACGAAGGAATTGTCGTAGCTCGGACCCCAGGCTGCGGTCGCCGGACCACGGCAGCCTAAGCTTGACGCTCTCAAGACTGGAGTAGAAGAGACGAAGGCCGCGGAGAAGACAAGCGCAGACGTCCAACGCTACGAGGCTGCGTGATCCGTACTCGATGACAGTCTGGCCACGAGAGGTGGTGCGTCGTTCTCCAGAGCGGCGCGCAATCGCTGGGTACACGGTGTTATCCAATTGCCAGATGTGGGAATTCCCCTCAAGGACACCGCGTAGCTTTTTCGATACCAGCGAAGCGCTATGGGCAGGAGAAGGCAGGTGATTCGGAAGGGCTCTTCCAGAGTCTGAGCATATGCAAGTCGGCCGACTGAAATCCGATCGTGCGCCGTTGCAGCATGCGAGTACATGGGACGGCGCAGACCCGGGGGGCGGTGGCTCGTAACGGTTGACCTCCTCTGCGTATGGAGCTTGTACCGCGAAGTGTTCGTTATGCCAAGTGATCTGAGCATGATATATGATCAACGAGATCAGCTCAGCAGGCAACTTGTCGAATCTTAGAACTGGCGGTGCAAGTGCAGACATTTTGGAGGTGAGTGGAACGTACAAGATGTAGTAGATTCTTCTGTCCGCAGTTTGCCCGGCTCATTGGTTCCGTTCTCACATGGCGCCAGAGAACGCCAGAATTAATTGCAGGTAGCAAGGAGCGCGAGAGTCGAACCCGGGAACACCGCCGCAAAGCCCGAGGTTTCACCAGGCGCTTGCCGGGTGATTATCTTGATGACGCGTCATCGTTGTCAAGGGTGCATGGTTGAACGGTTGTGAAACCGAAGTCGTCGATTTACGACAATCGTCAAGGGTTCGATTCCCCAACACCGTATACTGGATTTTCCAGGTTGGATTTTTGTTATCGGGCAGAGATCGCCGAAACCAGTCAGGCGCGAATCATCGCCTCTCTGAGCCGCAGATCGTTAGCAGCTGTGCGCCAACAGAACTAAATGGAGTGGTGATTTCTCAGTATAGGGATTCTCAGTTTAGGGGCTGGACCAGAGGTTTGCTGACGGCGGTGATGTATACTAGGTCCGACGTTAGAGTCTACAGCGCCGGGATTCAGGATGCGTTGTACCGACTGTCTACACGACCGCCTATATGAGGGGTCTACGTGATACAGTCGCTAACCCGAGATGCAGCTCAACCGAATCTTCCTGGCACGGGACGCCAAACGTCCCGGTGAATTCAGCATCCCATCCCAATCGATGGGCGCTATCCAGCCCTTCAAGGTCT